>BSBM01001646.1:2895000-3392500 GCA_027924585.1 Larix kaempferi
CCTCTATAGTCTAGCAATTTTAAGTTTCCATATTTTCTATGCCATCAAAGATTTTCCATGCACTAGTACCCAACATAAAACATTCATCT
Source organism: Larix kaempferi (assembly GCA_027924585.1). NCBI lineage: Eukaryota > Viridiplantae > Streptophyta > Pinopsida > Pinales > Pinaceae > Larix > Larix kaempferi. Next base: position 2,895,090 of record BSBM01001646.1, read on the forward strand.
TTGGAAGGGAATCTGAGTGCCATATTCTCCCCCACATTTTGGATTGAGGCAGTTTAGGAAGTTGTGAAAGTAAATGTTGATACCCACTTTTAACATTATATATTCCATATTTCCCCCTTCCTCACTTATCTTTGGCTTACAAATGAAGAGAGGTTGTTCCCTAATTAATTTTAACCAGAAGAGCATTGAATTGATAATGAAGATTGATTGGAATGTCCACTTGATGCCAACTCTTCCAATATCCTATAGGAGGCCATTCCAATATTTCAAACATAGCTTTTATTCCTCTATTAGATAACCAAATCTAGAGATCAATGAAGGTGTAATATGATTAAACCCATAAATTTTGAGTAAATATGGAAAAATACAAGAGATAATAGATAAAATAGATAGCTATGTTCACTTTCCTCTTCAAGGGGGAACCTCCAAGATAAAATTCTCAAATACAATGGCAATTATTCACTAAACATTACATATCTTACTACTATATATATAGTGTTTCAATATCCAAAGTCCTAACTACTTGTGGTCCCACTATTAATGATGGTCAACCACCTAGGGGTATTCATTTAATAAATAGGGCACTTTTTCATTGAGCAACTATCCTCTAAATATCTAATGGACCTTATGGCCTTGTACATTGATAAAGTAAGGTGGTTAGGGTAGGTGTTAGAAAAACAGGATCGCAGAGCAATAACAATAAACAAAAATGCAAATATAATCACATAGACACATTATAAGAGAGACACCAATATATCGTGGTTCACCCAAGATGGGATACATCCACATTGAAATTGCCAGTCCTTATTATTATACCATCCAACAAAGGAAGGGATACAACCTGCAGCACATCTGCTGTACTTCCTCTTCACTGTCTCACAGTCTCTCTTCACAATCTCATAGATATTTACAATGCATAATACCTAATACATCAACCCTATCTATATTACAATGTCTTTCTTATAAAGGGGAAATACAAAAGGAAAATACCACGGGTTACCCAAAACCATGGGCCCGTAATTTGTTGGTGAAACAACCCAAAAATTTCCTTCGGGGGCTACGCCCATGAACCCCCTTTCTCGAGGGCGCTGCCCCTGGACCCTCGACGGGGGCCCGCTGGCCCCCGCACACCCCAGTCGGGGGAGTGCAAACACTCCCCCAGACCCCTTGGGGCGTGTGCCAAGATCATAACCAAACTTGGGGTACAACACGGCTGAAACAACATAATCTATGAGACTAGAAGATCAGGTTCCACAACCAACAATAGGACCCTAACATGCCCTCCCCTTTTAAAAGCAACATTGTCCTCAAGACTGGAGATAGGGAAACTACTGAAAAATGGTTGATGGTTCCCAAGTAGCATCTTCTAGTGAGGTATCCTTACATTGAATCAAAACTTGATGGATAATGTGTTAATGTAGCTGATGCTCTCTATTGTCCAAAACTACTTCTAGTTGGAGCCAAATTGAGCTTTCTTTATCCAATTCTCGTAATGTAGTTTGAACTTGGAAATTCTAACCCACTACTTTCTTCAAACATGACACATGAAATACTGGGTGGATCTTGGAGTCTGTCTTCTACAAATGAATTCTTTGAACAAGAGCTTTCTTCATCCAATTCTTGTAATGTAGTTTGAACTTGAAAATTCTAACCCACTACCTTCTTCAAACATGACACATGAAATACTGGGTGGATCTTGGAGTGTTCCGGGAGTTTTAATTTGTAGGCCTCCTGACCAATGCATTGAACAATCTAATATGGGCCATAAAACTTTGGTGCAAGATTTTGATGACATTTAAATTTGAGCTATGTCTACTTATAAGGTTGGAGATGAAGGAACACCTAGTTGTATTCTACAAATGAACGATTTGAGTAGTGTTGATATGCTTATTACTTCATGCGGTTTTGAGCCATTGCTAAATTTTTCTTAAGTGTGAAAAGAGTGACATCACGATTATGAAGAAGACTATTGACTACATGTATTTTGGAAGTACCTGGTAGATAAGAAAACACAGGGGGTGGTTGTCGGCCATAAACTACTTCATATGGTGTCATTTTTGTAGCTTCATGATAAATGGTATTATACCACCATTCTATAAAAGGTAACCACTGATGTTTATTTTTCGATGAAAAAATCTCAATAAAAACAACACACCAAATCAAAAAAAATATTTTTCTCTTTTTTGTTTTCAACTAAGCAAAATCTATGAGCAAAATGAAAAGATGAACTTCACTTTCAATTGCAATAACTCTACTTCGAAACAAAGAACAAAATAAGTGAAAAGAAAATAAAAAATATGAGAGCATTCACTAACTTTTCCAATACTTCGAGAAGGCCTAAATTCACTTAATATTTTTAAGGAAATGAAGATGAACTTTTCAAAACCAAGAGAACATAAACATTGACAAATTTTGAGATTTTTCAAAGTTTTCTTAAACAACTATGCAAAGCATGAAATACTCTTCACAACAATCTCAAGTAATCTACTCGAAATGAAGATGATAAAGAATTTTTTGACTTTCCAAACTAATGCACTCAAAAATCTGAGAAGGATGTCAATTCTTTAATCTTGATTCATAATACTAGAGATTAATTACTACTACAATCTTCAAGAAACTAGAAGTTCTCAAGAAATTAATCACCCAAAATCCTAAGACAACAAAAAAATCCACACCAAAATTCGCAAAAATCACAACAACTAACTTTTGGAGGGCTTAGAAATCAGAGTGGACAAATCAAATATACCGAAAGGGAGTCACAAGACTAGTTTTACTCGTGAGGGATTGAAATTGCCCATGACTGGAGAAGCATCTGCTTGACTAACTAGAACTCAAATCAAACTCTGAATTCCAAAAATAAACCAAGGATAAAGCACATTGGGTCTGAGGGATACTGTGGGTGTAAAGGAAAAAACACAGACCTCAGCAAACCAAGCCAAAACCAATTTGTGGGATTTTTTTACCCTATGCACTAATTTTTGTGGCGGACACGCCCTGCAAGTGTACACTAGAGAATTGGAATCCCAACGACGCGATTTGCACACACAGGAAGTCTGTTAGTGACGCAGTTTTCTCACAGATAGATTGTGTCAACGACACAGACTTCTTAAAGGAAAGAAGCGTTAGAGTTACAGTGACGTAGGCACAGAAATTCCCAAGTGCGTTGGGTGGGAACCAACTATGAAAAAATGAAAAAATACCAAGAACAAAAAGGTAGATGGATAAGCTATATGTCCCAATCAGATCCTGGATCACCCAATAAATCTCTGATAAACAGATCCAATGAAAAGAAGGAAATTAAGAGGCTATCGGAAGAAAAACAAGAAATAAAAAATTACAAACAAACCAAATATTATGGGTTATTCCTCCCCAGTATGGTCGCCAATTTTGTTTACGGACAATCCATCAGTGCGAGCACTAACCGATCTCCCTAGTACGAATGGTTCGGATCTAGAACAAAAGTAGTACATAATACAAATTACTTTCCTATATTGATCAAATTACAAAGGGTATCAGAAGATAACTCACCTTATGAATGCAGTACTATCTCCTTGCTTGATGTAGCTCTTGTCTCTAGATCTCCAGCTGCAAAACAATATACCACCAGTGGAAACAAGCAAGTACTAATAGCATATAAACATAGATCGATTTAAACTAGCAGTTAAAGAAGCCAATTCTAAAGATCTTATAATAACAAGATGTTTATGGAAAGAATATACATTAATGTAATTATAATAAATACATAGAGAGATGTTACAACCGAGCTTTGATGTCATAACTCCTTCCAAATGATCCTAGCCTTAAAGATCCAAGATTTTTCCTCCTAATGGATGAAAGAGAAACAATCCTAGCAGAATTTCAACAACAATTAAGTGCTCTATCTTTCTCTCCCTTAACCATGGAGAAGGGGTTGTATTTATAGGCCTAAAGAGATAGTAGAGGTTGAGGATTTGTGGGGGAATCTCAAGGGATCATCCCACTAGGTAAGGGGATCGAGTGCCACCTTTCCTAGTCCATAGGGATAAGTTTCCATGTAACCAAGGGTTCTAAAACCATTTGAATCTTCTCTTTCTCCTTTTAAACCAACATTGCCGCACCTTGCACACAAGCAAATAACGTATTTGAGGGGTGACACACCTTGTACAAAGGAAACTAGTGTCACTAAAATGCTTTGTCAATGTGCAGAGTGCGCCACCAGGGGTCTAACACTCCTTGTCAATGATTAGTGCATGTCGAGGAGACAAAAAAGGTAGAAGGAACAACAACAACTCTTCCTTCAATCATTTGGCCCAAGTTTTTTAGGAATCGGGGCAAATAGAGGACACATATAAATCATGCTGATGAGATGTTGGTGTAACACTTTGTTGGTCAATGGTATCCAAGAAGGTGATATATAGTTATTTGGAAGTCAGTATACAGTTGAGGTTGTTGGTTGTTCCTTCACTTGCTTTTTCCATCCTCGTGTCAGTTCCTACATGATTGTCGGTACGTTTTTCAAGAAGTTGGAGACACCTCTTAGTTCTCTCATATGTCTTCTGATTCGAATCATCATCCAGTTGTTGCAGCTCATACACGCTCATAACCTCTCTTTGGGATTATTTTTGGTGCGTTATTGGATGCTATAGAGGCAAAATTACAGTTTGGAGTGACTGGTTTCGCTCTCTCTATCCTGCTTTTGATCCACTGCATGATTATTGTGTCACCTATTGCACAGAATATGAAGGACATCATCAAGTCTCATTTGGACCTGATCTTAGGAATCTCAAGTCTAGTGAGCACATTCCACTTCTTCCCAAGAAGAAGATTCCTCCATAAATTTGACTAAGTTCTCACCTTCTTGGAGTTTGGAGAGCTTTATTATGGTGTATTCCATGATCTTTAGCTGAGGTTTTCTTCCCAAGTGGTTTTCCTTCTTTCCTCACCTACATAAACTAATAATTTTTTGTATTGGGGTGACCATAAGCCTTGTTTCTTAGGCCCTATATTTTTGATATTTTACCACATACAGTCAGGCTTAAGGGTTTTTTTTGGAACATTTAAAAACCCATTCCATACTTAGGATATATTTTATTAGTCATCTAGATTAATTTTCCTAGGTGTAGAATATGTAGTTGGCCTAGTTTTGTCTTTTATGGGTCCATATGCCGACCTAAGTCACTAAAATGAATTTTAGATAGATTCTGGATAAGATTTCCTGAGATTCTGTCTGATTTTATTCTTTTCCTGGATTAGAAAGGCTCATTCTTGCATTAGACAGCTTTATCCTTCTTTTTCTGCTTTATAGTGGATAAGGTAAAGCTAGTTGACTAGGAAACTAACTCCACTTAGCCAATTCGACCTCCACCTATTTATTCTCTCCAAAAGTCATTATCAAATTCCATTTACACCACTCATGAGCTTCCATACCATATTAATCCAATTCGTGATACTTTAAGACTGATTTGGAAAGTGCTTTTGACACCTAGGGGTTTTTTATGCTTTTAGTAAGCCTTTTCTTTTTGCTCTTTACAACTTTCCTTTAAGGCATTCTATTTACTCTCTTGAGGATGTATATATATTGTAAACATATTGATGAATAATATACAATGATATTTTCTCAATATATCTTCTCTATTCTTCTTCTCTTATTCTAAGAAATATTCCAAGTGAAGTTGTCATATTGAATCTAGATCCAGGCAATCTAAAATTTCACAGGATATTTTTTCATTAAGTAACTATCCGCTAACTATATAATGGGAGTTCTGGACTTTTACATTGATAAAGTAAGTGGGTTAGGGTAGGAATCTAACATAAATCTGGAATAGAAACTAGGGGAGATTTTCCTATGATAAAATATTTCCAAAGATTAATGCTTGTAACATACCCAATTTCCTCATTACCAAATTCAAGAAAATGGGGTATAATATTTTTTCCTTTTACTTCAATCAAACATCCAAATATGTTAGTCCCAATGTTTGCTTGTTATAATATCCCAAGTACACCCATTTTATTCATATTTCGACATATAAGCAAACTGAACATTAACAAATTACAATTTGCACTTAGTTGACATATAACTTCAACAATATACTTGTCAACATATTCATAGATGCATTCAAGCTTTCATAAGTGTAATACTTTCTCTTCATTATATCAACTATTATAATGTCTATACATTCATTATTATCTAATTAATCAAGAAACATAAGTATTACTAATCTTGAAGGAACATGAAATGGTTAATGTTTATAGCCACTAGAAGCCATCCATATAACATTATTAACTCCACCATTCTTGTAGTCACAGACTTATATCTAATAGAGACTAATCATTAAGCAATAATAATATATTTTCCAACGTCTATACTCGAAGAATGTTCTAATCTTTAAAATCAACAATCTACTTATCAAAACTTGGACTACATCATTTACACTTATAAGATCAAGATACATATCCTTCCGTTTGTAATGAAAGAATCCTACACCTTTGAATTGTATTGTCTCCTTTTAACCTATACCAATTGTATTTGTTTATGAATTAAGTCCTAGTTTATCTATGAAGAACTAGCTTTATACCATTTCTTTTAATGTATTTGTCCATAATCCTCCTTTCAAAATACATTAACAATGTGATAATTACTTATCAAGTATAAACTATAAATTATTAAGACTGTAGCTTCTGGTCTCTATAGTCATTTATAGGCCTTACTAACCCTTCGATAACATGAAGAATATAACCTAATTTTGTAAATACGAGAGTAGTATACATTGATCCCACCTTTCCCATTAAGACATCTCACAATATTAATTACAATAAAGGTCTTCCATTACTGAAAATAGAGTACATATAAATATAGTTGGGTTCTCCATAACATAACATGGCTAACCCATGGATTTGATCAATCGTAACACATAACAAGATAATCTAATCAGGATGAGTTGCATATGCACTTTATGCATCAAATATTGAATTTAAACAATTGTTAACATAATTTTCATTTTCATAATCATATTAAACAATAAGGCTAAACAAGGATTAGTTACTTAATTAATTGAAGAAATAACTCATATATCCTTAGTAAGATTTACTTGCACCACAAATGAATTTAATTACAATCTATTTACTATTTAATTACAATCTTGTTATCTCAAACCACATAGAAGAATATTCAATTATTTAAAATAATTCTATGTATTTTCACATTGTAGTGGCCTATTACAATTAATTGAGATCTTAGGATTCATATTAAAGAACAATAATTGATAATCACTTATATGATATGCATGAATTGAGGTGACCTGGATAACTGAAGTCTTGACTACAACTTTCCACCCTACCAACTGACCTATATATGAGCTAGGAAGGTAAAGTCCAATAAAATATCTTATCAAGATTCTTTAACGTAGTTCATCATGGAAACATCACAATTCCTCTTATGGCCAAAAGTATGATTAGGAAATCAACCCATAGATACGACTCTATCCATTTTGACACATTAACTCTAGGTTTATAAGGTCCAGGTCTAACTATTTAAGACCTAGAGACCAATTATGCTGCCAACTATCCCTCTTGCAGGATAATCAACATTTAATCACCAAAGGTAGAACAACTGAAAGGATTCATTCTTCATCCAGATTGCTGCATATTATAAATCTAAATGTTTTCATATATAATTCATAAAGTGTAAGGAGAGGTCTGTACCCTTCTCCCTTAACACACCAACAGGTATATATTCAAAAAATCATAGAAATGGATAGTGCGTTTCACAACCAAGAGGCCAAAATTTCGGCTTACAAGTTCTCTACGATGGCTCTCATCTATAAAAGAAAATTAACATATGATGGATATCCCAATATCAATACAAAGAGTCACCCTCTTTGTGTCATCTATCTTCTTTGTGTCATCTAGTTATAGTCCAATGTCAACATGAAAAGTCGTCTTTTTTACAAGAGAAGGACATGCCACACCAAAGATACAGTGGTCCATCGGTGTGGTTAGATAGATTTCATTCCATTCACCAAGATTCAATTCTATTAAGACATCGAAATAAATTAAAAGTTAGATTCCCTATACTGGATATAGCTTCCTCTTCTAACCGAGAGAAGCTCAACTAAATACATATTTGATGCATATAAATTTATGAGAAAATCGTAACAAAAGGGTTTCGGGGCCTGTTCCCTTTCTCTTGGGCTGTTACACACTACTTAGTGGTTTAAAAAAAACCAGGAAACTATTCTTCCAAACCCTTGTTACGGGTGTTTAACGTAGCATAAATTTTGTTAGCTGTTGTAATTAAATCCCAGGCTTTGACCTTGGGACATATTGGCCGTTTTATTGTGCTATATAATTGTTGTAAACTTTGGATATGTATATCTGAATGGAACTTATGCCCATTGGGCCTAGACACTTAGCATTTTACAGCACTTGAAATAACACCTATATTTGAGTTTATTCAGCGTGTTACTTCTGTCTGTGCTTGGGTTTGATTTGACCAATCCACTTTGTGGAGGTTGAATTTGTCTTGTGTACAGTATTTATACCTGTTGAATTGATTTTGGGGATACTTAAAAAGAAATGGCTCAGCCTTAATAATTTAGTTCTGGGTGTATCGATCCAAACCCTTGAATTTGCAAGGCCGTGGTGTAAAATTATTACACAGCCAAAGAGGGAAAAACGCTTAAGTCTCTTCTTGCAGAGACATTATTCTTCATTATTAACACAGTCAACCAATGTGATGAAAGGGAGAATCTCTCGGTCTGCTACTCTTTATTTTTAACTCAACCAGTAATATAATGGAAGGGGAAACATCTGGGTCTCTATTGCAGATACACTTTTCTTGCCTGGGATCAACCTCCTAAAGGAGATTCCCATCGTTATGTTTGGAGTACAAAAAGTTAATACAAACACAATCATATATTCTTGGCATGGAAGCAAACCTTGAAGAAACACCTAGCCTTAGTTTGGTGTGCAAAATTCAAACACAATACGGTCAGCCAAAATAATAAAGAAAGGAAAAAACGCCCAACTCTCTTATTGCAGAGACGCCTTTCTTTGTTTTTTACACAATCAATACATTTTTCTCAGAAGATAGAGATTAGGGTTGTGTCATTTGCATACCTGTGGATGAAAATAAAAAACCTGTAATACTTATCATAAGCCACGACTTCCTTGTTTGCAACCATACTCAATAGCTTGATCTTTAATTCTTACTAACATTCTGGTTGGCATGAGCTCTAACTCTCAATCCCCACTTTCCTTACAAAACCCAAATATCTGAGTTGTGCCCTTTCTTGGGCTGCCCTTCCTTGAAGGCTACTAGGGATTTAAACAAAAACCCTCCCCTTTCAACAATTTCCTAACATCCATGAGAAGAAAAATAAGCTTTACTTAACTCACTAGTTAACTTAAGATAACTAATTTAACTTAGTTAACTCAACCAATTAACTTATGATAACTATCTTAACATAACTATTTATTTTAGGACAATTATCTTGACTTTAGTCCATTCAACTAATTAACTTAGTTAATCCTTAACTAAATCAACTTAAGATAATTAACCTTTCTTAAGTTTAACTCAGCTTAGCTAACTTTAACTAGTTAGCTTACCTTAGCTAAATTAATCCAATCAACATAACTTAATCAATCTTTAACCAGTTAATCTTAAAATAATTAACTTAAGTTAATTTGACTAATTATCTTGTCTTACTTAATTAGTTAATTTTAACTAATTAATTTAAGACAATTAAATTAACTTCACTTTAACTAATTATCTCAAGATAATTACTTATCTTATCTTTAGAGATAATTAACTTTCAATTAATTTAATCTTGACTAAATATCTTGAGAAAATTAATCTCACTTTAACTCTTTAACTTCGAGTATTTTCTCAGTATCCTTTCCCAACACCAAGATATCCATGACATATTGACTAAATTATTGATTTTTCTTATTAACACTTAATAAAAATCAGCCTCATGCTAATCTTTAAGTCATAGGCATTTGTTAGTTCCTTGCAGCGAGTGGTAGTTTCTTCAGCATCTCCACCTAGGACTAACCTTTGATCATAATTTATGCGTCACTTGTAAACTTAAGTGTCGTCTAGTAAACATCATAGTTCACTTGTATTGTTAAGTTCCCACAACACCAAGATGGCACCTGTCATAAACTCATGGCCACCCAGCCATTCATCCTCTCCCCCTAGTGGATTCCATGCCCCTTTTATTTCATTGCGTCAATCCTTTCAGTCTCCCAAGTCTACAAATTCACTTTACATCTTAGGAAAGAATAAGCATACTTACAATTTTTTACATGCGGAGCTTCTGCCTTGAGCTCCTTGACATCAGAGGGTACACAATTGCACTTTTTGTTGCAAAACCATAGGGGTAAAAGAGGGATATTACATCCTCCCCCTAAGAATAAAACCATCCTCAGTATTTGTACCCTTCCAAACTTTATCTTCAACTTTTAGTTGTCTTTGTAAGCATAAATTTTCAGCTATCTTGCTTGCTTTGACATCTTTTTAGATATATTTGATGTTTCTTTCCTTTCATACATGTACTTTTCACAAACAACACAAGTTGTTTCTAGTATTTAATCATAAAATACGTGCATACATATTATTTTTCCAAAATCAATTAGAACAAAAGTAAGAATCTCTTCCCTTGCAATGCCTTGTTGCTGCCTTTCATGGAAACTTTTTCAGAGTTCATTGTACACACAAAGACTCGCTTTGTAATATCCCGCACTTGCACATCGTTCAATCATATATATATATATATATCATTATTTGCGATAAATATTTTCAAAATTCTTTTCATGGCATCTAACTTTGGCATATAAAACAATCTCATCCATACTTCCTGTATGGTAGTACTTCTCCCTAAGTACCTTTAGTCATTCTCAACTTGCTTTTCCTCACAAAGCAATCATATCAATTATCATAACATGAGCTGCACATGAACATAACATAACATGTACATAATCTAAGCATAACATGTGCATAACTTAAGCATAACCTGCGCATACATATGCATAACATAAGCATAACATGTCCATAACATATGCATAACATAAACATAACATAAGCATAACATGTGCATATCATAAGCATAACATGTGTATAACATATGCATAAGCATAACCAACTCTCTGTGCGCCAGATCCTACTAACTCAACACCATATAAGACTTATCATTCTAGGTGCTTCAGAGCACACCAGCTCAACACCAAGTAAGTATGATCAATTTAGGTGCTCTAGAGCATACTGAATCAACACCACATTAGAATTATCAATCTAGGTGCTCCAGAGCATGTCATCTCAACACCAAATAAATCTGATAAGCCTAGGTGCTCCAAAGCATACCATCTCAACACCAAATATCACAATGAGTCCAAGTAGTTTAGGTGATCCAGAGTCAACAAGCTCAACACCAAAATCTCATCAAGTACTCAACAAATTGTCCAATTCCATAAGAATCTTACCTCTTTGCCACGGACTTGGTCACAATTTCAGGTTTTTTTCTATGTTTATTACTAATGTAGAGTATCCACAAGGTCTGTTTACCAACCCTTTGTATATCCTTGTAAATATTTCCCCCTTTTTCCTATTGTCCTTCCTAGACTATCCAATTGGAAATCTGAGTGCTCAAAGACCTACGGCTGAACCCTCTAGTGTTAGGATATTTTAATACTCCATCCTTGTCCTACTTGCATTATTTACCATTTGCTAGCACTTAGTGATGCTATTTGGCCCCTAGTGGTGTGCAGATGTCATCCAGGACTAAGTATCCACCTAATGTGCCGTGCATGCATGATTTTAGGACCACTAGAGGCAGTTCCCTACATTCTAGGAGCCAACTCAGTGTTCCAATTCAGTTCACCTGAGTTAGTTGAATCTTCTGGGGGGTTTATACTCTGAATGCCACTGATTGTGGCATCATGCACCCTTTTCTGAGTGATTTGCATTGAAAACTCATTGATGCGCCCTCCTTGGTCAGTTACCTAATTGTGTCTTCAACTAACCGAGTTTAGGTTCAGTTTAGTTGAGTTTGGTTCTTCTAGAGCACCCCAGTGGTGACAATTCCTATGCTAGATCAATTGAGACTCAAATTATCCTAGGTGATTTGAATTCTCTCCATTGTAAAATCATTGTTCATTATACTAATTATTGGATTATGTGACATTATTCTATTCCTATATGAGTTCTCATGCATGATTAACTGTCTGCTCATTTTTACTACAATTTTCAGTGTAATTCATCTTTTCTGCTCATTATTTCTCTGTGAGGTATACTCAGCTCTTTGATTTGTTGTGATTTAGAATTTCACACGGTATCAGATCCAAGTGAGTGTAGGTTGAGCAGCTGCTTTCAGTAGTGCACCAGAAGCCTCTAGATTTCCACAACAAATCATGGTGCCATTGCATTGAATTCATTGGAGAAATCCTTTGAGGTCTATCCAAGTGTGAAGGATTCGGGAAAATGTGCCTATTTTCCTAAAGCAGTGGTCAGTAGTAGTCTATCTCCAAAATTTGAGATTTTTTTGCAGGTTATTGAAATATTTTCAGTGCAACAGTAGCAACAACACCACATTGTATTCGCTCCAACAGTTCTAATGGAGAATTCGAACTCTCCTCTCTCTCCCAGGATCCTGACACCCTTCAATTACCTTGATTGGAGGGTTGATATGCATATGGTATTGCGCAACAAGTCACTATTCAAGGTATGAATGGGACAAGAGGTCGAACCTCAAGCAGTTGTTGAGAAGGCCAAGTATCTGAATAGATTGGATGAAACATTATGTTTCATGTGTATTCATATTTCTAGATATCTACTCTTCCACCTCGATGGATTGAAGACTCCAAGAGAGTTATGGTTGAAGTTAGAGACCCTCTTCGGAAAACAATATGAACTAAGGGACCATATTCTGGAGAATGATTTGATTTCTCTTCAACTGAGCAGTTTCGATACCATCCAACAATTCTTTTCCAAATTCAAATCTTTGGTCATGCAATGCAAGCAGTGTCGCATTGAGAAGAAGGATGAGCAGTTGGTGTTGTCCATTCTGAGCAAGCTAGGTCCTGAGTTCTCCATATTTGTCTCTACCTTCCATTCAGGGTGAATGTCAATCCTTGGTTAGAAGATGCCATCCTTAGATGTTTTCCCTAAATAACTCATCCAAGAACAAGACAAATTGATCCATATGGGTGCCTTGAAGGCCTCCAAAAATCAAGCTCTTGTGGTTGGAGAAGCAAAAAGTGCGAATCGAAAGGGGAATTAAAAGGGAAAGGAGAAGAGGCAATTTGAACCCAAGCAGAATGCCAAGTCTAGTCCATTAGAAGGAGCCTCTAGCTCCAAGATGGACAAGCAAAACTGATTTGATAAATCCAAGTGTTCCTATTGCAAGAAAGCAAACCACCCAACTATATCTTGCATGCAGAAGAAGATATATCAAATGATCAAAATTCTTGAACCCAACTATATCTTGAAGGCGCAAGAGAGATTGATTCTGGAAGTGAGTCTGATGGTCATGAGAAATGCCATGCACTGAAGGATTTATTTTCACAATCATAAGCCTTCCTTATAGATTCAGGATCCTCCAACCACATGGTTTCCTCCAAAGAATCATTTTCTTCTCTAGATCTCAATGATGGTCCGATTATTCACAAGGGAGATAACTCTTGGATCTCTGTTGAAGGGAAGGGAACAGTACACATGGAGCATGGAAAGTTTAAAAATGTTATATTTGGGACTTATTTGTCAGCAAATTTGTTGTTTGTTTATCAGATGACTCACATAGGTTCATTGAAGAAAGTGGTATTTGGTCTTGACACAATTGATATTGAAGATATCTCTTCTGGGAATATTATAGCGAAAGGGTTTGCAAACCATGCCTCAAAGGCATATGAATTCTCTCATTTTTTTCCATACTCTCTACCTACTCCATCGGAATCTGATGAATATAAGAGTGATATCTCTTCTAATGAAGATGAGGATCAAGACCTTGATGTTCAGAATAAAGTTCAAGGAGATCCAGATCTATATCCAAATCGTGTTCCCAATCCATGGCCAAGGCCAATAACACATATTTCATTAAATTTGGAATTAAACAGTGGATCTAGAATTCCAAAATAACTAAAAAAATCAATTTTGGTGTTGTCCTTGAAATAAAATGTTTCCAATTTTAATGAAATATGTGTTCAATATGGGCTCACAAAGTCCTTGTATCTACTGGGAACATAGTTGGGGATCCATTTGACCATAGAACCACCAGATCTTAGTATCATGCAAACCTTGCACTAAGTCATGCAAATCCACTTCTCTTAGAGAGGTGCTAGATGATGACGGGGTTTGATCCACAATCCCTTGAAGAGACTTTCCACGGGGGATCTACAACCAAGTAAAAATCTCGGTTGATTGAAAAACGACACTCAAAGGTTAATTATTTGGAATACAATGAGCCATTCTCTCCAATATCAAGAAGGGTTCTTGAAAGACTTGTTTTGGAAAATACAACTTCGACATAGTGGGAGGTACATTAGAGGAGCATATCGAGATCTAGCACCTGCATTGCTATCCTACATAGAAGCATATTGCTAATATTTTTGCAAAGGATTTCACTAAGTAAAGTTTTTTCCTTCTCTGCTTAGTATGAAGGTTCTTTGAGTTCCCTATTGTTGTTCCTTTTTGTGGGGGGGTATTTTTCCCATGAGGTTTTTCCCCATTTCCTTGGTTCATGGATAGTTCTTTTATTTTCATCATTTATTTGATTGTATGGGTTACCTTTGGTCTTAGTAACCAAGGCCTAGGATGCACAAGTTTGGATTAAGGGGGAGTGTTAAGATATTTTAATACTCCATCCTTGTCCTACTTGCATTATTTACCATTTTCTATCGCTTAGTGATGTTATTTCCCCCTAGTGGTGTGTATATGTCATCCAAGACTCAGTAGACACCTAATGCACCATGCATGCATGATTTTAGGACCACTAGAGGCAGTTCCCTACATTTTAGGAGCCAAATTAGTGTTCTAGTTTAGTTCACTTGAGTTAGTTGACTCTTGTGGGGTGTTTGTGATCCGAATGTCACTGATTGTGGCCTCATGTGCCCTTTTATGAGTTTTTTGCATGAAAAACTCACTGATGCACCAATGCATCCTTAGCCATTTACATGATTGTGTCTTCAATTAACCGATTTTAGGTTCAGTTTAGTTGAGTTTGGGTCTTCTAGAGCACTCTAGTGGTGACAATTCCTATGCTAGATCAACTAAGAATTGAATTCTCCTAGGTGATTCAAATTCTGTCCATTGTAACATCATTGTTCATTATACTGATTATTGGATTATGTGACATTATTCTGTTCCTATCTGAGTTCTCATGCATGATTAATTGCCTGCTCATTTTTACTACAGTTTTCACTGTAATTCATCTTTTCTGCTCATTATTTCTCTGTGAGGTATACTCAGCTCTTTGATATGTTGTGATTTAGAATTTCACATCTAGTGTACTAGGGACCACTACCCCTTGTACTGTCTACTCTCTGCAACTTTCTTTCTGAGAAAGGCTCTTTATTCAAATTTAGGTCCTCTTGTTTAGACATATGCTTTTATTATTCAATTGCTTCTTTCATATATTGGTTAACTCTCAAATAAATATTTTTGTTTAGGGCAGGGAAATTCATGATTAGATCAAAGTTTTCATAACTTCTTTACTTGAATAGTCTTTGTCTATATTAAGTTCATTGTTTCTTATTGCATGTTTTCAAAAGTTCACATTTTTTTTTCTAGTTATGGTCTCATTGGAGTTGCCATAGCCCATTACTTGCAAAAACCTCAAGGCACTATCAATCATAATGGCATTTAATTACCACTTTCAAAAAGAAACATTGAACAAACAAGATGTCATAATCATCACATCACTAATTGTACCTAATGTTCCAGATCCTACCAGCTCAACATCAATTACCTTTTATGCTCTAGAGTTCTTCTCAACATCAGGGCATACATATCTTTGTCTCTTTATACTTGATGCTCCAGGGTTCTCAACCCAACATCAAGTCACAATAAATAGTACCGATGCTCGAGAGTCCTCCAACTCAACATCGAGGCATAATGCATATATTTATCCTTGATGTTCTAGAGCCCTCCAGCCTAACATCAATCAATGCATTAGTCTTCCTAGACTTTTACATCCTCTTCTTGAAGCTGTAATGACTCATTTCCTGCACTTACAATGTCATCTCTAATGACATATCATATAATATTTTAAATGAAAGATCCCTTGCCATATCTTAATTCAGTTATTTTGTTTTTTTATAAATAATCATGGTTTCATATACCCAAGTTCATATTACCACTTAAATTATTCGTGTCTCACCCCAAGTTTATCTTTCATAATTAAAACATTCATGCATTTCAATGCAACAACTTTGCACTGGGCATTCCACATTGATTTTTCTAAGAATTCACTCAACATCATGAAATATGATACACATCACATTACCAATTTCCTAACTGGATACATGTATAAAGCATTCCATCATGTCATCTATTCTCATGTTATGCTCACTTCTTTTAGTTGCATATACAAAAACCAAGCATTCCAAGTAAAACCTCTATATCCAGGAAATATTACACACTCATTTTCTTTTATGCATTCACTTGATCAATTCTGAAAACCCTTTTTATGCCACTACAAAACATAGCGTCTAATTTATGGTCTTATGATCAATAAAACATCAACTTAAGTCATGCTTTTCTTAAGCATAAATTAAATCACTCATACTTTGACATATGTTAAGGAAGTTGAGCATGCCAATCTTTATCTTTAAGATTCTAAGAAATTCTACTAAAGAATTGATTTTACTTGGACCGATTTTAGTCACAGATCATAGGACTTTCCTTTACTAATGAATTTTACTTCCTAAGTATAACATTCAATGACCACACACTATTCATGCATATCTGGTTAAGCATGTAAACTATTTCAACAAAACTTTATGATATACTAGCTTAAGTCATATTTTCCTCAGCATGCATGCCGATAAATTAAACCCAATATGTTCGTGAGACCATTAGTCTGGATTGTTGCTACTCGGCTATGATACCACTTATAACATACCCAATTTACTCATTACCAAATTCGGGAAAATGAGGTATAAATTTTTTCCTTTTACTTCACTCAAACATCCAAATATGTTAGTCCTAATGTTTGTTTGTTATAATATCCCAAGTACATCCATTTTATTATCATTTCGACATATAATCAACATGAACATTAACAAATTACAATTTACACTTAGCTGACATATAACTTCAACAATATAGATGCATTCAAGATTTTATAAGTGTAATACTTCCTCTTCATTATATCAATTATCATAATGTCTATACATTCCTTATTATCTAATTAGTCAAGAAACATGAGTACTACTAATCTTGGTTGAACATGAAATGTTTAATGTTTATAACCACTAGAAGACATCCATATAACATTATTAACTCTACCATTCTTGTAGTCATAGAATTAGATCTAGTAGAGACTAATCATTAAGAAATAATAATATATTTTCCAACGTTTATACTTGAAGAATGACCTACTCTTTAAAATCAACAATCTACTTATCAAAACTTGGACTACATCATTTACACTTAGAAGATCAAGATACATATCCTTCAGTTTGTAATGAAAGATTCCTACACCTTTGAATTGTACTGCCTCCTTTTAACCTATACCAATTGTATTTGTTTATGAATTAAGTCCTAGTTTATCCATGAAGAAATAGCTTTATACCATTTCTTTTAATGTATTTTACCACAATCCTCCTTTCAAAATACATTAACAATGCGATCATTACTTATCAAGTATAAAATAGAAATTATTAAGATGGTAGCTTCTTGTCTCTATAGTCATTTCTAGGCCTTACTCAACCCTTCGATAACATGAAGAATATAACCTAATTTTGTAAATATAAGATTAGTATACATTGATCCCACCTTTCACATTAGGACATCTCACAATATTAATTAGAATAAAAGTCTTGCATCACTTCAAGAAAATAGAGTACATACTTATAAATATAGTTGGGCTCTCCATAACATAACATGGCCAACCCATGGCTTTGATCAATCACAACACATAACAAGATAATCTAATTAGGACGAGTTACATATGCATCAAATAATGAATTTAAACAATTGTTAACATAATTTTCATTTTCATAATCATATTAAACAATAAGGCTAAACAAGGATTAGTTACTTAATTAATTGAAGAAATAACTCATATATACTTTGTAAGATTTACTTGCACCAAAAATGAATTTACTTACAATCTATTTACTAGTTGTTGTCATAGGCCTAAATTTACATTTTCTTGTTATCTCGAACCACATAGAATAATATTGAATTATTTAAAATAATTCTATGTATTTTCACATTGTTGTCGCCTATTACAATTAATGCACATCCAAAGATTCATAATTTAAGTACTTCTCTTCATATACTAATTATCTGATGGTATTAGCACTTCATTGTAATTTAATATAATGTACCCCTCCCTTCATAAATTACTAATGGTAATTTAAAGTTTCATCATCATATTAAACATTAAGGTATAACAACATTTTTGTAATCATCCATGACATGAGAGAACTACACCTTACTATAATTCTATTATATCAAGCAATTGTGAACAAAAATTTACAATCTTAAAGAATAGTAATTGATAATCACTTATCTGAAATGCATGAACTGAGGTGACCTAGACGATTGAAGGCTTGAGTACAACATTCCACCCCACCAACTGACCTTTGTCTGACGTATTTTTTCCCGTCTATAGGTCACCCCCAAGCTGGGAAACTAATACACTAAGGAGGTAAATTCCAATAGAATATCTTATCAATATTCTTTAATGTAGTCCGCCATGGAAATCTCACAATTTCTCTTATGGCCAAAAGTATCATTAGGCAATCAACCCATAGATACACCTTTATCATTTTTACACCTTAACTCATGGCCACCTAGCCGTTCAACTCATGGCCACCCAACCATTCATCCTCTCCCCCTAGTGGATTCCACGCCCCTTTCATTTCGTTGCGTCAAGCCTTTCAGTTTCCTAACTCTACAAATTTACTTTACAACTTAGGAAAGCATAACCATACTTACAAAGTTTTACCTGCAGAGCTTTTGCCTTGAGCTCCTTGGTATCGACGGGTACACAATTGCACTTTTTGTTGCAAAACTATAGGGGTAAAAGAGGGATATTACAATGCTTCATTCATTGTCAGGAATATAGTACAATTCTACATTTCTTCTTGAATTAAACTAGACACCTTGCATAATTTCCAGATTTTGGATCCTCTACCACTAAGATTGGTTGCGTCAAACATCTCAATCTATATTGCATCATATAATTTTTTTAATGGCTACCTTCCACCATTTGACTCTCCCATTTTTTTTTTTTTATCTCCATAGGATTTTGGCACCCAATGCCAAATTCATTAATTGTGGCTACCTTAACCCCATTCCTCCATTTTTTTTAAAGGAGTTCAAACAACCTCCCATTTGATTAAATCGATCTATTGTTGATTTGATTTACCTCCCTACAACAAAAAATCTCATATTTATTTGGAAATATTGTTTAAATTATGAGATGGGGATAGCAATGAGGAATAATGGCATATATGCAATGAAGAAAGGACATAATTGATCAAAACTATTTCCTTGCTAGATTCATCAAAATTTCCCCATGCTATATTTTCTTCTTGATTGTTTTCGAGACTTGATTCCAATGAAATTTTTTAGGTGGTCTAAGGGAAATAGGATTCCCTAAATTAGTGAAGGATTTCCATCTATACTACCCACAAAATCTAAAAATACAATAAGTTTTCTACAATAGCGATGAAGAGATGTTGCATCCTAGAACTTGAATTTTCATTGCATTTACCTAGCCTTTAGAGGCTTCCATGAAATCATCCAAAATTTGTTTGTACCTATGTTAATTAACCATTTAATCCTTTCCTAAAAATATTTTGTCATCACCAAATTAGGCATGATTGATAGGTTTCACTCCCATTCATATTAGAATGCCATCTAGATTTTCGTCTATCCTTTCCTTATTCAATTTCCTATTGACAAAAATTGTTGCTATGATATATAATAAAAGAGATAGGGGGAACCCCTAATGAATAATTTTGGAGCTTTGAAAAAATGGAGTTGATATCCCATTAACTATGGGTGCCATCCCAGGCCATCCTATACAAGATTTTACCCATCAAATAAAGTGTTGGGAAAATACAAACTTGTCCAAAACAAATAATATAAACTATGCCTTATTCGATCGAAGGAATTAGAAATATCAATCTTAATAACCATACCCTTTTCCCCTTTCTTGGTGCTAGAGTGAATTTTTTCAACAAGGATAATGTTGTCA
Source organism: Larix kaempferi (assembly GCA_027924585.1). Lineage (NCBI taxonomy): Eukaryota > Viridiplantae > Streptophyta > Pinopsida > Pinales > Pinaceae > Larix > Larix kaempferi. The sequence goes on from BSBM01001646.1 coordinate 2,915,495, forward strand.
AATATCTATGTCTCCTGTATGAACCCTCATTGGTTGTCGAAAATAACCTTTGGAAGTAATGTTTTGACTTTAGTAGCCAAAATATTTATGAGTATTTTATATGCAACATTACATAAGGAGATGGGCCTAAACCTACTAAAGGAAGTGGGTTTTGTCTCTTTAGGGATTAAATCTATGAAGGAGGAGTTAGTATCTGCCCCAATTTTGTCCTTTTCACCTAGTCCATTTAAGCATGTAGATGAGATCATTTTTAATAATACCCAAAGATGCCCTAAACAAATGTATGGAAAACACATCCGAGACTGGGGATTTGTCTGGTTCCAACCCATATGGCCTCCATCACTTCCATTTTTGTGATTTGATTTTCTAAGAGAAGACTGTCCTCTTGGATAACTATACAAAATATACTCTCAAGCATTCTTTCCTTTGCATTAGGATTTTTTCTACTTAGTTCTAAGTATATATTTCTAAAGTGTTGAAAGGAATTTTCTTGTATGGACTTGAAGTTTGTTAATTAATTTCCTTATGAATCTTGATTCTCCCTAATGTTATTTTTTGAAGTCATCCCTTGGCTTAATGTTTATGAAAGAAGGCCATATTTTTTTCTCCATCCTTCAACCGTAGGATTCTTGAATTGAGGTTCCACATATCCTCTTCTAGTCTCTGAATGTTTTTTTCTATCCTTGAGTCATATAAGGTCATTATTTATCCCAAGAGATAGTGATAATGAGGCGAACAATAGTTCACTCACACAAATTTTTACCAAAATACTTGATAAACCAAATAAGCCATAATAAATGATATATAAATTGATGATATGATGATTATTACATAGGTTTGGTCGCCTTTAAATATGGTCAGGCCATTAAGATGAGGAGACACGTCTTTTCCCAATAACCTAACTATTAACTATTAATTATTTAATTATTAGCTTTATTTATGTTCGTTACATTGCCACTCTCTTAGAAAGGATTTGTCCTCAAAGCCTTATAATGTTGTTGCATCATTCCTCGCGACGTCATAGTTGATGAAACATGTCGATACGAACTTCTTAGTGTAGAGCATAAATTTTGATATGTGGATGGATCAATCCATCCCAAATTATTTGTTGTGGACTGTTGGGATTCCATACTGATATGTCATCAGAAGCTTTGGTTATATTAGTATCATTATGTTTCGACAGTTCCCACTTTTTTGAATATCGGCTTTTATGGTTGGGTTGTCAATAGGGAATTTTCACGATGCCATTTTCTTTTATGAGTGTCATCTTTTGAGCATTGATCTGACCTAGAAGTTGTATTTTCGTCCCTTGAGGTTTTAAGGTTTCGTTCAGTATCTTTTCCAACTTGTTTTCTAACTTCATGTTATCATTTTGAAACTTTATAATCAATTCTACTTGTGATTTTCTGTCATCTTTAGACTTCTTAAGTTGTTCCTTGAGATCTTCATTATGTCTTCTGATGCAATTATTTTCTTCCTACTTGTTTAGAAGTTTTCCTTCAATGTCTTCAGTAGAGTGTTATGCTTTCCGACTATTTCTCAACTTCTTAATTTTTGTGACTAACGTCTTATTATGGTTCTTTAATTTGAAGGTTTCTTCGGAATTGTTGGATAATGCTTTATTACTTTTTGCGATCTCCAACTTGTATGCCTTTTTTGAGTCGCCATTTTTTTCGTTGAAGAAATTTTATCTGTTGTCGACACTAGCCGACCTTTGATTCTTGACCTTCTAAGTTTTGTCATATCTGCGTCAGTTCTTCATCCTTGTCGTTAACGATTTTTTCCAAGCGTATTATTTCTGCTTCGTAATCGTTTATTTCTTTCTTTATATCTTGATTTTTTAATCGTTGATTGAAATCACTTTCGTCTTTTAATTCCTCAATTTGAGCAGACAATTTTTCTAAATGATTTTTCTGGCCGGAAATTTTTTGTTCCTTGAACTCTTTTTGAATCTCATGTATTTTAATCATTACTTCTGATTTTGTATTCATGTCGCATAAATCTTCATGGTATCTTCGATAGTGCTTTAACTTGGATTATAATTTCTCTATTTGTAGTCGCAAACCGGCTTCCATGGTCTTTGATTTCTTCGACACTAGATGGTCTTCTGGACTATAGATGGTCTTTGATTTTTTTCGATTTTGTCTTCCTTTGACTACATCTTTGGCGATAATTGGTCTTCTTCCCTTTGATAATAGGTGGACGAAAAAAAGTATAATAACTCTTAATGTGGTTCTTCTTGTGCCAAATCTTCCTTGTGTAATTGTAATAATTACAATGGTTAAATAATAATAAATGTTATTACTATTATTAAAATTTAATAACAATAATAATATTAATAAATATAATATATTATTAAATGTAATAATAATATATTGTAATATTATATATATATATATTTAAATGGGAGGAATTAGGGTTTTGAATTAATGGAAAAAATGGCGTGGAGGTAGAAGAGATAGTGGACGGTGGAGAGAAAGATGAATGGTGTCTGGAGGGTGAACATGGGGAAGATCGCGTGGTGGATGAGAGGAGGAGAAAGGAGGGGAGGGCGGCAGTTGCAGGTTGGAGTGGAGGGAATTGTAGGCCAAGAGGAGGGGGGATGTCGGGATGACGCTCAGGGAGGATGCGTAGGGGGGAGTAGGTGCGCGGGAGCAGGACGCGGTCAGGAGGAGGGAGAGGGTGCCAAAAGATGGAGGGGTTGGCGTGCGTTTTGGGTGGAGGCATGAAGCAAGAAGGCGAAGTGAGGGAGGAGCGTTGAGATGGCTGCAGATGGAGGGAAGGTGTTGGATGGAGGGTGGAGGGAAGGGCATGTGAAGGAGGTGGAGAGGTGGGCGTTGGATGGCGGGTGGAGTGAAGGGAAAATGAAGGAGGTGGAGAGGTGGATTGAAGGGCATGCAATGGATGCACTTGGAAGGGAGGGACGCAGAGATAAGAGTTCGAGGGGGCACACGGGTGTGAGGTATGCGGGGGATAAGGATGTTGAACGTGGAGCGTTGCTGGTGGGTGTGCAGGTGGAGCTGGGCAGAGGAATGGAGTGAGTGCGTAGCAGAGGAGGATGGGAGTAGGGAGAGATGGGGACAAGGTGTTGGGAGTGGAGCTGGAGCTAGAGGACAATGGCGCGAGGACATAAGAGGAGGATGGTGCAGCGAGCATCCGAGAGGATGATGGCACAGTTACGATGGAGGGGGAAAGGATGACGTGGACAGGGGAGGGAGGGTGGATCGAATTTATATTGTGGAGTAGGTAGAGGCGGGAGGATGTCGAAGAGGAGAAGGGGAGTGGAGGGAGCTTGGAGGAGAGTGGAGGGGAAAACAAGGATGGAGTGGGAGAAGAGTGTTGTTATCGGTTAAAAAAATTGATCCAGAGAAACTCCTATGAAGTGTGGCTAGTATCTAGAACTAGTAATATGCCCATGCAGGGCTTGATACCAAATGAGGCGAACAATAGTTCGCTCACACAAAGTTTTACCAAAATACTTGATAAACCAAATAAGCTATAATAAATGATATATAAATTGATGATAGGATGATTATTACATAGGTTTGGTCGCCTTTAAATATGGCTGGACCATTAAGATGAGGAGACATGTCTTTTCCTAATAACCTAACTATTAACTATTAATTATTTAATTATTATCTTTATTTATGTTCGTTACAGATAATAGCCTATTTTGACCCCATTTTGGTCTCCGGGATGAGTAGAAGGGAAATATTTTCTCCTTTGATAACATCCTTTATTGCTTCCCATTTATTTTAATTCCACATTCCTCTACAATTCTAGGAAACCATATTCATTATCCATTGACGGGGACAAGACTTCTCCTTCTTCACCTTCAAGATTCCACTTGGTGGGAAATTTTTAAGGGAGATTCTTGAATGAATTTTTCATGGTTGTTTGTAGTCCTAATATTTCCTCTTTAGATGTTATTTCCTCTCTTTTTTCCTTCTTGATATTCTTAAAGGGGCCTTTCTTTTTCTTCTTCAAATTATCTCACTTCTTCTAATTGTTTCCTGGCCTTCCCTCTTGTCATATATCCGCTTGCATTGGTAACTATCTTCACCTGTGTAGATACCACCTCAACAATTGGCTCTAATGGTGTCAAAAATATCTTCCCCTTTGTGTGATTTATTCCAAAATTGGTTGTTCATTCTTCTTGGTCAATATTCCATGGAAAAATAAATGAATGTGGTAAATCTCACAAATTAAAGTTATGGTTCATGGGTATGTGAACCATGGTAAATTATAGCTAGAAGGCATGGTAAAAATTGAGGATGAGCACATAGAAGATGCGAATGAATAAGTGATCAACTTAGTGTGTTGTAAGATTTTTTATGGAGTTGGAATTAGTCACAATGTAAATGGGAATACAACTATATGAAACTTGTTTAGGCATGCGCACCCCTGGCTTGGTGAGTCACCTATGAAAAGTATAGAGGTATATTTAGGTAGAATGAAGAGGGGGGAATGCTTTTTTCCCGGATACCCACTTAAAAATTTTAGGGGGTTTGGTGATTACCCCATGCCAATTTTAAAGGGGGGGATGCTAGGTTAAACTTGACTTGGTAAAAGAGTCAAATATGGGCTTAACATTGGTGGTTTATGGGCCCATGTTTTTTGGTTTCCCATGGTATTTTTCCATGGGATTGCATTTAATGAATCCTACTTAAGGGATTGAGGAAATCCATTGTAAAATGTCTTAGAGTGGTCGGTGATGGACAAATTGTCCATGCATTATCCAGTGATGGCTGGATTGGCCATTCCTTGGTCGAAGTGGTCAAGGGTAATAGTTCTGTTGTTGTTGGTTTTCTTGGTTTGAGTTTCTAGGGTAAAAATATTCTTCATCATTGTGTGTGCTTGTTTATTATATGCTCATTATGTATTTTAAATCCTAACATAGTGTTTCAAATAAATAGTTGAGCTTAGCCTCAAATAACGTTTCAACGTTTCAAAGTGATAGGCGATTGGGTGACCCCCTTGTTTTAGTAGAACATCCATGACAAAGTGAGAAACATCCATTTATATCTCAAATGATTATTTGAGACCAGGAAGGTGTAGAATAGGATTAGAACAGATGGTGTCCTTTAAATTTTGAAAATGATCTACTACATATTTGTACCAAGTGAAGGTTGTCTAGTTAGAAAGGTGATGTACATGGGATGATATGTGAGAAAAGTGAGAAATTATTTAGTAGTAAAAATTTAGGCTTCTTAAAAAATATCTTTAATGATATTTCTATAATAGGTATTGGCCAATTAGAAAGAGCTTGGACCTTAGCAGGGTCAGCATGAAGGCCTAATTGATAAATGTCAAATCCTAACTATTTAATAGAAACTTACCTAAAAAATTCCTTTTTCGTTTGACCTAATATTTGTGAGTGCATGGTAGTTCCAACATTAAGAACACATGATGTTGGTTCTATTACTTAGTTTGGCTAAAAGTTATAATATTCAACAAATAAATCACCACAAAATGTCCTAGATAGGGATGGAAAATATTATTAATCATCCTCATAAAAGTAGCGGGGTATTAGTGAGCCCAAAAGGCATAACGAGTGGTTCATATAAGACAAAATTTGGTTTCAATGTTGTTTTCCAAGCACCATTGGGATTCATGCACTCTTATTGATAACATTTGTTGCGATACTAGTAATTATAGACCACCATTCATAAAAGCCACATGGGGATGACATAGGTTAAATATGACCATATTTTAGAAGGGTTTAAGTTGACATTTGATTTCAACAAATTCATAGGGAGCAATGTGGTAAGAAGGGGCATTAGAAAGTGAAGCCCATGGCACTAGAGTAATATAATGTTGGTCAATCGAACAAGAGGAAGGCCTTCCCGAGGGAGAAATACATCAAAATATTCATCTGAAAAAGGTTTCATATCAGATCATGATGGGCATATAAGTTATTCATTTTCAAAGAGATTGTAATAATTATGATGGGAATCATACAAAGAAAGACAGCAATGCTGGTATGGAATCCCCAAGAGGATACTAGCACAATTGAGGGTTGAAAAATCACACTTGATGGTATAATGCCAAGGACTAATAGAAAAACTAATAACATAATATTTATTGGTTGACAATTAGGTTATATCCCACTACACCTAATACAAATGTTAAGGAGATGGATGTTTAGTAATAGGTAACTAGAGGTGTGTGACAAATCATGGGAGTTAACAACATTGTTTTTACTTCCATTATCCAAAATCATGGTAGAAGTTTGGCCTTTTATTTGACAATTATGAGTAAAAACATGGTCAATAAGGAACTGAGAAAAATCTATGGTAATTAACAACAAATAAGGGTTCATATTCTTAGTTGTGAAGAAGATCAATGAAATCGAAAGGAAAAGGGGTTTGACAAGAAAACAAAAGGTCAATAACTTCAACATCCTATTGATTTGTATATAGGGTTTTAGTCAGATTGTTGAATTAGAGAACGTAACATTTTCTAGAATAATGAGTTGGAACCTCATGGTAATTTCACTATCATCATGTTCGGAGAGGGATGGTGGTTCAAGGGAGGAAGATGACATAGGATGGAGAGAATTGGGTGGGTTATGAAGAGTAGGAGAGTGAGGAGAAGGGGTTAAAGGAATTTATCAAGTTTTTTCTCAATAATGAGAGTATGGATATTTCCTTGATATAGGGATGATCTATCAAACAAGGAAACCTCATTTCTAAATAGTGCTCGCAACATATAATTGAATTTAAAAACAAATACCTCTTCAAACTTGTGTATGTGAAGTTGGATCCTGAGATTTGTAAAAATGTTAATAAACTATTGTATTGATTAGCCTTGAGATTGACAAAGATGTAGCTAGTGGGACACGAGGTTTTACAAATAGTTGGGAGGGTAGAAAAGGTGCCTAAGGACATGACCAAATCCATTCCATTGTTGTAATCTGACCGATGATGGAATATTTGCTATATTGATTTGGATTCAAATTGATGTGGGGTTAGAGATTTTGATTTTGTCTCCCGTCACACATGTGTTAATCCCTCTAGTTGCAAGTGATATATATGTAGTTTGGTGGTGTCGATAATATCTAGACAAGTTTCAAAGTACACAATGAGGCCACAAATCCTTGAATGTTGTATCTCACCTTGCATTTTCCAACCAAACTTAAGGAGATAAAAAATTCCTAATTATAAGGGAGAGGTAGCAACATGAGTCTACAATGGAACTAGTTCCTTGATAACAAGTGTGATATCCTCGTCCAGTGTAGGAATATATATTTCAATATATTTCAAGACCAGATACCCATGTTGAGGCATTCTAGGTAGGTTGAAGTGACAAAGGTGAGTGGGATAGGTGGGTGTGGAAGTAAAGAAAAATAAACCCTAATCCAAAAAGAGAACATTGGATAAGATAAAGGGGAATTCCTATTGAAACTAAAGTATTATCAAGTAAGTAGGTTAGGTTGGGAGTGGAGCATTGGGAATAACTTGAAGGATTAAAAAATCATAAACTTAGGTGGATAATTCGAATTTCGAGCTTCAAAGGAACCTGACACCAATTACAATCTGGGTGGATAATTGAGCTAGATAACTAAAAGCATGAGAGTATATAGGCCTAGAAAAAATGATTTGAAAACAAATGATGGAAACCATAGGAGCGTTTAGCTTGCCAAATAAAAAATGATGGAAACCATAGGAACGGTTAGCTTGACAAATAGAAAAATACACATGTAGGGCATAAATAAGACTAGGGCATAAATAAGACCAAGAGAAAGGAAATTTGAAACAATATATTATTGTTAATTTCTCCATCGAAGTCTTAGTAAGACATATAAATAAGCTATATAAGTTATTAGCTTGACATAGTAAAAAATAACCGCTCAAAAATAGTAAATACAACTTCAATACTTGGATGGATTTGTAGAGATGGTGCATTTATTTAATATCACTAAACTTGATTTAGAGAAGTCTATCCTCATGGAGAGAAGCATCCTTGATCCATATCATATCTTCTAAAACTAGCTTTTCCTTTGTCCCTTTGAGCCTAGCTTTCTAACCATAATCCATAACCTTCTTTTTTAGAATAATTCCATATAACTTTGCTAGAAGAGGACTAGTCATAATGGTCCTATAATTTGAGGGGTTATTTTTTCCATCACTTCTAAAATAGAAACAATGAGGCTTTGAGTCCATGGTTTAGGGAAACCTTGCATGACTCCCATTGAAAAAATAATTGTGAATGCAAGGGATAAAATATAGCCTCCAATTTTTTGGATTTCTACTAGATAGCCTTCAGAGTCCGTAGCTTTCCCTTTTGCTAGACATTTAACCCCAAATACATTGTCTTCTGAAGTAAAAACCTCTTTCTTTGTTATAAGGATTTGAATATTGCTCGAAATATTAGGGCATTCATAAACATTTTTAAAGTATGAATTCCAATCCCTCATAGTGATCATATTATTTTCTTTAGTTTTTTGAGTTTTTATTTTCCTACACAAATTTTTAGGATCAAATTTAGATTTAGGTGAAAGGATTTTGCTTTCTATTTATGTAATATCTCTCTCTCTCTCTCTCACACACACAATTAGTGCTATGCAACTATTTATATAACAAATTTAAAATAATAGTCATAATAAGGGTTCGATATTTTCTTTCCTTTTAAGAAAGAGTTTCAAAAGGGAACTTGTTTATACAAATTGAAAGTGTTGTTGTAAATTTGTGATAGGTTCCTCAGTATTGTTGTTACAGAGATTTAATTATTTTTTGAATCCTTTAGTAAAATGCACAACAATGTTTAAAGTTAATAGTAAGTTCTCATAATCATTTAAAATGTTAAAATTAACAATTTGGTTGTACACAATATATCACATATAACATATTCTACCACATATAACATATATATCAATTGGATTTTATCCACTTCAATAAATTCTAGCATATTGGTTTTTAATACCTAAAACACTTTCACCTAAATCTTCATAGATTCTTTAATTGTTAGCAACAAACATTCAACCTTTTCTTCTACATCCACGTGGCACCTTCATTAACTTGTAAATTTCTCTGGTTTTTAATAGAATTTCAAATTTATCAAAAAAAAAACTTCATAGCTTCTTTTAGACATTAAAGCTGAGTCCATGTTCCAATCTAATCATATAAAGGCTAGAATTGGAGATGTTTCTTGGGGTTATAGATTGATTACTTGCTCTAGCAATAAAGTCAATGGCCAGAGAATATCACCTTCTCTTAGATTACAAAGATAATGTTTTAAGACATCTCTTAGATTAGAAATATCATGTTTTAAGGTATTATAAAGATAATTTTTATCTAAATTGTTTTTTTTTAAATGTATAATGTATTAAAAAAAATACTATTTTTTTAATAAATATCTTAAATATCCATCCATAGGTATTGGTTAAAAAGAACTTATTATAAAAGTGTACATAAGTCAGTAGAATAAATCATGAATAAAAGACAATGCTATAATTTATTGGAATATGAAAGTTTGATATATAATTGCATCTAATTTATTTAATGTGTATTGTTTTTTTCTTGTAGCATGAGTGTTATCATAGAAAGATATATGAAGAATGGAAGGCATGACAAAAGAGGTGTCCCTATTGAGGAAAACGCTAATGTAAGTTTTCCTACCTTGTTTTAAGTAGAAAAAATGTCAATATTTAAAAGAATGATGCGACAAATAATAATAAGAAAATATATTTTCAAGTAGTCGAGTTTTACAAATATTTTTTTATGATATTTTATTTTGAAATGAGTATATTTTGTAAGTTAAATTTGTTTATCTATTAAACGTATATGAGAAAATACAAACATGATGCATCGTGGGTAGTGCTCGAAGGAGACCGCACCACACTTATCTATCTATCTATATATATGTCCTTCTACCTTGAAAATTGTTTTTGGATCAATAACTTAAAATTATAAAATTATACTTTGACATAGAAAAAAGCCTTTGGAGGCTTGATTCAAAATAATGACTAAAATAGGAAATAAATTAGAATAAAAAGATTTTGAAGGACCAATAATATATTAGTACAACTTGAGTGGGTATAATGGTTAAGAATATGTGTTTCCTCTTAGGAGGTCACAAGTTCAAATCTAGAGGGGTGTAGGTATGTACAGCTTTATAGACTTTATTAGTCAAATCGTTGAGTGGAGGGGGTCCCTTGTCCCACAAACAATGGGGTCTTGAATACCAACTTGGTGTCTGGCTAAGTTATGACCTTAAAAAAAAGAAAGAAGAAGAAGAATATGTTCTAGGCATGAGAACAAAGAAAATAAAACAATACCGAATCATCCCAAAAGAAATAGGCAAAACAATATTAGGCTAAAAGTGATCCACTAGCTTATTCATTTGGTATTTTATTTATACATGAAATACTTAGTTGTTTAACCACCTATCAAAATTGACTAAAACAAAGTATAGAGTGGATGTTGTTTAGTGCCAGGAATAAATATATAATACTACATAATAAATAGAGCTAATAAGAAGGGAAACTACAAGAATAAACGAATTGACTCAACCACATGATCTCGAGAGATATCAATTCATCCTTGTTTACATGGAAAACATCATTGATTTCCTTAGTTTACAAAATGTTGCACAATCCAATAAACTAAACTAACAATAACAATATGTTGTGTCATGTACATATAGGGATAGGTTTGTTAGAAAGATGGAATAGGCTATTGTTATTCCTTGCTTTCCACGAAGAAGTTGAACCCTTGTTTTAACATATTAGAAAAAAATTTCTATTGACCTCATCCATTAGTTGGTCTCCCCATGGCTAGTTCCCACATAAAGGTGCAACTCTTCCACTAGACTTTCCACATGCTTGGTTTTTTGTTCCAACTTTGTCTATCTACTGCACAATCCTCTATGGTAGATAACATAGCATTGCAATGTGTTTTCATAGTGATTTTGGATATTTCCAAATTATTGCTACCTCTTAGTCAGCCTTGTCATGCTCTCACTTTGATTGTGCAACTTAATGATAAACAATAGAATGAGGAATTGTAAAAGGGTTTGGAGCCTAAGAATTAGAATAGGGTAGCATGTCATCCTTTTGAAGCACCAAATAATTCACTAACTTGACAAATTCATTGTTGTGAATACTGTTATGAATTTGTATATGTAGTGGTGATGAGGAGAAACATATGATGTTGGAATGTGTTGCAATATACGAAGGTACTAATGAAGATGGAGTAAAGGGGGGATTGAACACTATCATAGGAATGTAAGATGATTGAGTAGAGGGGATTGAATACTATCATAGGAATGGGAAGGTGGTGTGAAAAACCATATTTAGGGTTCATGGGAGTAGAGATAGGGTTAATGATGAACATGGGTCTAAATGGTTTGTGAGGAGGAACATACCCATGAAAGGAAAGGAATGGGAAACCTCAAGGGCCTCAAAAAGAGGTGAAACCGTTATGAAATTAAAGGGAGAAGAGGTGGCTTCTATAGGGATGTCATTGAACATAGGGAACCACTATGATGTTTGAGGGAGAAAAGGTGTGCACTATGCACATCTTCTTAAACTACGCTTAGTTAAGTTACTTACTTAGACAATGAAGAAGACAACATTCTTTCAATAAGAAAAATATTTGAACCTCTTATTGACTGGGCAATTCCATGTCCTAACAAAGGGTTTGCGTCATTTTCAATCTATCATGGTTCTGAGACTTGATCTTGTTAACTTTTTCCAGACAACTGTGATTTTGTGGATCATTATGTTCAACCTGAAAGCAAAAGATCGGGTGTCCTTGTTTTGTTGTAAATAAAATAAAAGGGATTAAATAAATTAAGGTTTTGTTCAATGGTTCCTTTTCTCATGGATGGATTGACAATGTCTAGATATATCTTTTACAAAATAAATTATTAAGGGAATGTGTTTCATTTCCAATGTCCCTTTTCAGATATTCGAAGTGGTGTCACGGAATTGTGCTAGTTTCAAACACAATTCCACTATTTTAGAAATATGCTAACTATAACCCAATTTCGCAGTAAGCATTTGTGTTTCTGGCGGGCTATTTAGAGCTCCAATAGATAATGCAAGTGCAATATTTATAAAAGCATAAATTATTTGGGGAAAAAAATGAAATGCAATTTTTATAAGGGATGATGCAAGTTTTCCCATCTTTTGGTGTTTAGTAATGGTAACAAATGGCTTAGTATTTTGGTGTTTAGTACTGGTAACAAATGGCTTGCTTGGGAGGCTTAAGTTACTCAATCAAAATTGTCACTTTATTATTATATATCTTTGTATTATATTGTGGGGAAAAAGCGAGAGTATCACATTAATGCAATTTGTAATTCAAGAACAATCCTTTTTTATATATTTCTTTTTATGGAATAAATACTTAGGTAAAACATAGAATTTTACATGGCTTAGCCATATGTGTCGGTGCCACGTGTTAGACACTTGAGCAACAACAAGTCATGTAAGATACCTTTTTGCTAGATCAATAGGGAAATGAGGCATAAAGTTCAAAGAAGAGAAAGAAAAATATTATCTTGGATGGCATCAATTCTAAATCAAATGATAGAAATTTAGAAGCAACTCCTTCAACACTACGCACTGTGTCATATACAAGTAAGGGCATGAAGTAAACTACACACTGTATGACTAGCTTGTTCATGACCACTGAAAATCTAAAGATGCTAAGGATGCATCAACAACTAAGCACAAAGCTACAAAGTATCTTAGAGATAAGTCCATAATCAACATAGATGCACTCTTAATCCTTCAACTTTAATCAAGAGATATCATCAATCATCAAAGACTAATGAAATGTTATTGGGTTCAATGAATCCATACACATTACAAGGATGCTATACATTGGCATAAACAAGTTAGAGGCATCCTACGATTATTTGCCACTCCTATGAAGGTCGTAGTTGTCCTCTTTTTAGAGATACTCCATCTTATAGAGTAATGATTATTCCAAATAAAGTAGGTTTTTCAAGAAATTAGATTGTCGATGTACTAGATGATGAGGAAATGGTCATTAAAACAAAGGGGGCTCTCGTAGAAATGGAAGCACAAGATACATCATAGGAGCACCAAACTAGGTAATTGGATGTTGGTACTAATTTCCAATAGGAAGAACACACCATTTAAAATTGGATGAACCTAACAAAGTTTACAGAAAACCAACATAAATGCTCTAACAAAAAATTATGCTAATACAATATAATAACGTAAACCAAATTTTTTACCCAACTCTGAAAAGAATAAAAACTCAATTAGATTTCACAAGTCGATGAGAAAGTGGATCAACATTTTTCTGTGTCTCACCAAGCACAAGCTAAAATTCAATAGCTAAGGATAGTGGCCCAATAAAGATACATGATTCTTCATAAAATGAAAGCACTAGTTGTTGAAATTGATTGGGTTGTCATCTAGGAAACAAATTAGCCACACGTATGACATTGATGACTTCTTGTTGTAACAATAATTGTATGCTTCACTGAGGAATAAAGAGCAGTTGCATGCCTCATGCCAAGGGAGGGAAAAATAATTATCCAAAATGGTCAAATTTGAAGTTCAGTAATCCTTAATTATCCCATTGTCCATGGTTTTTATGATTATATTCTACAATAAAATTTGATTTGTGACACATTCATTACAAAACACTTAAGTGTCACAAGCAAGAGAAAGTGGCATGATAACACCTAGCATTGTAGAGTTCTATGTACAGTAAACACTTGAATTCATTAAGGCCACACTCATAGTGAATTCATTAAGGTCACACCGATTTGGGTAAAGCCCCCTCATAAATATGAAAGTGCCAAATCAATTGCTAGAATTCTTGGACAATGTCAGTTACAAGACTTGGGTTGAGCATACTAGAATTTTAGATCATTTTCCTGTGGTGTTAGAAACCATATCTAGTGTTCTAAACTTCAAAATTAGCACCACATCCCACTTCCAGGCCCCCCTATGGAGGGCCAATATGGTGGTTTGGGACCACACACATGGACCATGACCCCCATAGTAAGATCTCTAAATCCATCTACATTGTTAAAATTTAGTAAAATTTCATACAAATTCATTATCAAATTTGTAATTTTCCGTTGTCAGTGTGACACAACTAAAAATGACTAACATAAACGACTAATTCACATTAATCGTTGTTAACTAGTCATTTTTATATTCCCATGACTACATTAGTCATTTTTATTTTAGTCACTTGTTATCTAGTCATATACTTCATCCCGTGACTAAATTAATTGTTTATCTTACTCGTTTTTAGTTCGCTTATTTAAAATTTCTCAATTATAGTCGTTTATCCCTTGAAACAATAGTGAATTTTTTAGTCGCCTAGTCACTTATCTCTCATTTTGTACTAGTGTCTTAAACCTGGATCTACCAAGCCTCAAGTTTTATTTATTTTTATTTTATTGGCCAAGATTGATCTTTTAATCATTTTGATTTTATGACGAGAGCCTTTTTTCCAAGAATGAGACTATATTCAGGTGCATTAGTCAACCACCTACAGGATGGTGCCTTCAGAATAATTTTCTCTCTCTCAGTGAGGAAATTGCGGTCATTCTACCATAGCCACTTGAGCCAGCTTTTCAGTACTTAGCCATTTTTTCCAAAGGGGAGCATTTTATGGCATGGTGCAAAAGAGGTTGATTGGTTGTTTTTGAAGGCCATTATCTTCTTGGACATTGAATTTTTATCACTAATGAGTCAATGGTCAAGTGCATAAATCATCCACCTGAAAGCTTATGCTATTAGAAATTTTTTATCCCTCAAATGTGAGAAAGGGCGGGCATTTTCTTGAGGCCATTTAGGCCAGTTTTAGGTGCAAAACTGGTTGAGTGGCTATTTTGGCAGGCCAATATATTCTTGACCAGAGCGTATTTACCAAGACTAGGACTATATTCAGGTGCATTGGCCATCCACCTATAGGATGGTTCCTTCAAAATAATTTTATCTCTCTCATTTAGGAAATGGCGTTCATTTTCCCAAAGCCACTTGAGCCAAATTTTCAGTACTTAGCCATTTTTGTCAAAGGGGAGCATTTTTTAGGGTTTAAGAAAGCCCATCTCAGTGTATTGTTCTCAAAGAATACTCCAAGGTATTGGGTATGGAGAAGGATTAAATGTCACCCACTTATTATTTATTGAGGATGTTCTCCTTATCATTAATATATATGTAGCAAAAGTTAGATCTCTATTTGAGATTTTGGATCTTTATGGCAGAGCTACATGGATGGAGTTTGATATTGAAAAGTTAGATCTTTATTTCATCACTGTTGTTGAAGGAGTCTATTGGATCTTGCAGATCTTGCAGGAGACATTTTAATTCAATGCTTTTGACATCAATGAGGGAGAAAAGTACTTGGGTTTTTCATTAAATCCCAATGATTACTGAAAATAAGATTGGGGATGGTTTATAACTCGTGTTGAAAATATGATCAACTTCTGGTGAAACCACTGGATTTCCTAGGGGCAGGCTCAGTCTAGTCAAATCTATTTTGGAAGCCCTACCTGTTTATTGGCACACCATGGCACATATTCCTATACCTGTAGTTGAGAAGATTCAACGTCTCCATTTCAATTATTTGTGGCAAGGCAAGGAATTAAAGGGTTTTTAGTGGACTAAATAAAGCTCCATTTCAAATCCCAAAGGTGAAGGGGATTGGGCCTTGAAAGGTATTCATATTTTGGCATATCGTTGGTGGATGCTAAATCTCTTTGGAACATGATTAGAGAAGATGGTATTTAGAACAAGATTATCCTTAAGAAATATGTGGAACTTGATTCTATCTTGGAGTGGATTATATGTGAAGGGAATAATATTAACAGTCGATCTATTTCCAGTCATTGGATCTCATTTGGCATCGAAAATGGTGTTGGAGATACTAAACCTTAGTTCACTCCGTAACTGACGGGAATCACTCAATTCACTCTGTGACTGACAGGATGTGTTAGATCTCTCTAGACCACCACTATGGCGCGCTTCCTGATTAGAGCTACTATGGGTATATCATGCATTGAAACCATTTTCATATGTTAACATAATTCTTTCATTCATTCCTTCTTTGGTTTTCACTATTTTATGCTTTTGCAAGCTGTGTGTTCTCCCTTGCTAGCTATATATTTCTCTGCAGGTGTTCAACACTCATCTACATGGTATCAGAGTTGAGCTGCTAGGACAAAGTGTAATACCCCAATTTTGACCCTTAGGAAATATTGGCTCTAATGTAAATATTGTAAACACACGATGTATGTTTCCCTAGCGTGGAGCTCAAGGCCAAGGCCCCACTAGTTTATGCTTGGATTTTATTTAAATTAGACACGCTTGATATTTTATTACCCACGTGCTATTAAGCCATGGGATATTGTAAATTGATGTAAATATTTAACATTGAAATAAAATACCCAAAAACTGGCTATGGAGGCAACGAATGAGAAAGGGCCACGTGTATCCACTAGGGAGTGGTGAGGGGGCTATGGGATTAAACCCTAGGCTGCCATTTGTCATTATGAGAACCCATTGACTTCCCTAGGTGACATTAATGCCTGCTGTAAGAAGGTGGTTGAGATTTCAGCCCATGGCTTCAATGGAGCATGGGCAGCCCTGAAATTCGTATGGGTGGGCATGGGATCTGATTACTTGGGCAAGAAGTCACTCAACCTCATGAGAGGTTGCTTCATTCTCACCCCATTGCATTGTGAACCTACCTAGCATCATTCCCATCCAAAAACGAGAGCCAACAGTGAGGAAAGCAGAAAAACGCGACCTTGAGAGAACCCAGATTTTGAAGGACCAAAAACGTCCAGATTTGGCATGGGACAGGGAAATCCAATGGGGGATCCATTAGCATGAACCTTGGGGCGAATTTGGGAGCATTAGCTACCCCGAAATCAATGGGAAAACCCAGTTTTTGCAGCTCAGAAAACGAGTGACGGATTTGAGTGTTTAGTGAGCAGAATGGTGAGAACTCAAGTTGGGATTGACTATGCAGAGGTTGGGTGTGCTTGATAAACCCAGTGAAGGCTAGGATCTCAAAGATCAGCAGCTGGACCTTTCTATGCCCATCTTGAAGAGCACTGGAGGGAAGAGTTTCCTGAGGGACCATGTAACAGAGAAGGGGATCTTCCTTGTGTTGGATGTGGTAGGTAATGTGGGTGCCTAATTGTTGAGCTCACTTGAGATGCCTGTAGCTCTATGGTTGAGCTCACTGGCTTAGCATTACCCCCCCCTCTATCCTCTTGGATGCTTGACTGAAACCATGGCTGTGAGAGCACCCAGCTAGTCCTCCTTAGTGGATACACAGCCCAGCTCGGGGGTGACCTCTCAGCTGAAAGAACACAAGCTGGACAGAGGTCTACGGTTGGGAGGAACGTTGCCCTTCCATAGCCAGTCGTTTGGACCGTTACAATTCAAGATAAGTATTCTGTGAATTAATCTATATACAGTCTGTGTTTGCAATGCATTTAATCTGAAGGATTAATTATTCCTGTTAATGAAAGGAAATGCATCATGTTTTATGCAGCATGATAAATTGTCCATGCTTTATGAAATTAATGACTGATTACATGTATGGTTGATATGGGTATGCTGAACGCATGAAGAAATTGTGTGCACATGTAATGTTTAGTTTCCACTGTGTTGATATTGAGATGAATCTGCATGTGGATGTTTTAAATTGTTAGGAATCTATGGGCAAAAATTATTGGGGCTAAGTCTGCAATAAGCCCGTGTGTTGTTAACGTTTCCTTCCGTGCAAGGGAATCAAGGAAGGGGGTGTTACAGTTTGGTATCAGAGCTGCGTTGCAGCATTGGGCCTCTATGGGCCAAATCTGATAGAGTTTTTTTTTAAGTCTGTTTTGAAAAATGTTGTTTAAGACTGTTTTTGAAATTTTTTGGTTTTAAGACTGTTTTGGGAAGTCATCCCGAAACTGCGGAAAGGTTCCGCGAACCTTCCCGCAATTGCGGAAGAGTTCCGCGAACCTTCCCGCAATTGTGGAAGGATTCAGTGAACTGCTCCGAAACAGCGGAGAAAAATTCATTTTTGTGAAAAATTTTCTAAGTGTCGGCGTTGAACGGAAACTTTTTCGGAAGGAATTCTCTTCCGAAATTGCGGAAGGAATTCTCTTCCGAAATTTCGGAAGGATTCTGCGAATCGTTCCGCAACGCGGAAGAGTTCGGCGAGTCGTTCCGAAGTTGCGGAAGACTTCGGCGAATTGTTCCGCAACTGCGGAAGACTTCGCCGAATCGTTCTGCAATTGCGGAAGACTTCGGCGAATCGTTCCGCAACTGCGGAAGACTTCGCCGAATCGTTCCGCAATTGCGGAAGACTTCGGCGAATCGTTCCGAAATTGCGGAAACATTCCGCCAGTCGTTCCGCAAAAGCTTTCCGCAAAAACCGACCGAAAACCCCGGAAACATTCCGCGAACGGCTCCGAAGCTGCGGAAGCCTTCGCCGAATGGCTCCGCAATTGCAGGAGCGTTCGGCCAATCGCCCCGCCATTGCGGAAGCATTCGGCGAACTGCTCCGCAATTGCAGAAGCGTTCGGCGAACTGCTCCGCAATTGCGGAAGCCGTCGCCGAACCGCCCCGCAGTTGCGGGAGCATTCCGTCAACCGGTCCGCAACTGCGGAAGGCCACAGCGAACCACCCCGCAATTTCGAGAGTGTTCAGTGAATTGGCCCGTGACGGCGGCGCGCACAGAACGAAAAAAAAAAAAAAAAAAAAAAAAAAAAAAAAAAAAAAAAAAAAAAAAAAAAAAAAAAAAAAAAAAAAAAAAAAAAAAAAAAAAAAAAAAAAAAAAAAAAAAAAAAAAAAAAAAAAAAGGAGTAAAGTGCCAAAAACTCAATTTTTGGATAGGGGGAGCACCGGGGCTCAGAATGGGATGATTTCTGTGGGGCTCGGAGGCCATTGACAGGGGCCATGAAAGAACTAGTGAAGACCCCGAGCCCATTAGACTCCAATTTGACAGAAAAAGGAAGAGTAAAGTGCCAAAAACTCAATTTTTGGATAGGGGGAGCACCGGGGCTCAGAATGGGATGATTTCTGTGGGGCTCGGAGGCCATTGACGGGGGCCATGAAAGAACTAGTGAAGACCCCGAGCCCATTAGACTCCAATTTGACAGAAAAAGGGGAATAGTGACTTTTGAAGGACAGAGTCCCGAGGCTTGACAGAAGGTCGGTTTGAGCTGAAATTGGTCAGGCGCGGTCATGAAGCAGGCACGATGTTAAGTTCCGAATCTTGGAACCAAAATCCAAAGGATGTGGAGTCGGGGTGAGCAAGAAGGCCAAAAAGCACTGTTCCGGGTCACTTTTTCGGGATTTTGAAAAGCTTGTGGGTAGTAAAAGTGACCCTAGATGTGGGAGTCAGAAATTTTACTGAACTAGACATTTCATATTCTCATTAAGACGGACAATTTCCGTTAAACGAGGATTTCCCGGAAATGCACCGTTTGGGAGATAGCCATTTTTGGCCCAAAATTTGGAATTTTGGAAAAATGTGAAATGTAAGAAGTAGTAAAACCCAGAAATTCATAAAAGATGAACGGTACATCAGAATTGAAATCAGTGAATTGCTGAGTGTTCCTTGTTATATGGACTAACTTTGCCCGATAGATAAGTTTTTGTGATTCCTAATAGATTTTCTTCCACAGGTGGCTGAAGTTGGCCTTCGGGACCAAAATACAATTGTGTAAATGTACAGAATTATTGGTAAAAGTTGTCATTTTTGAGACAACGTTTTTTCCACACCCGATGTCGGAATGGAGCATGGGGACAGGCATTGGAAAGCTTGTCTAGAAAGGAATAATGCAGTATGACCGGAATTTGAATTGGGTTATCAGACATCATAGATTATCAGGGCAGAAAAGTGTCGGTGATTGTTTTGTCAAATTAATGACAATATGGGCAATTTTCAGAATTGCATGGATGGGCAAAAGAATTGAATAAGTAACAGCTATGTGAATTATTCCATGAGTTCTATTATGTTAAATATTGATTGTTGTATATTCCTAGATGCATTTTTATGAGGTCTAACAAATATCATAATAATGCACAGTGTTTGCAGCTCATAAAGTTTATAATTGTAGCAGAGGTAAGATGGTGACCATTAATGATGCTCAAGATCCTTATGAACACGAAGAAGACGTTCTAGGAGAAAATGTGCATGAAGGGAATGCGGAGACTGAATCCAATGGGAGAAGGGAGCAGGTGACTCCTCAAAATTTGGTTGAAACCATGGTGAGCTTCAATGAAAGATTGATGAAGGCTCAAGAAGAACAACACCAACTCAATGCTGCTATTTTGCAAAGCCTCACTGATATACAGCATAAGATAAACCTTGGGTCCAACCCAAGCAATATGGGTGAAGAAGGAAGAGATGCAGGGAGTCATTCTAGAGGCCGTTCGAGGAGGAGGACGCCAAGCCCAAGGAAGAGTTCGGTGAGCAGAAAACATAAAACATCTTCATCAAGGTCTTCTTCCAGCAGGTCGTGTGACTCCAAATGTTCTAGAAGAAGTCCAGGACATGCACCTAAGAGATTGGACGGAAGAAAGAAGTTCAAGGGCATCCCACAGGGAGAATTCAGGAAGGCAAGACCTCCCACATTTGATGGGGAAGGAAAGACAGGCCAAGAGGCAGAAGCATGGCTTCTGGGAATGAAGAAATACTTCAGAATTCAAGACTACTCAGGAAATGAGAAAGCCAGAATTTCCATTTACAACTTAAATGGCAGAGCTTCCATTTGGTGGGACAATCTCTTGCAAGTGAAAGGGATCAATGAAAGAAGGGTCAGTTGGGAAAGATTTAAGAGGTACTTCAAGGAGAAATACCTTTCTGCTAGGTATTATGACGGTAAGAGAAAAGAGTTTAATGAACTCAGGTTGGGACAAAAATCTATGGAAGAGCATGTCCACAAATTCTTGGAATTACTGAGGTATGTTGACTATATCAAAGATGAGAGAGTAAAAATCCAATGCTTTCTTGGGGGTCTACCTCAGAGTTTTAGAGATCGTATTGAGTTTGTTAATCCACCAAGTTTGGATGAAGCCATTAGGATGGCAATGCACTGCTATGAGCAAAATAGGGGAAAAACAGAGGCTAACCCAGCATGGAAAGGAAAGCCAAGAGGGAAGTTTGACCAGAAGAAGGATGGCTTCAAGCCACCATTTAGAGGTTAGCCTAGAACCTTTCCACAGGGACAACAACCAAGGAGTGGATTCAAACCAGCAGTGACAGCAGACAAAGCAGCAAAGGGACCACTTCAGTGTTGGGGATGTGGAGAAAACCACATGTTGAAGGATTGTCCACATCGGAAAAACAATTCTCGGAAGTTGAACAACCTGAAGGGAGTAGCTACGGTGGAGGACATGGCAAGGGCAGCACCTCGGATTTATGCAGCGTTGGATAATCATCAAGCAGACCATCAGTCCTCAGTGGTGGAAGTCGAAGGTAAGATTGCTACGCAATCTATTTCTGTTTTGATTGATCCAGGATCTACTCATAGTTATGTTTCTCCAAAAGTGGTTGAAGGTTGTTCTCTTAGAAGAGTAAAGCATAATAAGTCTTGGCTAGTTCAACTAGCCACGGGAACCAAGAGAAAAGTAAGTGAGGTAATGATGGAGTGTCCCATAGAATTGAATGGACTCCACACATATGCTGAATTGAATGTGTTACCATTAGGATCCTATGATGCATTAATTGGTATGGATTGGTTAGAAAAACATAGAGCCAAAGTGGACTGTTATGAGAAAGCACTTGAGTGCATTGATGAAAAAGGGAGGCCAACATTGGTAAAAGGGATTCCCAAGCAAGTTTCAATAAGGCAGATTTCAGCCCTGCAGTTGAAAAAGTTTTATAAGAGGGGTTGTCAATTATATGCAGTCCATATGCCAGATTCATTAGAGGACAAAGGGCCAAGACTAGAAGACTTCAGGATATTGCAAGAGTTCCAAGATGTGTTTCCGGATGAGGTACCAGGGTTGCCACCGACGAGAGATATTGATTTTACCATCGATCTTGTTCCGGGGGCAGCGCCGAATTCCAAAGCTCCTTATAGAATGAGTACACCGGAGTTGGTGGAATTGAAGATACAACTACAAGAATTAATGGATAAAAGGTATATCAGGCCTAGTGTGTCCCCTTGGGGAGCACCGGTGTTATTTGTCAAGAAGAAAGATGGGACTTTAAGGCTGTGTATTGATTACAGGCAGCTCAATAAAGTGACAGTTAAGAACAAGTATCCATTACCAAGAATTGATGACTTGTTTGATCAAATGAAGGAAGCCAAATTATTTTCAAAGATTGACTTGAGGTCTGGCTACCATCAAGTGAGGATTAAAGAAGAAGACATTCACAAGACGGCTTTCAGAACTAGATATGGTCATTATGAGTTCACTGTGGTTCCATTCGGCCTTACCAACGCACCTGCCACATTCATGGGTCTCATGAATAGTGTATTCAGCAAATATTTGGACAAGTTTGTGATTGTGTTTTTGGATGACATTCTTGTCTATTCAAGAAATGAAGAAGAACACGAGGAGCATCTAAGAATGGTGTTGCAAGTTCTCAGAGAACATCAGCTATATGCTAAGTTAAGCAAGTGTGAATTCTATCAAAAGAGGATCCAATATTTGGGTCACGTCATTTCAGAGGAAGGAATTGCAGTGGATCCAGAGAAGATTAATTCCATCATGGATTGGCCAACTCCAAGAAATGTTTCAGATGTTAGATCTTTTATGGGCCTTGCCGGTTACTACAGAAGGTTTATTGAAGGATTCTCCAGGATAGCTCATCCGATCACTTCATTGCAAAGGAAGAACATCAAATTTGTATGGTCTGAAAAATGTGAGAAAAGTTTCCAGAAATTAAAGGAGTTACTTACTAGCGCTCCTGTTTTGAAGATAGCAGATCCAAGGAAGGATTTTGTAGTGTGCACAGATGCTTGCATTGAAGGCCTGGGTGGAGTTCTCATGCAAGAAGGAATTGTGATTTGCTATGAATCCAGGAAATTAAAGGAGCATGAAAAGAATTATGCCACACACGATTTAGAATTAGCAGCCATAGTGCATGCTCTTAAAATGTGGAGGCATTACTTGATGGGAAGAAGATTCGAGCTTAGGACAGACCACATGAGCCTAAAGTATTTGTTTGAGCAGCCAAACTTGAACGCTAGGCAAGCTAGATGGATGGAATTTCTTTGTGAATTTGATTTTGAAATTAAACATGTAAAAGGGAAGGAGAATAAGGTTGCAGATGCCCTTAGCAGAAAATTTCATGTTTCAGCAGTAAGTATGTGCAAATCAGATTTGAAGACAAGAATTCTTGAAGCCCAAAACGATGATGAAACTTGCCTTCAAATTAAAGAGAAGTTGCAGCACGGTAATGTGGATGAAAAGTGTGCAGAATATCAGCTGGGTGAAGACAGTATCCTCGTCTACAAAGATAGGTTGTACATTCCAAATGATGCAGATTTGAAGAAACTAATGATGGATGAAATACACCAAATGCCGTACTCTGGACACCCAGGGTATCAGAAGACTATAACAGCGGCAAGAAAGCAATACTTTTGGAATGGCATGAAGAAGGACATAGCTGAGTACATTGCTAGGTGTCAGAAGTGCCAACAAGTCAAGGCAGAACACCAACATCCAGCAGGGTTATTGCAGCCCTTACCCATTCCAGAATGGAAGTGGGAAGTGATCTCCATGGATTTCATAACAGGTCTGTCCATGACAGTGAGGAAGCATGATTCAATCATGGTTGTGGTGGATAAGCTATCAAAGGTAGCTCACTTTATTCCAGTGAAATCCACTCACAAGGCTAGTGACATTGCGAACATCTTCATGAGAGAGATATTCAGATTGCATGGATTGCCTAAGGCAATAATTTCTGATCGTGATACAAAGTTCACCTCCAATTTCTGGAAGGGATTATTTCAGGAATTAGGAACTAAATTGAATTTCAGTACAGCTTACCATCCTCAAACGGACGGCCAAACCGAGAGGGTGAACCAGGTTCTTGAAGATATGCTGAGAATGTATGTGATGGACAAACCATCCAAGTGGGAAGATTATTTACACTTGGTTGAGTTTGCGTACAATAATGGACACCATGCATCCTTGGGAATGAGTCCATTTGAAGCATTGTATGGCAGGGGATGCAGGACGCCAGTGAATTGGGATGGCCCAGTGAACAGGGTGGTGCTTGGACCAGAGATGATCAAGGAAATGGAACAGGAAATTGTTAAGATCAGGCAAAATTTAAAGGAAGCTCAGGACATGCAAAAGAGTTATGCAGATTTGAAAAGAGTACATAAGGAATTTCAGATTGGGGATCATGTTTATTTGAGAGTGAAACCAAGGAAGAGCTCCCTCAAGTTGGGGAGTTGTGCCAAGTTGTCACCAAGATATTGTGGGCCATTTGAAGTCCTTGATAGGATAGGGCTAGTTGCATATAGAATTGCATTGCCTGCTAGCATAAGAGCTCATAATTTTTTCCATGTATCTTTGCTTAAGAAGTATGTACATGATCCTAATCATATGATTGATTGGAATGTGATACAGGTGGAACCCGAGGGAGAGTTCCAAGTAGAACCTATGCGCATCCTCGACAAGAAAGTCACAGTGCTCCGGAACAGAGCCATCGGGCAGGTAAAGGTCCAATGGGAGCACCTTAGTCCCGACGAGGCTACATGGGAGCTAGAGGATGCCATGAGGGAGGCATTCCCATTTTTGTTCAGTTTTGAGAACACCGAGGACGGTGTTGTTCTAAGGGGGAGGGGAATGTAATACCCCAATTTTGACCCTTAGGAAATATTGGCTCTAATGTAAATATTGTAAACAAACGATGTATGTTTCCCTAGCGTGGAGCTCAAGGCCAAGGCCCCGCTAGTTTATGCTCGGATTTTATTTAAATTAGACACGCTTGATATTTTATTACCCACGTGCTATTAAGCCATGGGATATTGTAAATTGATGTAAATATTTAACATTGAAATAAAATACCCAAAAACTGGCTATGGAGGCAACGAATGAGAAGGGGCCACGTGTATCCACTAGGGAGTGGTGAGGGGGCTATGGGATTAAACCCTAGGCTGCCATTTGTCATTATGAGAACCCATTGACTTCCCTAGGTGACATTAATGCCTGCTGTAAGAAGGTGGTTGAGATTTCAGCCCATGGCTTCAATGGAGCATGGGCAGCCCTGAAATTCGTATGGGTGGGCATGGGCTCTGATTACTTGGGAAAGAAGTCACTCAACCTCATGAGAGGTTGCTTCATTCTCACCCCATTGCATTGTGAACCTACCTAGCATCATTCCCATCCAAAAACGAGAGCCAACAGTGAGGAAAGCAGAAAAACGCGACCTTGAGAGAACCCAGATTTTGAAGGACCAAAAACGTCCAGATTTGGCATGGGACAGGGAAATCCAATGGGGGATCCATTAGCATGAACCTTGGGGCGAATTTGGGAGCATTAGCTACCCCGAAATCAATGGGAAAACCCAGTTTTTGCAGCTCAGAAAACGAGTGACGGATTTGAGTGTTTAGTGAGCAGAATGGTGAGAACTCAAGTTGGGATTGACTATGCAGAGGTTGGGTGTGCTTGATAAACCCAGTGAAGGCTAGGATCTCAAAGATCAGCAGCTGGACCTTTCTATGCCCATCCTGAAGAGCACTGGAGGGAAGAGTTTCCTGAGGGACTATGTAACAGAGAAGGGGATCTTCCTTGTGTTGGATGTGGTAGGTAATGTGGGTGCCTAACTGTTGAGCTCACTTGAGATGCCTGTAGCTCTATGGTTGAGCTCACTGGCTTAGCATTACCCCCCCCTCTATCCTCTTGGATGCTTGACTGAAACCATGGCTGTGAGAGCACCCAGCTAGTCCTCCTTAGTGGATACACAGCCCAGCTCGGGGGTGACCTCTCAGCTGAAAGAACACAAGCTGGACAGAGGTCTACGGTTGGGAGGAACGTTGCCCTTCCATAGCCAGTCGTTTGGACCGTTACAATTCAAGATAAGTATTCTGTGAATTAATCTATATACAGTCTGTGTTTGCAATGCATTTAATCTGAAGGATTAATTATTCCTGTTAATGAAAGGAAATGCATCATGTTTTATGCAGCATGATAAATTGTCCATGCTTTATGAAATTAATGACTGATTACATGTATGGTTGATATGGGTATGCTGAACGCATGAAGAAATTGTGTGCACATGTAATGTTTAGTTTCCGCTGTGTTGATATTGAGATGAATCTGCATGTGGATGTTTTAAATTGTTAGGAATCTATGGGCAAAAATTATTGGGGCTAAGTCTGCAATAAGCCCGTGTGTTGTTAACGTTTCCTTCCGTGCAAGGGAATCAAGGAAGGGGGTGTTACACAAAGGCACACCAACATTCTTTATTTGCAGGTACAGAAAATTGAAAATCGCCATCTAAGAATGGAGTTTCCAAAGGAATCTATTATCACACCATACAATTACTTTGCATGGGAAGCAAAGATGGAGATCATTATTTGATGAAGAGGATTGTATAGGATTTCAATGGCCACGGAGCTTGAGCCTACATCAGCCGTAGAAAAGTCAAAATACCTCAATCGGATGGATGAGGCCTACGAAGCCCTCTGCATGAACATCTCCCCCGAGCTGCTTTTCCATATTTATACTTGTAAAACTCCCAATGAAGTCTGGA
The DNA here is from genome assembly GCA_027924585.1 of Larix kaempferi. NCBI lineage: Eukaryota > Viridiplantae > Streptophyta > Pinopsida > Pinales > Pinaceae > Larix > Larix kaempferi. The sequence goes on from BSBM01001646.1 coordinate 2,942,167, forward strand.
CCACCATGAAAGGACTCTTTGGAAAGCAAGATGAGATGAAAGGCCACATGCTCGAAGTGGAGCTGCTCTCTTTGGATCCACGAAGCTTCGACAATATACAGGATTTCTTCACAAGATACAAGGATTTGCTGCTGCAACTCAAGGGTTACAGGGTTGATAAATCTAAGGAGGAAACACGAATGGTTCTCTCCATTCTCTACAATCTTGGGCCGGAATACTCTATTTTTGTCTCCACGTTTCATTCAGTGAGACTCACCTCTGGTAAGAAATGGAAGATGCCCACTCTTGATGCTTTTATTGAATCTTTGACTCAAGAACAAGACAAGCTCACCAGTATGGGAAAAATCAAGGGCTCCAAAGGGCATGCCCTTGTTGTACATGATGGAATTCATAACCCAAAACATAGATCTAAATCCAAAGACAAAGGAAATGCACATGCAAATCCAAAGAAGGAAGGGAACACCAAACCTTTCAACGATTCCTCCAGATCCAAAGGTGAAAAAGGGAAGAAAGGGGAAAAATGCACATACTATCAAAGGGAATTCCATCCAGAATCCTCATGCATGAAGAAGCAGATAGATCAGATGGCACAGATACTTCAGAAGCACAACCTTGGGGATCACATTCCAGAGGGCGCCAAGAAGAATCTTGGAGATCATACTCCTAGAAAAGGTAACTCTAGCCATGCTTTGATTTCCATTAATTCCTCTCTCGATGCCTAGATTGTAGATTCAGGTACATCTCATCACATGGCTTCCACAAAGGAAGCTTTCTCTTCGTTGGATGCATGCAAAGGTCCTCCTATACTCATGGGGGATGATTCTTCTGTCGAGACCACCGGCAAGGGAAGAATTGAACTCAATCATGGTAGCTTTGAGATTGTGCCTCATGTTCCAAAACTCTCAGTGAATCTTCTCTCCGTCTATTAGGTTACACGTTCTGAGACCAAAAAGAGAGTTGAATTCACTCCCGATGCTGTGAATATCTTCGACATACAAAGTAACTCTAAAGTTTCCATTGGTGAGGTAAATCATAGATCTAGGCTGTACACCTTTTCTGAATTCATTGAACCAGATTCTACCTTATTACTTACGCATGTGTCACATACCCAAGTTCTAGACATTTTATGTTATTGAGAAAACATTATGTTTTATTTTTATTGTAAATTTTTTTGACTATTGACCAAGTGGGTTCGTGGATGACTGTAATTAATTAATTTGAGTATTTTATTATTAATAAATAAAAGTGGAGACAAATATCCAAAGGAGAATGTTGAATGAGTGTTCACTGACCCACTAGGGGGAATGGACTGTGGTGGAGAGAAAACTGACACTTGGAAGCATCCTCAACTCACTTCTAACTGTTGCAGGGGGAAACTTCCCTATTTTTATGGTCATGTTCCCCAAGAAAGTGGAACTGAGCAAGTGGCTCATTTACTGAAATAAACTGACCAGAAGACCTAGGCATGCTACTTAACTATCCATCAAATTCAGCAGGAGGCTGTTCTATTCTTACCTTGTGATAATTTCTGAGCACAAGAGATTTGATGAGGAGAAATTTAGAAAGTGATTGAGTGAAATAAGGATGCATTGTGAACTAGTGCAGCCACATTGCTAAGTTCAATATTGCTAAAGGAAGAAAGTGCTACTGCTAAGTACTACAACTGAGTTGCAAGGGAATTTATTCCATTATTCCACATAGCATCTTCATCCTAGTGGTTCAGTGAACATGCTCGGGGGTCCTAAGGAAATTAGCTTAGCTGTCTTCATGAGATTGGTTGGATGGAATGGGCTCCTTTGTCTGTTTTTTTCTTCTTCTACAGTTTCAAGTTCATATTGTGTTATCTTCTTTACTTCTATCATGTTAGTAAATTAAATATGAATGTATTTGTTAGTAGTTGTTCTCATTTAATCTAAGATATTCTGCCTTAGTTAGTGAACATTTTACTTCGGTAAATTATTACTGTTGAAATAAAATGCAGCATAAATGATGTGGTTAAAATGATAGAATGATTGATTAAAAAAAAATTACTTTCCTGCATTTTTCCACACACTGTAAACAGTGCCGTACTCTAGTACAGGAAAGGATAATTAGAGTAGATCAGAGTGATTGTATGCAATGGATAAGTTTAAATGATCCGTCTTATAAATAGATCATTATTATTTTAGTATTGTATTATTTTTAATTTAAATAGGCATCTTAGAATTTTAAACTGAAATACAATAGAAGCCTACCTTATAATTATAAACATAAATAGTAATCTAAGTATTTCTTTTTCAAACAATAACAAACCTAGTATAAAAGATTCAAACCGAACTTATACATCATAGAAACATATTATAATAAGCTCGAGATATCATTACTACCAACAACGAAACCATTAGTATTTTTTTCCTCATCAATAAACATTATTATTATTATTATAAGCAGAGCTATTGCACTCGCAAAAACATTATCAAATTACTCAATTACTGTGTGTTCTGATACAAGAACTACATCTCGTCACAGGATTTCGTAAATCTTATAAGACCATGAATTTACTGAGGGTCCAAACACTAAGTTTAAATCTTCTTAACCTTTAAGTTATCGTCCATTCCTTTTCCGAAAAACAAAGGACTAGAACACGTACAGAAAATTAAAACCTTATCATAAATTGCATATACGCTTAGTGGTTAAGGTTTCCATTACAAAAAGGATAGGGTTTACAACCCTGTCTTAAAACACAGTTTGTTCATCTACCAAGGAAGTTTTAACAATAGCATCCTTTTCCCATTGTTATTGTTACAATATCAAGACCTAAGTTATCGAGCAAATAGTTCAGGATTCAATCCTGTAGTTAAATTTCTACGGTAATACATTGAAGAAAATATTTTTAACATTAAATCTCTTGAGATAATTACGAGTACAAACATTCAATAACAGGCCTGGCCCGAACCTTTCTTCTTAAACCAAAAACATTATTCTAGTGTTAACAAGGGTATTAACGCAGAACAAAAACCCTTCCTTTATTTAAAAAAACTGAACAACATTATTATTTGCAGAACGAAATCAACATTTACACTTGGAAATAAAAACCATATGGTATATTTAAGTAACCACAGGCCAATGTATTACGATTAACAAAACACTGTATTTTCTCTTAAAACGGTGGTCTGAGGGCCAAAGATAACCCACCATTGCAAAGTTTAAAACCTTATACATCACAGAGTAAAAACTCTTGCACTCTTACCAAATTGTTGGAGAACCTCAAAGAGCCATGAAGGGCTCAGGAGTCTTAACTCCAACCTATTACAAACCATGCAAATGCCATACAGCTTAATCCTTTAACTACGACGAGAAAAAAAATGCAAAACAAACAAAAGACATTATTTCATCTTTCAATGAAGGCCGAACTGAAGCCATAGGATCAGCTTTGAAAACTACGAAATACTTGGGTCACCTTGAGTATGTCGTCGAGGCTTACCAGGGCCCATTCATAATCTCGTAACCCTTGTCCAGCTGCATTCACTACCGTGAAGGTCACCTATCCATCAACACGATGAAGGGTTAAAGACGAAACGAAAAATTACGATAGTAAAGTTAAATTGTAAAACAACCATTTGAGCCTTATAACAAACTTTTACTTCACCTGTAAATGAGTGGAGCATGGTCGAGCATGCCCAACCTATCACACATGTAGTAGAAGTATGAAGTCCACCCAAGACTCTTGGTAGAGCACAACGTTGTGCCGAATACAAATGAAAAACCTCTGAATATACCAATTCTAGCAAACGACCACGAACCAGGTTAAAAGATCACACAATGAACTCCTTTTGCACGTTTAAGCATGTACAGTTACACTAGGAACTTAGCATTTAACAGAGGTGAGGGTATCGAAACCCTCAAAACATCTCCCAATAAAACCCTTAAGGGTCGTGAGCCTGTCGGCCTCCCCTCTTTTTCGCCAATGAATCAAATCTTGAGTATCAAAGCATATCAATGCCAGGGTTAGGGCTTAAACCAAAACCCAAGGCCAACCAAGAGATCAACGACGTAGATTCAGCCACTGAGACATAAACCTTTCACGATCGCAAGTTCATTAATGATAGTTAATGTTACAAGGTTCAGTATACAACTAGTTGACAACACAGTTGTCCAACTAAGGTCTTATTACATCAACCTTGCACAGCTCAGCGCAGGTCACATACGTTTCAAGGATTTTCTACCTAATTCCAGATCACAGTCACGTGAGACCTAGGCACGAGAGAAGCCAACAAACAACCCACTGAGGTCGCAGTTAAGGAGTTATTAATACTCCAAGCACCGATTCTTTGTGCATGCCAACCCATTTCCCATTACAAAGTTATTGCAATGTGTACCTGCAGGGTTAGAGAAGAAATTGGTAAGTTTAAAAAACCTTATACTATAATAATACATCATAAGCCTTACCACATTCAATCGTAACCCAAGGTTTTATACCATGCACATAATACCAAGTGATTGATCAAGAAGATAGATTTCAACCTATAGTTTTGTGCAAGGTAGAATAAAATACATATAGTTTTAACATAAGGTCTACGCACTTAGTATTTATATTGGTTTCGTGCATACAGTTCCAATCCGTAGTGTATACATTTAGATATGATACACATCTTTTTTTCATATACAGCTTTGCATAAAGAATATGCATTATTGGTATCATATAGTTTATAAGGACTATACTCACATAAGTATTGCAACTTTTACTTTTGAAATATAAAATATTACATTGTTCTCTCCTTAGTTTGGAGGAGATTATATAGTGTAGAACTATAAAAATTTTCCAATAGTGCAATAGAAAATTTATGTGTTTCATTTATACAAACCTGTATCCATTACAAACTGTTGTTATGACGGAACGGAAGAAGTCGAATAATGTCAACAAAATACCTGAGTAGATTTGGCAGAGTAGATATTCTTCTACATATTCAGAATGATAACTTAAAAATCCTTTATAGTGCTGTAAGAAGAATTGGAAACGCTTATGAAGATTGCTCATAGTTCTAATCTCTTTGTCTTACCTGTCCATTGCATTAGATTTCAGCGGCGTTAGATAAGTAAGCCTTAGGGCGATTCAAGGACCCCTTCATATCACTAGAAAATGAAATGCATAACAAAGGGACGAAAGTGACATTTTGCATACAAACAAATAAGTTCATCATCTGACATTGACTTGACGATAAGTGATTTACGACTTCTTAAAACGCTATATTAAATTAACAGCTAATAAGACTTCTGATGCAATTCATAAGTAATCTAACGACCCTTAGTTGCTCATGTAAAATGTTATAGGTAGTTATCTTAGTACGCTGATTAATGTTTAGGCGTATTGAAGTTAACACTATTAGCCAAGTGACACAAGCATTTATTACTATCTATTTTTATTTTATTTTAGTGATTTTTTGGGGTTGTTACATGTGGTATTTGAGCGCGAGTTCAAATACTAGGCCTGAAGTGGCTCATGCGCACAAATGAAAATCTATAACAAAATTACAAATTACTGATTTAATTTATTTTGTTTTCAGTTTCAGCATTTATAATTTGTGTCTGCAGGTATTGAAGGACCAACAGAGTCGGCTGAGGACAGGTCTCTTAATAATGAACATCTTAATAATAAATGTGGACACATAAATACATAAAATTTATTTGTCGAATTGAGTGATAATCCATATGAATTATTAAGGACTATAAAGGATTTAAAAATTGAGATAAAACAGTTAAGGAAAAAAACTAACGAATTCTAAATGCTCAAGAGGAGCTGAATCACATCCCGCTGAATAATCTTCATAAAAATGATCAAGTTAACGAAACAACAAATAATGTTGAATCTAAAACAATGTCCTATCAACGTAAGGATAAAAATATAAAATTAACTGATTATGACAGCAGTTCATCTTCTGAATCTGATGAAAGGTTTCACCGAAAAAAGCATAAGTACTCTAGTGATAGTAGTGACAGCGATTGCTACACTAAGAAAAAGAAGTATAGGCCCTACGAAGAAATTTTTGGCGAGTTTAAAAAGATCAATCCTCCAACTTTTAATGGAGAAACAGAAAAGAGTGAGACAGCTGAAGCATGGTTGTCCGGGAGGAATAAGTATTTCCAGATTTATAATTACTCAAGTCACCTAAAAACTAAAATGGCAATTTATAATTTAACTGGAAAAGCAGACATTTGGTGGCAAGATCTGAAAAGAGTTAAAGGATTAAAGGAGAAAAGTGTAAATTGGAGTAATTTTAAGAAATATTTTAAAAGGAAATTTCTGTTAGAACAGTATTATGAGGAACGCGGTAAGGAGTTTTATGAGTTAAAGCTGGGTTCCATGGATATGAGAGAGTTGTGCAACAAGTTTATGAATTTATTAAGGTATGTGCCTTATTTCGTTGAAGAAAAGCCTAAGGTACAAAGGTTTCTGATCTTTTTTCCCTCTCACATAAAGGACAGAATTGAATATGATAGTCCTCGAACTCTTGAAGAGGCCATGAGAAAGGTGAACATCTGTTTTGAACAAAATAAGAGAAGAGAAGGCATACCAAATTGGAAAGCAAAAAGTCCTAACAACTTTGAGTAGAGGAAGAAGCAGTTTTCTTTTAATCGTAATTTCAGTAATAATAATTCACGTAATTATTCTAACAGAAAGTTTTCAGGAAATAATGCAGCAAGTAATACATAGTCAAAATTTACAGCTGCAAGGAAAAGTGAACCACCTAAAAATTTTGTTAAAATTAATGAACAGAAAGAACCTGTTAAGTGTTGGGAATGTCAGGGACCTCACTATGCATCAAACTGTCCACTCAGAAAGAAGGTTGTCAACAACATCCATACTATACAGGAGGAGGCTATTGTTGGTGACTTAGCAAGAGAGATGCCCAGGATAAATGCAACATTGGAGAACAAACAAGCTGATCATCAAACTTCCATGGTGGAAGTGGAAGGTATGCTGAAAGATAATCCTATTTCTATTTTGATTGATCCAGGGGGAAGTATTAGCTATATTTCACTTGATTTAGTTAAATGTTGCAATCTAAAAGTAGATAAGTTTGATAAATCGTGGTTGGTCCAATTAGCTACTAGCACAAAAAGAAAGGTGACTGATTTTGTAAAAGAATGTGAGTTGTTGATGAATCATTTTAGAACTCATGTTAAACCAAATATGTTGCCTTTAGGTTCTTATGACATTCTGGTTGGAATGGATTGGTTAGAGAAGCATAGAGTTGTATTAAATTGCTTTGAAAAGACATTTAGTTGTTTAAATGATGCATTTGAAACTGTCACGGTAAAAGGCATTCCTAGAAAGATATCTATTAGGCAAATCTCTGCATTACAAGTTAAGAAGGCTATTCGAAAGGGGTGCAAGTTGTTTGCTGTAAATGTAATTAATAATGAACAGTCCACTAATGAAGATAAGTTAAAGCTTGAAGACATACCCATTCTTAAGGAATTTTCTAATGTATTTCCGGAAGAAATTCCAGGACTACCTCCGAAAAGGGAACTCGATTTCACCATTGAGTTAGTACCAGGAGCGGTACCAAACTCAAAGGCTCCTTACAGAATGAATACTCTGGAGCTTAATGAACTTAAGTCACAGCTTAAAGAATTGACTGATAAAAATTATATAAGGCTCAGTGTGTCTCCATGGGGAGCACCTGTAATTTTTGTTAAAAAGAAGGACTGAACTATGCGTTTATGCATAGATTATCGTCAACTTAATAAAATGACCATAAAGAACAGGTATCCGCTGCCCCACATTGACGATCTGTTTGATCAACTGCATTGTGCAACGATATTCTCTAAAATAGATTTAAGGTCGGGGTACCACCAAGTCAGAATTAAATATGAGGACATCTTTAAGACCGTGTTCCAAAATTGTTATGGACACACAAGTTCGTGGTTATGCCTTTCGGGCTGACCAATGCTCCCGTAGTCTTCATGTGCTTAATGAACAACGTATTACATTAATACTTGGATAAATTTGTAGTGTTTTTTATTGATGATATTCTAATTTATTCTAAGACGAAAGAGGAACACGACGAACATTTAAAGATAATTTTACAAGTGTTAAGTGAACACCAACTGTACGCTAAGTTCAACAAATGTGATTTTTATAAAGATAAAATTCAGTACTTAGGGCATGTGATATCCAAGGATGGGATTGCAGTAGACCCAGACAAGATAAAAACAATTAATGATTGGCCTACCCCGACAGATGTAACAGGTGTACAATCTTTTATGGGAATCTGTTGGCCTGATTTTATGAATCAGAGCCAATAAAGAGGTTTTATCCACACAATCAACTTAAAGCAGTATCCGGTGTGTTTAAGTTAACAAGACCTCGCAGGTTATGGTCCTGCTACCAGCTAGTTTGTCTCTTAAGGAAACCTCAAAACTAGCAAAATCTAACCTATTCTAATGTTTATCCTATCTATATATTTACAAATGTCCTAAAGCTGCTTTCGGAAAGAAAGACTTCAATTTTTTGTGAAATTTTCCAAGTATGAAAGCTTAATTACAGTATGCAGAATGATTTAACAATACTAAAAATAAAATAAACTTTTAAAACTAATCTATCTATTCTATTTAAGGCTATCTCAGCTGAGAGCAGATTTGAAACTAAGATTAATCATTAATCTTATAACAGAAAATTGAAGTATGATATAAACCAAACATGTTTGGATTATAACAACAATTACTCTGCTATATAGAAATGGAGATGAGATTCAACCTAAAACACACAGTCAAATTTCACTTCCAGAACTGATTAATAATTATTGTTCAAGACAGTCATTCAAATTTGAGATAATGTTTATTTAAAATTCACCGTTAACATACAAATGAAACTTTAAATAAACAAGAAGTTATATCATTCAAGCTAATGTTTATAGTGAACACACTAATGAACAAACCACAATGACATATTCATTCAATAACTAATCTTGAGACGACAAAGTGAGAAATTGTTTAAACATCAGTATGACACAGCATACAGAGTTTGCATATAAACAGAAGATGACAAACCGAAATATATGTATATATAAAACCCAAAAATGAATACCATTCACAGCATCATTCGTAGATATCCAGTATCATCCACAACAAAGCTTCAGCTTCAAGTTTGAAGTAATACTAGCAATAGAATATATTTCAAGAAGTTTTCTTCTACACTTCATCCATGTCGAGTTCATAAAAAATCTTCATTCATATAGTAGTGAGAGTCGGTTTTTGCTATAAATGTTGCATGCAACATTATAGGAAATTACTTAACCATAAAAGCATCTAATTACACCAAATACTAAAAATAGAATCGACTAGCCTGAGTCGAGACATCTCAGAACATTCTTGGCCATTCAGAATACTCCAACTTGTAACAGATCAGCTATACTTTCATGCCAACGCATCCACCATGTCCTGCATTCCTGGAAGAAAGCGGTGATAAAACCCCCCTGCATTAAATTCAATAAATACATTATATCAAAATCGATTTAACACAGTTAACCGAAATATTAAAACAAAATTATAAATGCATGCCTGTAAAATCTCCGATTTTACAGACATGCTAAATCAAAATAATCGTTACCTGTCAACAAGAAAAAGAACTATTAGGCTTCATTATGAAGAGCGACTACTCTTCTAGCTTCGGCCAATTTAGCCTTCAACCTGATAATTTTAACATTTTGTTTTTCAATTCGTTCCAAAAGCATCTGATTTGTTTTTAATATCGATTTCTTGGATTTCTTGAATTGATTCTTTTTCACGTTGGCCTTTTTCCACCTGTCAATCCATTCTAGCAATTCTTTCTTGAACGTTTTATTTTCTTCTTCCAACAAGACCGTATACTGTTTGCGCTTTCCTCTAGACTCTGCTTTTTTATCCTGATAGATATTTCCTAATACCTGCTGTAGGGTTTCGTCTTCGCTAGCTACATGAGGAGAACGAGGACTATCACAACGCTGATTGTGTAATGGTTCAAGTTGTACAGTGTCAACATCTATTTCTGGTTGGTTTCCCTCGACCTCACCTGATTGCACATCATTCCCTTGGACAGTGGTGGAATTCCCTACACCCATTGTGCTAGGGACAGGTATGGGAATATCATCCTCAATATCTACAACTGCAGGTTCGGCAGCAGTAGATTTGGAAGTCCGTGGATCAGACCTATACCTTGGAGTAGAATGAAGACTATGCATGCTTCTGGTGATTCTACGTGAAGACGATAAGTTTCCAACCTTCGACCCTTCCTTATCACAACAAACCTGAGCCAAATGGTTCAGCTTATGCATAGAAATTTTATCACATTCAGCAGGTTTATCAATTTCGTCTTCGGCTGATCCCTCTTTTAATTTTATAGGGTTGCCATCATTATTATCGGGTTGTGATTCATTTAAAATTTCCCTAGAACTGCAAGGAACTGAAACCCTATCAGCATCTTTATCTACCTCATCGTCTACAGACGTGTTTACGGCCTCTGGTTCATTATCCTCTGAGCTATCATCCTCAGGATCTATGATTTTTCGTTTCCTACGAGCTCGAGGAGACGAATTAGGCCAATGCTGTGTTGGCCCCAATTTACAATCGACTAGGAATTCATCCCAAGACCGACCTTTTGCGGATAATTGAAATTGCAGTAAAATTTTAATCAATCCATGGTGACACAGACTATTATCAGGGTTATTGAAATTCCTTACAGACTGTGACATTTTCTTCAGGCTTTGCCACAGATAGAAGGGAAAATTAAGTTTATAACCCTTTACCGCTAACAACAACCGTAAATGATACAAATGCAAATGGGAAAAACGTCCACAACAGGTTACATACCTTACCAAGATTTCATAGTAAGCTCTCCACTCGGGCTTGAGAAATTTTACAGGCATGCCTACTCTCAATTTCGTTTTATCTGGTAAAGGCGTAAACAAAGCCAAACACTTCTTCTTATCCACCATAAGGCCTTTAAACCAGCGTTCTCCCACCTGGGGAAGTTTCGTGGCTTCAGCAATTTTGTCTTCATTGATAACAAACTCAAAACCCCCAATTCGCACCCTGTCATTTTTAAAACCCATTGCAAACATTCTGGTAATCTCCACATGATGACCATCAAAGCTTTGAAAGAAATGCGTCCATCCCATTTTCTCGAATTTCTGGGCAACCTCCTGATTAGCTTCAATAATTTCATACCCTGAGATTTCAAAACGATTCAGAGGAGACATGGTTTCTTCAGCACTGTCTGGGCTTAGTCGTGGCATGAAAGGGAAAGTGAAAACAGAGGGAATAGGTATCCACACACACGACATGCTAGAAAAATCTTCACATGCTTGAAATCTGATGAAAATCAAATCTCTGAACCTACCATTTTAGCGGGATGGTGATAAATATTACAACTTTCATGCTACACCATGGCTTATACCAACTTATCCGCATTTTGACCCTGCCCAGTAGTGATCACTACTTAACTTAGCGAACCGTCGATATGACGACTGATAGAACCATTATTACGATCATTGATTATTGACAGTGGCTCATAATTAATAGGTACGATGGCGTAGTTCGTAATGAGTGTTAGCAATTAACACTGTCAACATGGTTTTACCAAATGCATACAATTGTCGAGTCTGTCAAGTGGTGAAGGCCACGTTTCCATGCCAGCTCACCGATCCAAAGGTTTATCGATTTAACCGTTGATTTAGCGCATGGCCAGTTCATCAAACGATCATCATTGTTCTATGATATTACGTCGTGATATGAAGAAGAATAGATTGCGTTTTAAGGTTGAGTAGGTATTAATCAAATGACCAGCTTGGTGTTTATTTTATTTATATGTACAAACTATATATATACAACACTAAGTCGAAACCTTTATACATGGTATTAACACACTATAGTATGTATCATTACATAGGGTATTTATCATATGTGAAACGCTTCCTATATAAACCATCATTTATCGATTAAGTATGATATTGACAAAGTTTATGATAGGATATTACTTATGATATTAGATTCCCAAATTCACTTAGTCTTGAGACTAATAATACCCTAAACAATGTATCTTATGATATTTCTTTGACACAAAACCCTTAAGTCACATAAACTCGCTTCAATATTTTAAACAATTTTAATGAGAATTTACGAAACTTATCAATCCTTCAAAAAAAAGCCAAGTTTGATGATCAGGTCCCTATCAGCTTCTAGCATCATTAATTACTTTTTCTTTGATTAGGAGCACCTTCAGAATCAAAGATTCTGAAGGAGCTCCATATAATTTTTAATTCATTTATCGCATAAAGGACTGATCTCTCTTCACTTTGTCAAGAAGTGAAGAGGTTGTTGCTTGCTGCCAACAAATGGCGACGACCTGGGAGAACCAGTTATCTCTGCTTAAAACAAGATGATTAAAACGAAATCTTAGAAACCTGTTAAAGATAATCAAAATCCTTTATTCATATCAAACCTTTATTTATTCAGATTCATAAGTATAACCCAGAAATTTTTCATCTTTTGAAACAAACATATGATTAGAGATAAGCTTACAAATATCCTTATCGAAACCAGTGCTTCTTAGTAAGGATGATCTTACCATCAGCCTCGAATGCCTTTCCTCTGAAAACTATCTAGAACCTGTTCCTTGGTTTAGTAATTTTCTTGTTTCTTGCTTTGCTGTTCTTTTTTTTTTTTTTTTAAATAATAATTCTGTCTGAAGACTACTATCTGGGTTTGGTGTCCCAACGTGATAGTATCATTCACGAGAGTTGTCTGAAATAAGCAGGCCGACTCGTGATGAGATCTCCTGTCTTTTAATTTTAAAATCAAAAGCCATCACCCTGGTGATCAGAAATGAAGTTATTCCAGGCAACACTGATGATCATGATTAGGTCGGCTCATTACTGAGACCTCCTATTCTTCAGGCAAAAGTTATGTTTTATTGGGATTTTCATTGATTTTGTTTTAACTAAAATGAGAGATCATTACCCAGCATGATAACCAAATAGTAATGTCAGTCATAAATACCACCAGAAAATGAATCAGCTGGCTCGTGATGAGACCCCTTATCTCTTGGTTTTAAGACCAAAAGCCATTACTAGTTTCCTAATAATGTCATACCAGAGATATTTATGATTCTGATCAGACCGGCTCATTACTGAGACCTTCCGTCTCTCACTTTAGCTTTTATTAGCTGGAACAGATGCTAGACAGTCCTCAAATGACAAAAGTTTCCTAAACCGATGATAAAAATCTATAAGATTTTTCAAAAGCACGAGCTTTGAGAAAGATATATAATAAACTATCCTTATTTAAGAAAATAACCAGATGAAAGAAAAATCTGGGAAACACTTATAAATAGAACTAACGAAGGTTTTTTACAAACTCAAGAAATTTTGATCAATCCGAACAACTTTAAAAGATTTCAGTTTAAATCAAAATTTTCAAGACTGACGAGAAAACTGATCTTATTTATTTATACTAATTACAGTTGTTAATTACATATTTTTGTTTTGAGGACTAGTTATATACATGAAATTTTAATAACCTGAAATATTTAATATTGACAGATATTTAACTCATATACAGTTTGCTAGTGTATATACAAAAAAATATAAAAACTATTTATAAACAGTGAATAAGTATATACATTTTAGACAGCAATTATTAACAGAAATATTTCTTAAGAATCAGTCCATTCACAGGGAATGTCTCGGACTGTCCTTCAAGTGTTTGCAATCGAAAGGTACTTGGACCTATTTTTTCAGAAATAACAAAGGGGCCTAACCAAAGTTTTTGAAACTTAGTATGATTACCCTTAACTTCATGAGCTTTATCCCATTTTAAGACCAAGTCTCCCACCTGGAATTCGCGATCAGAACTAAATGATTGGTCAAACCATGACTTAACAATCTGTTGATGTTTGTTAAAGTGTTGTTTTGACTGTTCTCTATCTTCTTCTAATTTTAACAATGCATTAATTCTTTTCTCCATTGCTGGGCATTCTTATTCTTGGACAGACTGAGCTAACTGTAATGAAGGTATAAATTTGGCGGAAGAATAGCTTCAGTCCCATACACTAAGAAAAATGGTGAATTACCAATTGCAACTTTTGGAGTTACTCTGTCTGCCCAGAGAGCATTAACCAATTCTGTATGCCAATTCCGATGGTGAACTGAAACAGTTCTTTTAAGAATTTTCAATAAATTTTTATTTGTTGACTCAGCTAGACCATTCCCATGAGGATGGTAATTAGTTGAATACCTGATTCTTATTCCTTTTTCTAAAGCGAACTGACTCAATTCAATTGATGAAAAATATGATGCATTATCAAAAACCAAAGAATCAGGAACACCAAATCTTGTTATAATAAAGAAATCCAAAAATAATATAGCTTGATTAGTATTCACAACCTTCAATGGTGCAGCCTCAGCCCAACGAGTGAAATAATCAGTTGCAGTTATTATGTACTTGTGTCGCATTGATGAGGGAGGGTTTATTGGACCTATTATATCGATACCCCACTGCTGAAAAGGTCTTTCAGCTGAAACAGGTTGTAAAGGGAAAGCAGATTTTTTAACCTTTCCTGCGGCAAGTTGACACTCTTGACACCTTCTGACGAAAGCATAAGAATCTCGAAACAAGGTAGGCCAATAATAACCAGCCCTAAGAATTTTATGGGATGTGGTTTCTCCACCGAAATGACCTCCCGCTGGTCCAGAATGCAATTCTTTCAGAATTGTTTCTGTTTCATCTTTATCTAAACACCGAAGGTATACCCCATCTGAATTTCTTCGAAAGAGGACATTATCTATCAATAAGTACGGGACAGATTTCAATCTTAGTGCTCTTTTCTTCCTTGGATCTAAGTAATCAGGGGCAGTCCCTGTTTCCAGAAGTACTCGTATGTCTGTGTACCAGGAATCTTGAGGTGGTGGATAAAAATAAATTTCTCTAGTAAGTAAATCTTCATCAATGACAATTTCGGTTTTATCATTAGACAAATGAGCAGCTTCAGCAGCTAGTTTACACAATCCTTGCCCTTTAACTATTGTTGATGGTTTGATTTCTAGGTCATACTCTTGGAGAGCTGTCATCCAAGGTGCCCTTTTTTCTCCTAAATCCTTCTGTACCAACAAATTTCTTACTGAAGAATAAGGCACAATTACTTTCGTTTTGGATTTTAACAAGTAAGGACGAAAATGTTTTACCGCTTTAAAAACAGCATAAGCTTGTTTATCCACTTCATGATAGTTTAGTTCAGCACCTTTGAAATTTGAACTCATGAACGAAATTGGAACCTCATTATTTTGTTGGTTTAATTGAGTTAACACTGCTGCATACGCAATATCAGAAGCGAAGGTATATAATATAAAATCCTTGTTAAAATCTGGACTTAGAAGACTAGGAGCTTCTGAAATAGCTTCTAAAATTTTCTGAAAAGATTCTTTTTCAGTTTGTCCCCAATTAAACACAGCATCTTTTTTAATCATTTTCTGCAAAGGACGAACAGTCTCTGAAAAACTAGGGATGAATCTCCTGACAAAATTAATTTTCCCTAAGAATGACTGCATTCCTTTCTTGCTGGAAGGGAAAGTAATATTTGAAATAGCTTGTGTTCTTTCCGGATCAATCATGATTCCATGTTTTGATACTACACATCCTAACAAGATACCTTCTGAAACAGCAAATATTGTTTTCTTAGGATTTAAAGATATTCCAAATTTTCTACATCGTTCAAACACTTTTCTCAAATGGTTAAGATGATCAGGGCGATGTTTAGAGTAGACAGTAACGTCGTCCAAATAGACAACGACTGAATGATTAATCAAGCCTCTAAAGGCAATATCCATTGCTCGTTGAAATGTTGCTCCCGCATTGATTAATCCAAAGGGCATCTTACGGTATGCATACGTTCCCCATGGGGTTCTAAAAGCTGTTTTTAATTGATCATCCGGGGAGACTAATATTTGGTTGTACCCTGAGAAACCATCAAGGAGAGACAGTATCTCAGCCCCAGATACTTTCTGAAGAATTTGTTCCATGGGTGGAACTGGATAGTTATCTTTTTCAGAAGCTTTATTTAAATTTCTAAAATCGACACATAATCGAATATCCCCATTTTTCTTTCTAACTGGAACTAAGTTTGCTACCCACTGAGTGTGTCTGACAGGAAAAATGATCCTGGCAGTTAGCAATTTATTCAATTATTTTTTAATTGTTGGTTCTAATGATGGGTGATATTTTCTTAATTTCTGCTGAAAAGGTTTTGATTCTTGTTTAATTGGAATTATATGTTGCATGACTTGAGTATTAAATTTTTTTAAGTCATCATATGTCCACGCAAATATATCTTTAAACTCTTTGAATAATTTTATGAAAGTTGTTCTTTCTACAGGATCACAATCTATTCCTAGGTTTATAGTTTGGGGATTAGATTCCGTTCCCAAATTGATAGTTTCATATTTCATGCAAGAGCTATTGGTTTTACAATTTGGAACTGACTTAAACTTATCCTGCAGATCAAAAAACTTTTCTAATCTCAATACTGAGTTGGGAACGGGTTTTACCTGTTCAAAAGCTTTCTCAACTGAACAAAAATCATTAATTACCGAAAAATCTCGTAAATTGTCGTCGTGTGTGATTTCATCTATCGCTGAATCTTTAAAGATTCCATCATTAGTCAGAAAATGCAGTACCTGTGTATCATTATCAAACACACACCAATTAAAAATGTTATCAGGTATGGAAGGTCTAAAAATTAATTCAACAGAAAAGAATTCTGGCGAAAGATTTTCTGAAGGAATCAATTTGGAAGCTACATTTGCCAATAAGTCTGCTTCTTGGTTTTGACTTCTAGGAACAGAATTTATGTTAAATGCATCAAAATATGTAATAAGATTCCATACCTCCTTCTGATAACTTTGCAAATGTTCAGATAAACAATGAATGGAATTACGCACCTGTCTAACGATGATTTCTGAATCGCCAAAGACCACAATCTCTTTGATGCCCAAATCGATTGCTTTTTTCAATCCTTGAATCAAAGCTTCATATTCAACCATATTATTTGTACAACTAAATTCTAGTCTACAGGCTATACAAGTCTTATTACCTTGGGGGTCTATTAGTAAACAACCGGCTCCCGCTCCTTCTTTAGATTTTGCACCATCGAAATAAAGAGTCCAAATAGAATTATGTGCAATTACTTTGCTTTCTATGATATTTACAATATTTACATTACTTTCATCACCAATGGTCTCCTTAAGGGAACAGTTAGGAGAAATAACTGTTACATTACAAATCTAAGATTGCTGGCTGCTTACTGAAAGGAGAGAGTTTTCAGCTTTGAAATCTCCAAAACCTAACTCATACATGTAGTTTCCCATAATGGAATCAGAAAATAACACAGGTTCACTAGGATCATGTAGTTCTGTAACAGTATGTTTCATGTACCTTTCTCTTTGTATCTTTATCTGATTTGCTTTTCCATTTTTTGGTAACCACAAGGTTGACCAATCAGTGGCAAAGAAACCATTTAGCTGTTGAGACCAATCCCTACTTAAGAACAGTCCATATGCATCAGGTATATCAGCGATTACGATGTCTATGATTTGATAAACTGAAGGATTACAAGCAATCCTAACTAAGACATCTTTCATCTCTCCGACAACCTTCACATTTGTTCTATCTAATTGAGTTATTTGTGCATTGGATGGGACAAATTTGCCATTTAATTTCTTGCACACAGATAAAGGCATAACATTAGAAGACGCTCCTGAATCTACCATGCAATTGTGGACATTTCTATTAAAAATTTCAAAGGTAAGTAAGAATGGAGGTGTAGTTGACTTAGAGTTCTTACCTATCAAAGAAGCTTTATCAGCTGATGCTTTCCCTTTATCAGTTGCTGTTGGATCATTGCCTAAACTGTTTGCAGCAACATTTTGCTTTGTATTAGGGACGATCGTGCTTACCGCAGGATTGATAATAGGACTACCAGGCATTGGATAGATTTGAAGGAGATCGTACATACTAATGTTTGCACGTGTCTTCTTCAAATCTTCAATTATGTCATATTGTAAATCCAACTTTGGAGCGTTTTGAATGGTTTGGGTACCCTTATTTGACTGAGTTTGTTTGCCGAGTTGAGTTTGTTTGTTCAGTTGTGAGTTATTATTATCAGTGTTTGAAGTAGAGCTTGAAGCACCAGGAGTATTTGCAATTGCTTTACTACGCGTATTATATGCGTGTTGTCCTGGGGGTGGGCTTCTGTTCTCATGTTTTTTCACAAAATTATCCCAGAAGTGCCCATTGATTTGTTGAGGTTCTTCTGATTCATCTTCATTTTCAGATTCTTCATCTTCTTTATTCTGATTTATCTCTTGACTAGTTGTTTCAGATAAAGAGAGAACAGCTCGAATTGTGTTAAAGATCTCTTCATTAGAAGCTATATATGGGGGTGCATTCTTATTGTTTGCGTTTGGGTTTTGTCTAAATTGATTTATGAAGTAATCCCTAGAAGGGGAAGCTTCAGAACTAGTTTTTTTTAACCCAATAACTTCATTAGTTAACGTTCGAATAGCATTCTGTAGCTGTTCCACATCGAAAGCTTTATCTTTATCTGAACTAGATCTTTCTACTTTCTTTCGAGGAAAAGAATCAGTTTTACCACTCCTTTCTGGTTCATAAGACATGAAATCTTTTTCTACTTTAATTGCCTCATCAAATGTTTCTATCAGTGTTGTTTTTCCAGCTCTCTTAACAAACATTCCAGAATTCCTAGGTAAGGCTGATGTATAATTTTTGATGATTATATCTTCCGGTGGTTGAGAAGCAATTGGAATTTTATTTTTTAATGTTAGAAACCTTTGATTAAAGTCTTTAATCCTTTCTTTGGGTTCCATTTTAATTCTAGATAATTCTAGGGCTAAAAGAGCAGGTGTTTTATCTTCCCCAAATTTATCTAAAAAAACTCTATTAAATTCCTCCCAGTTTGTAATAGATCCTTGTACTAATGAAAAGTACCAGGTAGAGGCTCTTCCCTCAAAGGTGAGAGGAAATAATCGACAAACAACATCCTCATGCTGAACATTTAAGGTTTGAACAGCTAACATGAATTTATCAATATGTACCTCTGCAGGTTCTTTGTCATCTGGGTTAAACTTAGGAAGAATTTTATCTGAATGTTTTGGTAATGGGTGTTGTACCCCAGGAATTGCTACAGCAGCTGCCCTTAACCAAGGGAGCTGTGGATTGGGTGGAGGGGGTGGAGGATTACCTCCTCCTCCTGCATTTCCTGCCATTGGACTTCCTTGAGAACTAGAAGAACTCTCAGAATGAGAAGATCTTGGACTGTTGGGTGGTGACTCAGGAGGAGAAGGTGGCTGATCAGAACCACTTCCCGAAATTAACCTCCTTGTGGTATTGGTTTGTGTAATCTGTCTTTGATAACTTTCAGCTTGATGTTGTGGAGTATTATCAGTTATTTCCAAATCTTCTGTAACTATGGTCAATTGTGGGTTATGTCGCTGTTGTCTAGGAAGACCATAATCTATTGGAGTAATACCTAACTGATTAGCGTAAGCTCTAGTAAGGATATGTCTGGATTCTTCTAGAGTTTGAGCACTTTGTGCGGGAGTAAATGGAGAAGTAATAGGATCACGTTCAAGGATATTCCTTACAGTTTCACTAAGAGGTGATCTACTAATTTCCAAAGATTGTTGGCTGGTTGGAAATGTTTCATTAGTTTCACCTGCCATTACTTAATTCAGGCCCTCCTTCTAGCGCCATTTGTTGGCCTGATTTTATGAATCAGAGCCAATAAAGAGGTTTTATCCACACAATCAACTTAAAGCAGTATCCGGTGTGTTTAAGTTAACAAGACCTCGCAGGTTATGGTCCTGCTACCAGCTAGTTTGTCTCTTAAGGAAACCTCAAAACTAGCAAAATCTAACCTATTCTAATGTTTATCCTATCTATATATTTACAAATGTCCTAAAGCTGCTTTCGGAAAGAAAGACTTCAATTTTTTGTGAAATTTTCCAAGTATGAAAGCTTAATTACAGTATGCAGAATGATTTAACAATACTAAAAATAAAATAAACTTTTAAAACTAATCTATCTATTCTATTTAAGGCTATCTCAGCTGAGAGCAGATTTGAAACTAAGATTAATCATTAATCTTATAACAGAAAATTGAAGTATGATATAAACCAAACATGTTTGGATTATAACAACAATTACTCTGCTATATAGAAATGGAGATGAGATTCAACCTAAAACACACAGTCAAATTTCACTTCCAGAACTGATTAATAATTATTGTTCAAGACAGTCATTCAAATTTGAGATAATGTTTATTTAAAATTCACCGTTAACATACAAATGAAACTTTAAATAAACAAGAAGTTATATCATTCAAGCTAATGTTTATAGTGAACACACTAATGAACAAACCACAATGACATATTCATTCAATAACTAATCTTGAGACGACAAAGTGAGAAATTGTTTAAACATCAGTATGACACAGCATACAGAGTTTGCATATAAACAGAAGATGACAAACCGAAATATATGTATATATAAAACCCAAAAATGAATACCATTCACAGCATCATTCGTAGATATCCAGTATCATCCACAACAAAGCTTCAGCTTCAAGTTTGAAGTAATACTAGCAATAGAATATATTTCAAGAAGTTTTCTTCTACACTTCATCCATGTCGAGTTCATAAAAAATCTTCATTCATATAGTAGTGAGAGTCGGTTTTTGCTATAAATGTTGCATGCAACATTATAGGAAATTACTTAACCATAAAAGCATCTAATTACACCAAATACTAAAAATAGAATCGACTAGCCTGAGTCGAGACATCTCAGAACATTCTTGGCCATTCAGAATACTCCAACTTGTAACAGATCAGCTATACTTTCATGCCAACGCATCCACCATGTCCTGCATTCCTGGAAGAAAGCGGTGATAAAACCCCCCTGCATTAAATTCAATAAATACATTATATCAAAATCGATTTAACACAGTTAACCGAAATATTAAAACAAAATTATAAATGCATGCCTGTAAAATCTCCGATTTTACAGACATGCTAAATCAAAATAATCGTTACCTGTCAACAAGAAAAAGAACTATTAGGCTTCATTATGAAGAGCGACTACTCTTCTAGCTTCGGCCAATTTAGCCTTCAACCTGATAATTTTAACATTTTGTTTTTCAATTCGTTCCAAAAGCATCTGATTTGTTTTTAATATCGATTTCTTGGATTTCTTGAATTGATTCTTTTTCACGTTGGCCTTTTTCCACCTGTCAATCCATTCTAGCAATTATTTCTTGAACGTTTTATTTTCTTCTTCCAACAAGACCGTATACTGTTTGCGCTTTCCTCTAGACTCTGCTTTTTTATCCTGATAGATATTTCCTAATACCTGCTGTAGGGTTTCGTCTTCGCTAGCTACATGAGGAGAACGAGGACTATCACAACGCTGATTGTGTAATGGTTCAAGTTGTACAGTGTCAACATCTATTTCTGGTTGGTTTCCCTCGACCTCACCTGATTGCACATCATTCCCCTGGACAGTGGTGGAATTCCCTACACCCATTGTGCTAGGGACAGGTATGGGAATATCATCCTCAATATCTACAACTGCAGGTTCGGCAGCAGTAGATTTGGAAGTCCGTGGATCAGACCTATACCTTGGAGTAGAATGAAGACTATGCATGCTTCTGGTGATTCTACGTGAAGACGATAAGTTTCCAACCTTCGACCCTTCCTTATCACAACAAACCTGAGCCAAATGGTTCAACTTATGCATAGAAATTTTATCACATTCAGCAGGTTTATCAATTTCGTCTTCGGCTGATCCCTCTTTTAATTTTACAGGGTTGCCATCATTATTATCGGGTTGTGATTCATTTAAAATTTCCCTAGAACTGCAAGGAACTGAAACCCTATCAGCATCTTTATCTACCTCATCGTCTACAGACGTGTTTACGGCCTCTGGTTCATTATCCTCTGAGCTATCATCCTCAGGATCTATGATTTTTCGTTTCCTACGAGCTCGAGGAGACGAATTAGGCCAATGCTGTGTTGGCCCCAATTTACAATCGACTAGGAATTCATCCCAAGACCGACCTTTTGCGGATAATTGAAATTGCAGTAAAATTTTAATCAATCCATGGTGACACAGACTATTATCAGGGTTATTGAAATTCCTTACAGACTGTGACATTTTCTTCAGGCTTTGCCACAGATAGAAGGGCAAATTAAGTTTATAACCCTTTACCGCTAACAACAACCGTAAATGATACAAATGCAAATGGGAAAAACGTCCACAACAGGTTACATACCTTACCAAGATTTCATAGTAAGCTCTCCACTCGGGCTTGAGAAATTTTACAGGCACGCCTACTCTCAATTTCGTTTTATCTGGTAAAGGCGTAAACAAAGCCAAACACTTCTTCTTATCCACCATAAGGCCTTTAAACCAGCGTTCTCCCACCTGGGGAAGTTTCGTGGCTTCAGCAATTTTGTCTTCATTGATAACAAACTCAAAACCCCCAATTCGCACCCTGTCATTTTTAAAACCCATTGCAAACATTCTGGTAATCTCCACATGATGACCATCAAATCTTTGAAAGAAATGCGTCCATCCCTTTTTCTCGAATTTCTGGGCAACCTCCTGATTAGCTTCAATAATTTCATACCCTGAGATTTCAAAACGATTCAGAGGAGACATGGTTTCTTCAGCACTGTCTGGGCTTAGTCGTGGCATGAAAGGGAAAGTGAAAACAGAGGGAATAGGTATCCACACACACGACATGCTAGAAAAATCTTCACATGCTTGAAATCTGATGAAAATCAAATCTCTGAACCTACCATTTTAGCGGGATGGTGATAAATATTACAACTTTCATGCTACACCATGGCTTATACCAACTTATCCGCGTTTTGACCCTGCCCAGTAGTGATCACTACTTAACTTAGCGAACCGTCGATATGACGACTGATAGAACCATTATTACGATCATTGATTATTGACAGTGGCTCATAATTAATAGGTACGATGGCGTAGTTCGTAATGAGTGTTAGCAATTAACACTGTCAACATGGTTTTACCAAATGCATACAATTGTCGAGTCTGTCAAGTGGTGAAGGCCACGTTTCCATGCCAGCTCACCGATCCAAAGGTTTATCGATTTAACCGTTGATTTAGCGCATGGCCAGTTCATCAAACGATCATCATTGTTCTATGATATTACGTCGTGATATGAAGAAGAATAGATTGCGTTTTAAGGTTGAGTAGGTATTAATCAAATGACCAGCTTGGTGTTTATTTTATTTATATGTACAAACTATATATATACAACACTAAGTCGAAACCTTTATACATGGTATTAACACACTATAGTATGTATCATTACATAGGGTATTTATCATATGTGAAACGCTTCCTATATAAACCATCATTTATCGATTAAGTATGATATTGACAAAGTTTATGATAGGATATTACTTATGATATTAGATTCCCAAATTCACATAGTCTTGAGACTAATAATACCCTAAACAATGTATCTTATGATATTTCTTTGACACAAAACCCTTAAGTCACATAAACTCGCTTCAATATTTTAAACAATTTTAATGAGAATTTACGAAACTTATCAATCCTTCAAAAAAAAGCCAAGTTTGATGATCAGGTCCCTATCAGCTTCTAGCATCATTAATTACTTTTTCTTTGATTAGGAGCACCTTCAGAATCAAAGATTCTGAAGGAGCTCCATATAATTTTTAATTCATTTATCGCATAAAGGACTGATCTCTCTTCACTTTGTCAAGAAGTGAAGAGGTTGTTGCTTGCTGCCAACAGAATCACAAGTTACTATCGTAAGTTTATCGAAGGATTTTCTAGGATAGCAAATCCTATAACTTCTTTACAAAAGAAAGGTAAGAAATTTGTATGGGATAAAAAATGTGAAGAAAGTTTTAAGAAACTAAAAGAGTTATTAACAACAACACCTATTTTAAAAATTGCTGATCCTAACAAGGATTTCATTGTATGCACGAATGCGTGCAATGACGAACTTGGCGGGGTCTTAACACAAGAAGGTCATGCAGTTGCATATGAGTCTCAGAAGTTAAAGGTTCATGAAAAGAACTATGCAACCTACGACCTAGAGTTGGCTGTTGTAATACATGCATTAAAATTGTGGCGACATCATTTAATTGGAATAAAATTTATCTTAATGACTGATAATAAAGGATTAAAATACTTATTGGATCAACCAATTTGAACGCAAGGAAAGCTAGGTGGCTAGCTTTCCTTAGCGAGTACGATTTCGAGATTCAACATATTAAGCGAAAAGAAAATAAGGTTGTTGATGCATTAAGCAGAAATGCAAAAGTAAGTTTGGTTTAAGCAATCAACACCTATAAATCTGATCTGGAAAATTAGATTAAGGAAAGAATTGGAATGGATGTAAAATATCAGAATTTACTTACTAAAATTGCTGAAGATAATGCTGAAAATTGTATAAAAGATTACAGAATTGATGCAAGAGGGTTATTGCTGTATAAAATTAGACTTTATGTGCCTAATGTTGCTGAAATTAAGTTGTCGATTTTAAATGAATTGCATAAAAGTTCGTACTCAGCACACCCTGGTTATCAAAAGATGATAACTATTTTGCGAAAAGATTATTTTTGGCCATGTATGAAAAGTGAAGTAGCTGAATATATTGCTAGGTGTATAGAGTGTTAGAAAGTAAAGGTTGAACACCAACACCCGGCTAGATTGTTGCAGCCACTACCTATTCTAGATTGGAAGTGGGACATAATTAGTATTGATTTTATTACTGGGTTACCTAAAAACCAAAAAACAGAATGATTCCATCATGGTAGTGGTGGAAAAGCTCAGCAAAGCAGCCCACTTCATACCTGTTAAGACAACTCACAAGGCTGCTAACATTGTTGAAATTTTTATGAAGCAAATTTTTTGTTTGCATGGTATTCCGAAAGTTATCATTTTTGATAGAGACTCAAAGTTTACAGAAAATTTCTGGAAATATTTATTTAAAGGTTTAGATACTACTTTGAATTTCAGTACATCATTTCACCCACAAACAAATGGGCAGACTAAAAGAGTTAATCAAATTCTTGAGGACATGCTAAGAATGTATGTTAGAGATCAGCTAGGTAAATGGGAGGATTATTTACATCTTGCTGAATTTGCCTGTAATAACCATTATCAAGCTTCAACAAAGCTTAGTCCCTTTGAAATTTTATATGGAAGAAAATGAAATACTCCTATCTCTTGGAGTACTCCAGTTGACAGGTTAATGTTAGGACCTAATTTGTTAAGAGAATTGGAACTAACTGTGAAACAGGTTCAAGGCAATTTGAAAATTGTACAAGATAGACAGAAAAGTCCTGCAGATCTAAAAAGAACTCAGAAAGAGTTTAAGGTTGGTGAACATGTGTTCCTCAAGGTAAAACCTAAGAAGAGTTCCCTAAGGCTGGGAAGCTGTGCTAAATTAGCACCAAGGTATTGTGGACATTTTGAAATCTTGTCCACGGTAGGACCAGTGGCATATCAATTGGAATTGCCACCGAATCTTAAAGTACATAATGTATTTCACAACTCTCTTTTGAAAAAGTATGTGCATGATATTACTCATGTGATTAATTGGAATGATGTATAGGTGGAACCATAAGGAGATTTTCTGGTGGAACCGAACTGTATCCTCGACAAGAGGGAAATTTTGCTTCGTAATTGTACCATTTGATAGGTTAAGGTGCAATGGAAGCACCTTAGTCTGGACGAAGCTACTTGGGAATTGGAAACTAATATGCAGGTGGAATATCCAATGTTGTTCCAGGATGAACAAGAGGATGATGAATAAAGAAACATCGAGGACGATGTTGAACTTAAGAGGGGGTGTTTGTCACATACCCAAGTTCTAAACATTTTATGTTATTGAGAAAACATTATGTTTTATTTTTATTGTAAAGTTTTATGACTATTGACCAAGTGGGGTCATGATTGACTGTAATTAATTACTTTGAATATTTTATTATTAATAAATAAAAGTGGAGACAAATATCCAAAGGAGACTGTTGAATGAGTGTTCACTGACCCACTAGGGGGAATAGACTGTGGTGGAGAGAAAACTGACACTTGGAAGCATCCTCAACTCACTTCTAACTGTTGCAGGGGGCAACTTCCCTATTTTTATGGTCATGTTCCCCAAGAAAGTGGAATTGAGCAGGTGGCTCATTTACTGAAATAAACTGACCAAAAGACCTAGGCATGCTACTTAACTATCCATCAAATTCAATAGGAAGCTATTCTATTCATACCTTGTGATAATTTCTGAGCACAAGAGATTTGATGAGGGGAAAGTTAGAAAGTGATTGAGTGAAATAAGATTGCATTCTGAACTAGTGCAGCCACATTGCTGAGTTCAATGTTGATAAAGGAAGAAAGTGCTACTGCTAAGTACTATTGCTGAGTTGCAAGGGAATTTATTCCATTATTCCACACGACATCTTCGTCCTAGTGGTTCAGTGAATAGGCTCGGGGGTCCTAAGGCAAGTAGCTTGGCTGTTTTCAAGAGATTGGTTGGGTGGAACGGGCTCCTTTGGCTGTTTATTTCTTCTTCTACAGTTTCAAGTTCATACTGTGTTATTTTCTTTACTTCTGTCATGTTAGTAAATTAAATATGAATGTATTTGTTAGCTACTTCGGTAAATTATTACTGTTGAAATAAAATGCAACATAAATGATGTGGTTAAAATGATAGAATGATTGATTAAAAAAAAATTACTTTCCTGCATTTTTCCACACACTGTGAACAGTGTCGTACTCTAGTACAAGAAAGGATAATTAAAGCAGATCAGAGTGATTGTATGCAATGGCTAATTTTAAATGATCCATCTTATAAACAGATCATTTTTATTTCAGTAGTATATTATTGTTAATTTAAATAGGCATCTTAGAATTTTAAACTGATTTACAATAGAAGCCTACCTTATAATTATAAACAGAAATAATAATCTAAGTATTTCTTTTTCAAACAATAACAGACCTAGTATAAAAGATTCAAACTAAACTTATACATCATAGAAACATATTATAATAAGCTTGAGATATCATTACTGCCAACAATGAAACCATTAGTATTTTTTTCCTCATCAATAAACATTATTATTATTATTATAATCAACGCTATTGCACTCGCAAAAACATTATCAAATTACTTTATTACTGTTTTTCCGATACAAGAACTACATCTCGTCGAGGATTTTGTAAATATGATAAGACCACAGATTTATTGAGGGTCCAAACACTAAGTTAAATCTTCTTAACCTTTAAGTTACCATCCATCCGTTTTCCGAAAAACAAAGGACTAGAACACGTACAGAAAATTAAAACCTTATCATAAATCGCATATACACTTAGTGGTTAAGGTTTCCATTACAAAAGGGTTAGGGTTTACAACCCTGTCTTAAAACACAGTTTGTTCATCTACCAAGGACGTTTTAACAATAGCATCTTTTGCCCATTGTTATTGTTACAATATCAAGACCTAAGTTATCAGGCAAATAGTTCAGGATTCAATGCTGTAGTTAAACTTCTACGGTAATACATTGAAGAAAATATTTTTAACATTAAAGCTCTTGAGATAATTATGAGTACAAACATTCAATAACAGGCCTGGCCCGAACCTTTCTTCTTGAACCAAAAACATTATTCTAGTGTTAACAAGGGTATTAACGCAGAACAAAAACCCTTCCTCTATTTAAAAAAAACTGAACAACATTATTATTTGCAGAACGAAATCAACATTTACACTTGGAAATAAAAACCCTACGGTATATTTAAGTAACCATAGGCCAATGTATTACGATTAACAAAACACTGTATTTTCTCTTAAAACGGTGGTCTGAGGGCCGAAGATAACCTGCCATTGCAAAGTTTAAAACCTTATACATCACAGAGTAAAAACTCTTGCACTCTTACCAAATCATTGGAGAACCCCAACGAGAGCCATGAAGGGATCATGAGTCTTAACTCCGTCCTATTACAAACCATGCAAATGCCATACAACTTAACCCTTTAACTAAGACGAGAAAAAAAAGCAAAACAAACAAAAGACATTGTTTCATCTTTCAATAAGGGCCGAAGTGAAGCCATAGGCTCAGCTTTGAAAACTGTGAAATACTTGGGTCACCCTGAGTATGTCGTCGAGGCTTACCAGGGCCCATTCATCATCTCGTAACCCTTGTCCAGCTGCATTCACTACTGTGAAGGTCACCTATCCATCAACACGACGAAGGGTTAAAGACGAAACAAAAAATTACGATAGTAAAGTTAAATTGTAAAACAACCATTTGAGCCTTATAACAAACTTTTACTTCACCTGTAAATGAGTGGAGCACGGTTGAGCATGCCCAACCCATCACACATGCAGTAGAAGTATGAAGTCCACCTGAGACTCCTGGTAGAGCACAACGCTGTGCTGAATACAAATGAAAAACCTGTGAATATACCAATTCTAGCAATCGACCATGGATCAGGTTAAAAGATTACACAACGAACTCCTTTTTCACATTTAAGCCTGTACAGTTACACTGGGAACTTAGCATTTAACAGAGGTCAGGGTATCGAAACCCTCGAAACATCTCCCAACAAAACCCTGAAGGATCGAGAGCCTGTCGGCCTCCCCTCTTTTTCGCAAATGAATCAAATCTTGAGTATCAAAGCATATCAATGTCATGGTTAGGGTTTAACCCAAAACCCGAGGCCAACTAAGAGATCAACGACGTAGATTCAGACATGGAGACATAAACCTTTCACGATCGCAAGTTCATTAATGACAGTTAATGTTACAACGTTCAGTATACAACTAGTTTCCAACACAGTTGTCCAACTAAGATCTTATTACATCAACCTTGCACAACCTAGCGTAGTTCACATACATTTCAAGGATTTTCTACCTAATTCGAGATCATAGTCACGTGAGACCTGGACACGAGAGCAGTCAACAGACAACCCACTGAGGTCACAGTTAAGGATTTATTAATACTCCAACCACCGATTCTTTGTGCATGCCAACCCATTTCCCATTACAAAGTTATTGCAACGTGTACCTGCGGGGTTAGAGAAGAAATTGGTAAGTTTACAAAAAATTATAGTATAATAATACATCATAATCCTTACCACATTCAATCGTAACCCAAGGTTTTCAACCATGCACATAATACCAAGCGATTGATCAAGAAGATAGATTTCAACCTATAGTTTTGTGCAAGGTAGAATAAATACATATAGTTTTAACATAAGGTCTATGCACTTAGTATTTATATAGGTTTCGTACATATAGTTCCAATCCGTAGTGTATACATTTAGATATGATACACATCTTTTTTTCATATAAAAGATTTGCATAAAGAATATGCATTATTGGTATCATATAGTTTATAAGGACTATACTCCCATAAGTATTGTAACTATTACCTTTGAAATATAAAATATTACATTGTTCTCTCAGTTTGGAGGAGATTATATAGTGTAGAACTATAAAAAATTTCCAATAGTGCAATAGAAAATTTATGTGTTTCATTTATACAAACCTGTATCCATTACAAACTGTTGTTATGACGGAATGAAAGAAGTCGAATAATGTCAACAAAATACCTGAGTAGATTTGGCAGAGTAGATATTCTTCTACATATTTAGAATGATAACTTAAAAAGCCTTTATAGTGTTGTAAGAAGAATTGAAAATGCTTATGAAGACTGCTCATAGAATCTCTTTGTCTTACCTGTCCATTGCATTAGATTTCAGGGGCGTTAGTTAGCGATAGCTAAGTAAGCCTCAAGGCGATTCAAGGACCCCTTCATATCATCAAGAAAAAACATTTAGTCACTAGAAAATGAAATGCATAACAAAGGGACGAAAGTGACATTTTGCATACAAACAAATAAGTTCATCATCCGACCTTGACTTGACGATAAGTGATTTACGACTTCTTAAAACGCTATATTAAATTAACAGCTGTTAAGACTTCTGATGCGATTCATAAGTAATCTAAAGACCCTTAGTCGCTCATGTAAAATGTTATAGGTAGTTATCTTAGTACGTTGATTAATGTTTAGTCGTGTTGAAGTTAACACTTTTAGCCAAGCGACACAAGCATTTATTACTATCTAATTTTTTAATTTTATTTTAGTGAATTTTTTTATTTTAGATTTGAGTTCCAAACCTGAGGAAGAACATGAGCATGAATACATTTATACACATCCTATCTCCCTTGAGAGAACAATGATCTTAAGAAAGATATATGCACAGACCACCCCACAGGATGTAGGCGACCTAGTGGATCCGAGGAGGATGAGGTCCCAATTTGAGGAGCCTTCTCATGCACTCACAGCGACCGAACCAATGATTCCCATGCATTGTTTCATGGTTCTATATTCAAACCCACATGCCTATGCAGAGGCTGTAAGGAATCCCCTCTAGGAAGCCGCTATGCAGGAAAAGTATAATTCTCTCCACGAGAACCAAACTTGGGATCTGGTTCCACTTCCTTCAGATAAGAATCTTGTCAGATGCAGATGGGTCTACATGACCAAGAAGGCAGCGGACGGACATATCAAAAGATACAAAGCCAAGCTAGTTTCCAAAGGCTTTCAGTAGGTTCATGGGATAGACTATGATGAGACATTTGCTCTAGTAGCAAAGATGGATTCCATTCGATTGGCACTTACCATTGTTGCAGCCAGGAGGTGGGAAGTCCATCAGATGGTTGTGAAGAATGCATTTATTCACGGTGATCTCTGTGACGAGATCTACATCGAGCAGCCACAAGGCTTCATATAGGATTCATCCTTGGTTTGCAAACTGAAGAAGTCTCATTACAACCTCAAGCAAGTCCTGAGAGAATGGTATGCCAGGATGGAATCCTACCTATTGTCCAGAAACTTTGTACGATGTAAATCATATCCAAATGTATACATGCTTAGGACAGCTGACTCACTTCTGCTACTAGTCTTATATGTGTATGATTTACTGATCACTGGAAGCTCGAGTTCAACAATTGCTACAATCAAGAGGATTTTGCATGACAAGTTTTTGATGATGGACATGGGTCCATTACATTTCTTCCTTTGTCTTGAAATCAACCAAGATGCCTCAGGCATCAAACTAACTCAGGCCAAGTATGCACAAGATCTCCTAGAGAGATTCCATATGACAGAATGCAATTCTGCACCAAATCCTTTCCTATTTGGGGTCAAACATGAGGATGGCGGGGACACTCCAATGGTTGACAACACTCTGTACAGACAAATAGTGGGGAGCCTGTTGTATCTTACACACTCTAGACCAGACCTCTCGAATTTAGTTGGGGCAGTCTCTCAGTTCATGCAGGAACCACATGAGCTACATTGGAAGGCTTCCAAGCGGATCCTTCAATATGTATAGGGAACCATCACCTTTGGGATTCATTATGCAGCATATTTTGCATTGGATCTCATTGGATTCACTGATTCTGATTGGTCTGGTGATAACATTGATCACAAGTCCACATCTGGGTACTCACTCAGTTTAGGTTTAGGGCCAATTTGTTGGTCGAGCAAGAAGCAGGATGCTATTGATTTATATTCAGATGAGGCCCATTCAGGATTTGTGGCTACAACATTTTCTCACTGAGTTGGGAATCCAGTTCCACCGGCCTGCTGTCATCTGGTGTGACAACCAGAGCACTCTAAAGTTTTGCAGAGATCCAGTACAAAGGCAGCGGATGAAGCACATAGAGATCCACATGCACTACATCAGAGATTTGGTACATGATGGGATTATCGACTTACAGTTCTGTCCTTCAGCTGAACATACTCCCGACATCTTCACCAAGACCTTCACTGAGCAGAAGTTCCACTCTCTATGCAATCGTCTTGGAGTGAAGGACACAGTTTCCTAGCACTTGTCTTTTTCTTCTTTTGTTACATTGTATCTTGAGGGGGGGTTTTTCCCATGAGGTTTTCCCTCTTTCCTCATTTTATTTCAGTGTTCATTAGTTGCATTTTTTTTGGGGGGGGGTGACCTATTATGGCCTTAGTTTCCGGGGCCCTTTCTTTATTACCCCATAGTAGTGTTCACGGGGGGTGTTGGAGATACTAAACCTTGATTCACTCTGTAATTGACAAGAATCACTCAGTTCACTCCGTGACTAACGTGATGTGTTAGATCTCTCTAGACCACCACTATGGTGTGCTTCCTTGTCGGAGCTACTTAGGGTATATCATGTATTGCAACCATTTTCATATGTTAACATAATTCTTTCATTCATTCCTTCTTTGGTTTTCACTATTTTTTTTCTTTTGCAAGCTATGTGTTCTCTCTTGCTAGCTAGATCTTTCTGTGCATGTGTTCAACACTCATCTACAAATGGGAGATGGAACTTCGATCAAGTTTGGCACCGATGCGATTATGGGTTGTAGCTGAGATATTTTGGTTCCTTCCAATCTCAATAATGTCCTTCAGGCTCAAAATCCACGCTTTCCCTCTTAGGTTGTTGAAGACAACCTCAGACCTTTGGAATCAAGGGTGGAGGACTTCTCAGAATTTAGGATTTCCCTATGAGTAGGCTTAGGACTAGACATCTTTCATTAATTCACTAAAACGAGCACATGTAATAATAAGAATAAGGGATGAGGTAGATAGATTAGTATGGATCGGTAACTTGGTGGGTGGGAAATATTCTATACATACAAGTTATGAAGTTCAAATGGTGAATGATCGACAAATATCCACTTGCTGCTGGTATCGTATCTGGAAGGTAAAGGCACACCTCTAAAGTGTTGTGTGCCTGGAAGGTAAAGGCATCAAAACAGATTTGGCGGGATGCAAAATCAGGAATAAAGCTCCATCATTTGTGGGAAGGGGACTCCATAGTTAACTGTCTGAAAACTTGGTTCGTTCGGTCGGATCAGAGGGCATTACGGTGTTTACCCTTGTTTTATGGTGTATATGGATTGCTCAAAACTGAAGACTCTTCGAGGAGAGATATGTACAAAACGGTAATTTCTCTTCAATAATTCAAGGAAGACACTTGGACTATGATCCCTCCGGTGATTGGTGATCTACAAGTGAATACAGATTGGTGTTGGAGTTTCTTTGATGGACCATGCCAAGGACCGATCGAGCATGTGGTCTGGGTGGTCATTAGTTTTTCCCTAGATACTCATTTGATCTCCTAAGTATGTGTAGAGAATGAACAACTAGGTTGAATTTTAGGCATTAAGGATTTTACTAAAACTAGCATTGGATGAGGGTGTTCGCGATCTACAGGCCTTTGGTGATTAGAGTATTGTGGTGAATTGGATAAAGGGGTAACCATGTTAAACAATATAAATTTGCAGAATCTTGGTTCTTATGGCTGCCTCAATTGCATGTGGTTGACTCACTTTCAAAAGAGGGACGTCTTTTGCTTGTTGGCACCATTATTTTCTAGCAGGGCACTGTCCAGGAGTGTAGGGGGGCAATAGATAATTTGTGATGAATTACTTGCTATTATCTCATGGACTTGTACTATTCACTGTGGACACTTTGCTGCATTTTTTATATATATTTTTGGACTTTTTTTTTTTTGTATCTTATTAGAAAAGCTATAAAATATGAAATTTCTTATCATTGAAGGACATTATATAAAAAAAATTAGTAAATCATAATATGTAGTATTTATTTTTGTACATTTTTATATCTTATTGGGAAAGCTATCAAATCTGAAATTTCTTATTATTAAAAAACATTATATAAAAAAAAAAATGATAATATGTAGTATAAATATTTTATATTGTGTTATAAATACATGAAAAATGTATTTGCATTTTTTTAATAATCTAAATACCATAGTAGATAAATCATTGAGAAGCTCAAATATCTTTCTCTCTATAGAGAACACTAACTATTTGGAACTCTTTAAATGTAAATATTTATTTTTAATTACATTATACAATATAATTATTAAACTTTTAAAAATAGTTTATTATACCGACAATTAATTGAGATATATTAATTATAATTTATCCCTCTATTAGTAAAATGGAAAAGGCAAATTACAGAGTCTTTTTTTAATATTTATTTATCCATATGCCCTCATTCTTCTTATAAAATTTGCTAACTTTTTGGAGGGTAGTTGATGTTTAATGCTGAACAATATCGAGAGTAATATTGGGTAGCTTTATTGAGTTGAGAGACTCTTTCTACATAGAGTTTCGGACATGTGTCAAAATCAAATTTTAATAAATACATCATATTAATTACTATTTATTTATTTATATTTATATTTAAAAATTATTATTTTTTAATAA
This sequence comes from Larix kaempferi, assembly GCA_027924585.1. Taxonomy (NCBI): domain Eukaryota; kingdom Viridiplantae; phylum Streptophyta; class Pinopsida; order Pinales; family Pinaceae; genus Larix; species Larix kaempferi. The sequence goes on from BSBM01001646.1 coordinate 2,976,552, forward strand.
AAATGTGTTTTTGTTGAGATTAAATAGAAATGTGTAACTTTTTCAGTGGCTCATTTTGAAGTTAACACTTGTTCTTATATATATATTACAAAAAATAACATGTTGACTATTTAAAACATTTACAACGTCAATATATAAAATTACACGAATTAGATAAATTAGATATTTAAGATGGATCTATGCTGGTTTGTACATATAAATGAATACACGTGCTCATTTTATCCAACAATTCATAACAAAACACTTTACTTATCTATATATTAATAATGTAAATACAATCTTAAAATAAAAATGGTCATCCTTATATGGATTGTACCAATCCAATGGATTGGTGGACTTTGTAATGGAGATTTCTCTTAAGTTTTTTTTTTTAATGTAATGTATACTAGAAAGTGTACTCTTTAAGTAAATAAAAAATTTAAGTTTTTCTTTTGATTGTAATGTATACTAGAAAGTGTACTCTTAAGTAAATAAAAAATCTATTTCAGTCCAACACAAAACTCTTTGAAATATTTTTTACAAGAAACTATACTTGGAGGTGTATAATATGTTACAAGTTTACAATTTCTTGAACAAACAATATGGTTCAAATTTTCAATGCTTCCAAGCCCCCACCTCTTTATCTTTGGCGACATTCCTTTTTTTGTTATATATATATATATATATATTTCTTAATGGATCAAATATTTTGAGGTGCAATCCTTACTTAAGTATAGCATTTTAAAAAGAGTTTGCACCTCAAAGGATTTGATCCCCTCTTGATACAGCCAAATTTAAGATTGATCTATGCTCGTAATAATGATGTTCAAAATAAACAATATATTAGTTTAAAAAATAAAATACTATTTATATGGATTTGTAATTAGTGATGATAATGATGATACTTATTAAAGTCCATTATGATCAACTACTTTAAAAAAAATAAGGAATCAATTTTTTTCAAGAGAGGCAATTCTAAATCATAATGGTTGTGATGAATTAAAATGTTGTGCTCTAATGTGAGTTTACTCATAAAATTTATTTTAATCTTCAACGCTCTTAGTACCATAAAATTAAAATGTCGTGCTTTAATGTAAGTTTACTCATAAAATTATTTTAATCTTCAACCCTCTTAGTACCATAAAGATGACAAATTATTTATTGCACCACAACTTCATCTCAAATTTAAATGTAATAATAATTCTAATATTATGATAATTATATATTTAAAAATTTAACTAATTATTTTTAGAAAGTTAACTATTATTATTATTGAAAATATTATTACTATACATTATTTTAATCTTTCCAAAATTTTCATTAAATAATTTATCAAAATTAACTTATCTATAAGTATTGATTCTATTTTTCTTTTTAAAAAATACATAATTTTGTTCATGATTTTAGGATTCTCTTTTCCATCTCTTACATCGTGTCATCATTTCATTTTTGTTCACATGATTTTAGGATTCTCTTTTCGTTCTCCTACATTTTGTCATTATCTCATTTATAGATTTCAATTTAAAGTTTGTCTTATATGAATGATGATGTTTTATATTTTTATGGAAGATCCTTAAAATATAATCAAATTATGATTTATAAAAAATCATTTATAGATTTCAATTTAAAGTTTGTCTTATATGAATGATGATGTTTTATATTTTTATGGAAGATCCTTAAAATATAATCAAATTATGATTTATAAAAAAAATGCAAAGATAAAAGTTATTAAATTTAGATTTCTCAAAAAATTGTAAAAGTAAAAGTTATTAAATTTGGATTTCTCAATAACGAATATGTTATCAATAATATGATGAAAACCTTACTAAAAAACCATGCTGAGAAAAACGTACTCTTACATTTCTTGTAAATTGAAATATTTTTAAGATTATATATATATATATATATAAAATTCTAGTCATTTTTTTCTTTCATATAATTTATATATAAATTAAAAAAAAACATTAACCATCAAATATAAAAATACTTTAAATAACTACTTTACATTTCTTCCTTTATCCTTATTTGTATAAAATATATTAGCAAAAGACACATGAAATATCAAATTTAAAGGAAATATAAAATCACTATTTTACATTTCTTCCTAATTCTTATTAGTATTGAACAATTTTTAAAAGTTTTTTTTGTCATTATTAATATAATATAATCATTGTTTTTAATATTGTATTGACTTGTTGCTCATGGATATAAAGTAATTGGTAATGAGAAATTGTAAATGGAAAATGGAAAATTCAAATCTTTATAAATACTTAAAAAAAATTATATTAACTTGTTAATTTAAACATAATAATTTTTATTTATCTTTCTTCAAAATTGTGATTAAAATTCCAATATAATGATGGCATTGCCACATCCCATATAAGGATCCCATTGCTGATGTTTCATTGAAGAATCTAGATAGAGAGTGGGAAGCTGACCTCACCATTAAAATTAATTGGTGACCTTAACTATAAGATTGTGACTCTCACTTTTGAATTATACCTAAAGTATTCCTCCAACCATTGAACGGTCATTTTATTTTGTCAACACCGCCATTGTTTATTAAAACTGTCTTGCCAACTTTCCGAGGGCACATGGTGATAAATCTTGGATTAGATTCAATTCTTAACCTGCCATTTCGATGTTTCCAGAGGAATGATACAACAGATGCATACATGACCAAGCTCCAACAATGCCACCAATTGCTCGAGCACGAGTATAGGTAACATACGTTAGGAGCATTTTTCATGCTCCATATTCCAGTTATATGCATGGATGGCTTCGCTTAGCTTTACTATACGAGAATACGCTATTATATCGTGTACCAGTTCAGTTCCTTATTCATTATTCTTTCCTCCAGGCATATGAGTGGCAAAGACCTTAAGAATATTAACCTGACAGAATTACTAGAGCTTCAAGACCATATAGAACTTGGACTAAAACGGGTTCGATCGAGACAGGTAACGGATTTGAAAGACATATAGTTAAGTTTATATTTTTCAAAATTTCGAAGAGCTGTTAACTATAATATTAGGCCTCATGGGCCCTCACACTTTGAATTGCTGGGTTTGACTGCAGTGTGAACTTCTTAACGAACAAATTGCCGAGGTTCAAACAATACTTGGTGCTGTACGTGCTCCACTCTCTCTGCAATATGCATTTTATTTAGGATATACAATTCAATATAATACTTGTCTAGATGTTTTCCCACTACAAATAACTTATGGAATTTAGATCCTTTTCCATGCAATCTGTAATATATAGAGGGACTAATTTCTGGAGAGTTTTATATAATTAGTACCTTTTTGTATGCATTTGGAGGAAAAGAATAATGGCAAAAATATTGTAATCCTTTGATAAATCTTATTAGAAAACTTAGGAAAAGCTGACGAAGTGATTGACTGTGGGCAGGGCCTGGAAGTTGTGGAAGTAAATAATAAGCTCAGACAGCAGGCAGGTTATTCTCCAATACTTCAATTTGTTTACATACATGAGTTCTTATACTGTATATGTGGACGATACAAGTTTATTTTTGTTACAGGTAAAAGCACTGCTTGAACGTGAAGAAACTGCTGCTGAGCCAGGAAACCGGCTTGAAACGACGGCACAGCAATATTACAGTAATGCTGATTTCTATGGAGGGAATGCAGATTGCGATAAAGACTATGATACGTCTCTACATTTGGGGTATAATATGTTCGTATCATAAGTTGAATATTTACAGCCAGGCCACTTGATTAGTTTCATTTATAACCGTTTAAACATTTTGATAAGTAACCGTTTGAACATTTTGATTAGTAACTGTTTGAAAATATTTTGATTAGTAACCGTTTGAACATTTTGATTAGTAACCGTTTGAAAACATTCTGATTTGATTTTGTAACCGTTGAAAACAATTTGTTTTGATGTTATTACAGGCCATTTGATCCCAACTCCTGGAAAGGTCGCCATTGCCCATAGCTGGGGTTTTAGCTGGCTTGTTAGAGGATTAGTGGCATACGTTGTAGTCACAGTAGCATGTATAATGCTGTTATCCGTGGCTAGGTCAAGACTAAACGTGAATAATTTTTTTTGGGTTCACCTGTAAATCTGTAGTCGAATACATGATCGTATGTTTCTAGTAACATATGGAAGAGTCGAGGATTATCGATATGTGTATATGTTCGTGTACAAACCCACAAAGTCGTTATTTTCGAAGGAGTATATGCGCACCCTTAACATAGGGAGAAACACAAAAAAAAATAGTAGTAGACATTATGAATATGTAAGTGCTTTTATTTGTATTTAAAATATATGAAAGAGTTGTATATATGTTAACATTATAGAGGTTTATGAACAAATCCACAAAGTCGTTTTCTTAAAGTAATATATGCACCTGTAACACAGGAATAGATACAAATTTTTTGTAGTATACGTTATGAATGCGTAAGTTTTATTATTTGTATTTTGACGATTTTTTTTTTTAATTTTTTTAATTTATTTTAACTAGGGGAATTGATAATTGGGAAGGGGTTAGTACTAGTTGATATACCACTATATCCCTAGGTGCACCCACAGAGCCTGCAAGCATGGGGCACACTGAATCTTCGATTTTTGGACAACTTTTTAGTTTGGATAATAAATGTTAATTTCATGATTGTATGTGTGGTATTTTAATTTTATTTTTTATTTTTAGAAATTTTAAATTTATATATATATATATATAAAACATGTTTAAATATAGTTTATTGAAATTAATTTTAATATATTAAATTTTAAAAAAATTAATAGTTAATTAACAATTTAAAAAAAATCATATAAATAAGGATTTCTTTGGTCTGGTAATATCGATGGTTCTAAACTAGTGATTGTTAAATGGGAGGTTCTTGCTCGGTCGGAGAATTTCAGAGGATGGGGCATCAAAGACATCAATATTTTTAGCAAAGCTCTTAGATTGAAGAGTCTATGGCGAGGTTTATTCAGTAATACTCTTTGGTCGAAGGTTCTCCATCTCAAATATATTAAAACAGATTTTATTAGCTGGTTGAGGAAACCCAAGATGGTCTCTGGTTTGTTGTCTCCAGTTTGGAGAGGTTTTCTTAAAGTCTATAACTGGATTGCCAAGGATATTTGCTGGCAAGTAGGTAATGGCTGCAGTATACTTATTGGTGTGGATCCTGTTCTTGGTTTGGAGGAAAATTTTAGACTTTCAGATAATCAGATCACTCTGTTGAATGCTATGGGGTATAAAACTTTAAATGAAGTTCAAATACTCGATCAGTTTCACTGATCAGATAATGGTTGGTTAAGTGCTTTAGAGTTGGAGCTCCCGGGACAACACACACATGAATGCGATCATTATATTACGGCTCTGAGATCGGCTGGTGTTGCTCTTTCGGTGAACCTCGATAAATTATTATGGGAAGGCAGTCCAAAAGAAGGGTTTGTTTTTGCGAAATATGCTTATGACAAGATTATTTAGGATCTTTGTATTTATCCTAGACAATGGTGGTTTTCGAAAATCTGGAAATGGTCTATTCCTCTGAAGGTGAAATGTTTCTTATGGCATGTTCTCAATGGCAGTCTTAAGACATGGGATAATCTCCTCAAGCGTGGCTGGAATGGACCAAGTCGATGTTGTTTATGCTATTTAAGTTCTGAATCTTCCGACCATCTATTTGTGAAGTGATCCTTTTTGCAAGAAATTTGGTCTCTGTGCTGTAAAGAACTAAACTTGGATTTAGTGTGGGAAGATTTGGAATTTGGCTCAGGTTTGCACAATTGGGTTAGGGATTTCAAAAAAACACTTTTCCTTCCTATTTTTATCTGCTGGGTTATCTGGTTTGCAAGGAATGAAGCGATTTTTCAAAACAAGGTGCCTACTGTGGTGCATTGTGTAAAGTCTGTTAGTAATATGTTACAGGCTTACCCTGAGGAGGAACATTGTAAGAAACATGTGAGTGATAGCTCTTTCTCCTTTATGCTATCTCAACCGATTTTATTCTTTGATGGTGCTGCTCAAGACGGTATGTGTGCAACTGGTGGTGTCATTTATATCAATGAAGATCATTACTTTTCTCTTCGTCTTAATGGTGGTAGAGGTTCCAATATGAAAGCAGAGTTATTGGCTCTTTGGGTTGTTCTTAAAGTGGCAAATACCTTTGGACTGGTTAATCTCAAAGTCTTTGGGGATTCCTGAGTGACAATCAAATGGGCCTCAAATGAATACAATCTGAATATTATTTCTCTAAGAAATTGGTGTGTTCGAATACACCATGAGATTGCAAAGCAGGATCAGATTTCATTCAAGCATATTTTCAGGACTCACAATTCTCATGATGATCAACTTTCAAAAGATGCTTTTGCTGGACCTGAAGGAATTTTGTTTTGGGAAGAGTGGATGGATTCCTGTCTGCTAGACAGGGGTAACTTATTTTTCTTTTAGGTTGAATCCCCTTCTTGGGATGATGAACATCATTTTGTAAAATCTTTTTGATGGGCTATTTTAATTTTGTATAGTAGTTAAATTGTTGCTCTTTTTGAGATCTAGATCTTGATATGATATCTTGTATCTTCGATTCTCACAAACTATCTTTGTACTATTTGATTCAATCTGAATAGCAATAGTACGATTTTTTTTTTCTGATGGAAAAAAAGGATTAAACAAATCAAAGATTCATCCAAGCTAGGTTCAAAAAAACATAATGATCATATTATCATATCACTTCCCTAGTAGGCTTATCTCATTAGGGAAGAATGTCAATCTTGAAAGTGTTAATCTACTCTCTTATTATTAGTCATTAAGCCGTTAATCCTCTCATCTTTGTCTATCTTTTTAAGTTTTAATTGTTCTATTCTATCCCAATTCTATCCATGATCCCCACTTTTTTCTTTTATACCCCATTTATCTCTAGTTTTAACATACTCTCATCTATCCTTTTTAAGCTTTAATTGTTCTCGGTAAACCCTACACTTTCTCTTCATGCCCTATTTATATCTCTATTTAACCTCCTCTCATCCATTTAGCTTATCATTATAATAACCCCTTTTCACTTTAATCTAATTTATTTAACCTTTACCATCCCTTGCAATTCTTTTTTTTTTTATTCTCTTTTTCTTTAAATCTCAACATTTTAATTTCTTTTTTTACCTATTTTACTATTTAATTTTATTAATAGATTTTCATATATTTTTAATTTCTTTCTATTTATTTATTTTATTAATAAAATTATCTAATTTTATAAATTGATTTTCATATAAATAATTTTATTAATAAGTTTTCATATATTTTAATTCATCCTCATTTGACCCATTTTTAAAATTCACTTTAAACATGGAAACATTCAAAAACTTTATGATATCCAAAATTTAATCATAATGAAAACAAACACAATTAAATGAATATATAAATAACTTCATAATGTTTATACATATTTACTCTCTATCAAATGCAAAATTATACTACTTATAATATAAAAAAAAATTTGTGAGGAAAACATATACCTCTAAAGGTCAAGCATGTGATTTTAAAAAGTTGAACGAGACATACATATGCCTCTAAAGGTCAAGCATGTGATTTTTTTTTTTTTTTTAACAGAAATAGGGTATTTTAATTATATATATAAAAGGCTGTGCACAGCCATTCATTACAAAAATTGAGCCATAAATCCACTTCAAAGACAAGAGAGTTGCAGGTTTTACATGGGGTTTGTCTCTGAAAATCCTTACTCCTAATTATCCGTAAGCTTATGTTCATCCTACTGGGGTATACCCTTACATATTGATTACAAAGCAGAATACAAAAAAACATTCAGGTATAGATATTCTTGTTTGAAAAACTTGCAAGGTGCATTCCAAAAAACCTGGGAAGATAGATTATCTGTAGTTCTGCTGCAGGAAGGAGGCAGCTTCCCTCATACCCTGGTTGATCGACGGCGCTTCCTGCATCTGGCTGCCCTGTGTTTTGCTGATGAAAACTGAAAGGTCCTCCTTTATGCTGTCAATCTTCCCCAGAATCTCAATGGTGTTCCGTTCTATGTCGTCCACGCGAGACTCCACACAGGATAGTCGCGAATGCATGTATTTGAACTCCGTATTTTGTTCCTTTCCCTGGTCTGCAATGGCACATACTGCCGAGTAAGTTCTGCATAGGTAGACTTTAATCTTTGATGTTAATTGACTGAGTGTGGCTATCGCGTGCCTAATCCCCTCCATTCTTCCACGACGGGAACCGCAGGCGCAATGCTCCTCTTCTGGCTGCCGAGACTCAGGTTCTGATGCAGAGAGACTGAGTTGCTGAAGCCCCGACCCAAGTGAAAAACGATTATGCAATTCCATTTCACGAAGGATCCATCTATGACCGCCTTGCAGCAATAAATGCTGAGGCGTGAGAGCGCTGGGATTAGGTGGAGAGCCACTTGTCATGCTGCTCTCCACATGTTGGAAGGCACAGACATAAGTAACCATGGGCCTTACACAAGGAGGGAACCTCCACTTCAAGCAATTCGAATTTAACTTCCACACTTGCTCGTTGGGGTCGATGGCATGAAGGCTAGGGAATGAACTTATGACCCAAAACATTATTTTGAAGGAGCTGACCTTTCCTTAATACGACTCCAATGTTGGCGAGCCTATCTGCTGCTGAGTTAAGGCTTCTCAGGACATGAAAAAAGAGAATGTCAACTGGGAGGGGGAGGTTTTCAATTCTTTTCCGAAAATTTTGTCTCTTTGCTCCTTTCTGCCTGTTATTTTTCATACTATGGATGACATGCCTGGAGTCCCCTATCACTTGTATCCTTGCGATGTTTAGAGAAGAGGCTAGTTCAAGTGAACAATACATCGCCAACCATTCAGCTTCATTATTGGTTTGTACTCCTAATCCCCAGGAAAAGTCTGCAACTTTTGTTCCACCGGAATCGTATATAATCCCCCCACACATGCCTCCCCAAACATGTGATTTTAAAAAGTTGAACGAAACATTTATTTAAGTGTCATGAGTTACAAGTTCACGTTAAGAAAATTACAATTATATTTGCTAATTCTTAATGGTATTGAAAGATTAGAACTTAATTTATTAATGGATGAGATACTATTATAAAAAAGTTAAATGATAAAAGTTGACAACCTTTGAAAGAAAGTGTCTTTCATTGTAAACTCGGTTTGAAGGAGTTTATATTTTTTAATTTATTAATGGCTTAGAAAGTGGTATAGAATTTTACCAATTTAACATTGTATTAAGTAATTCTTAAAAGTTTTGAAAATGGGAAAAGTCCATTATATGGTCATATAAATTGGTTTTTAAGGAGTTTGCATTTTAATGGTTAATTGCTTAGATAATTGTAATTAACATGAATGTATCATTTTTAGGAGGCGTAGAATAAAGGGTAAATGAGTGTACTATTAAGAAATTCCTTGTGTAAAATTATTTGTTAAAAACCTTATGGATGTAAGTATTAAAAAAAACATGAATATAAAAATGAGATATTAATTATGTTTTTTTTAATTTTGCAATGTATATGAAAAAATATGATAATTGTAATTCATAGTAATGTACCGTTGATGTGTATTATCAACTAGAGATTTTATACCATTAGAACGATCTTTGATATAATGCCTCAATAATTATAAAAATGGGATATCAAATGTATGTTTTTTATGATTTCCATAGAAGATACATGATGCATTTACATTACTCTTGTCATATACCGAAGAGCCATATGAAGATGCAATATTTATTTGCACTATTCTTGTCATCCACTAAAGAGCCATTTTATTTTGTCAACACAATTGTTATTTATAAAAATTGTTTCGTCATTTGAACTTTTCGAAAGTAGTCAAAGTTAAGTCAAATTTAGATCAACCTTCGACTCGCTGGCTTGAATTGATAACATGTCATTTCCATGTTTCTAAATGAATGAACCAATATGGGTGAACAAGATATGTATTTTTAATCCCGATATTTGATGAAGGCTTGTACACGTGATTTTCAACACAGCACTTTGTTTTTTATCGTAAAGATTGAGCCTATAGGATGACTTGGTTGATTCATTTGATGGATTGAGGGGTACATGTGTGCTTTGGATTAAAGATGAAATTATCTTTTGGTTGAGTTGATGCTTTGGTGGTTTGAATGATAGGTTCACAAATGTTAATGGTGTTATGATTAATGAGTTAACATGTTTTCTAATATCTTGAGGATGTAGTGCACCCCCTTCTTTCATAGTGTTGGCATATTTGGAGAGTGTTGGCTCAGCATTGATACATTTGTTTAACCCTTGCTTGATTTCATGAAGTGGGAGTCCATTTACTTAACATCTCCTTAAGTTCTAGGTGTTAAAAATTGTTCCTTGGTGTGGATACGATCTTGTATGGTTCTAGAGCATAGACTTCGTTGTGGTGGTTGCTTGATGGTTGATCACATAGGAGACAAAATTCCTAGCACATGATGATATATTATATGTGGGCGCCAAGCATATGTGTCCATGTTCATGTGGTTCAAGCAATATGTGTTGGTATGGTTGAAGAGATGGGACACTTTCTAGCATGAGCACCCTTAATATCTTGGGTGTTCTTAACACACTATACATTTTGTTATGACATGTCCAACACCATTTATTCGAGTGATCCCCCATTTCACACATGTTGAGAATTATTTGGGGGTAGTACATTTGACCTTGTTTTCATCATATGGAGGCATCTTGATGGAGTTTCCTAGATCATTTGAGTGGTTTCACACTTGGATAAGGTTATTGTGCGATTGGCTATGTTTTGTATCATATCTCTCTTTATATTGGCACATATTTTGAGGCATTGATGCATTATAATACTATTTTATTGCTTGAGGAAGTGAGCACACTTCTCTAGGGTAAGAAATCACAGGGGGGCCACCCGAAGGGGCCGCACCCCATTCGATATGATTATAGAGCTAACCCGATGGGGACATCAAGTGAGGCCCTTATATAGCAATGTATAGTCACCCGAGGATTTGACCTTGAGACCTTCTGCTCACAACTTACAACACTCAACCACTTGAGCTAGCCCACCGGGATATCTATATCTATATCTATATCTATATCTATATCTATATCTATATCTATATATATATATATATATACACATACACATATACATATACATACACATATACATATACATATACATATACATATGAACATAATCTACACAAAATGCACCGGAGTACACATATTTTTTAATTTATCTTGGAAAATTATATTTTTTTATTAATTTTTGAAACTAACCATTGAATATTTTAATCACATTTTGTACACATGTGCGTGCATACAAATTTTTTTTACTGCTTAAAATATTAAAAAACCAAAAATATCCTTTTGAAGAGGACGTGTCTATGTGGGGCGTATATATTTTTTGAAATTTTTTTGTTGTGTACTTTTTATGTTGTTGATTTTTATTTGTGCTACTTTGAAGTTGTGGACATGGTTTTTATGATCCAGATTTATGTGAGAACGAAATGAAAGAGCATATATATATATTCACATACACCTATATGGAAAAAAACATAGTAATATAGTAAAATCATATCCTATTAAATGAACGAAATATAACAAACTGTAAACTAAAAGAAGCTAGAATGGTGGTAGCTATATCTCTCAAAAGAGATGTGGCGACTACACTCATTCGTGACAAGCTGAATACAAAATGAGGCCAAAAGGGCCTATTTATCATAAACATGAGGGAAATAACCCTAAACACCCAAAAATTTAACCCTAGGAGATGAACTGGCATAAATTTTGTGGCCCCAAAGTGGTTAGTTGAACAATCATTTTCCCGGGGTCATAAATTTTGCATACGATCTACATTTAGGGCACTCGGTAGACCATTGGAAAGATCTATCCGAGGAGTAAAAAAGTGAAAAAATCCCAAACGAAATCCTACAGTTATCATATGGGTTGCTAAACCCAAAAAACGTCGTTTAGGGCCTCAAAACAACCCCAGAAGTTCAGGACATGAAAAACTGTAGAAACATTACTAGAAAATTGCCAAAATGGAAAACAAATTTGAGTGAGTGGAATAGGTGGGTGGCCACCTATATCCATAAGGATCATTTTTAAGTGTAAGTTTGAAAAGAAAAAAAAATCACATCAACTCAAAAAATTGTAAGTTATATGTCAATGAATAGATGATTCTTTGACGAATCCATCGGTATGAGTTCTGCCACCTAAGGTGCATCCCACGATAGGCTTTAGGCCTGCAAAATAGGTCAGTAAAATTAAATCTGTAGAAAAGGGGGCTAAGAGTTTGTTTTTAAATCCGTCGATTGAGCTATTAGATTGATCGAGGTCTTACAATTCCTCGATCGAGGTTTTGAGCACATTTTCAAATAGCTAGATCAAGGGTTTATATGTGGTTAAGCTAAAAGCTTGATCGATATTTTAAGAAGATCGATCGAGTTAATGACCATCAATTTTTTTTAGTTAATTCACTTCATTTTCTTCCCTTTAGCAAAGAGAACGAATCACCTACCATATTTTTCAATTTAATAAACTTAATAACAAATCAATTGTATAAAACAAAAAATCATAAACTAAAATTTATGAATTGTAGTACCACTAAAAGTCTCTTAAGTGTCGCATGATGCACATTTTTTAAAATATTTTCTACATATAGATATATATTGTTTCAAAGAAAGTTGGAAATTTTGATTTGTTATTGACCAATCAACATTAGAAAAAAGAAACGTCGAAGCAGTAAACATGGTCATGATCAAATGAATGAAGGTGAAATATGAGAAAGGACCAAAGAAAAGATGAGGCGATGATGAGCAACATTGAGAGAACAAGAAGAGGATGCAGGTCAACCTTCAGTGCATCTAGATCCAATTGAGGGAAATATCACTAATTCTTACCTCATTCTTCAAATGCTAATTATTTTACCTATTAATTCTACCTCTTATCCTATTCTTACAATTATCATGTTTCAAAATTAATACAATTATCATGTTGAAATTAGTTACAATTAGCGTGTTGATTAGTTAATAGCCATTGAATTATATATATATATATATATATATATATATATATATATATATATATATAATTTACTTAATTTCTTATTGACATGTAATTTTTATCTACTAAATAATGTAGTGAAATGTCCATGCATGCATTCGGTGTTATTAGAGAGTATAAGTTCATGCTAGTGTAACTAGTATATTGCAAAAAATTGTGTGTTCTCAAAATTTCTATGTGATGTTGAACTTTATTCCTCAAGGTTTGGTTTGATGGGACTTCAAATATCATAGTGGAGTAGATAGTCAAATATTCCTAGCAATGAGCATTCAAGAACAACTTAAATTCAAATATGTATGTGAAAAAGAAAAAGTTATAATTGGTTGCAAATGCTTATTTATGTCCATGATTCATCTGTACAAGAGGTAACATGCATGAAATTTCACACGTAAAATAATAGATTATGAGACCTATATTGTAAATTACTTCCTTTGAATGGATGTTGTAAAAAATGTGAGAATATACTTAAATTTTAGATAACTAATTAGTTAATAAATTTAAAATGAAATGATCGGAAAACTAGTTAATAATCAGTTAGTTAAAACCAACTAACAAATTTAGGTTTGTGGGCCCATTAGTAAGCCTTGAAAATATCCTCACTTTCCATTTAATACAATAGTTCACTTGAATTTTAGATGTGTAATACTCCATGTACACTACAATAAAATTATTAAATATATGTGATGGCACCCATTTCTTTTTAAAATACTCTAGGTAGTCTTAGGACCTCTTAACATAAGAAAACCATAATAAATTTGGTAATTTAATTTTTAGGAAAACCCTTAATCTTATTATCTATTTAATTTAATAAATAATAGATAAAATGTTTAGTTTTTATATATATTAGATTAATAATAATAAAAATGTATAGTTTTTATATATTAGATTTGGAGTGATTTTGTCATTTAATTTTATAAGTTTTAATACTTTAATGTCTATGTTACATTGAGTAATTTGATATCTTCCAATTATTAAATTTATGATTTTTATATCAATTAAATTTGTTATTTTCCAATTCTAAAACATATTGAATAAATATACAATATTCTTCCAACTAAACTATAAACTATATGAGCATTGCTTTTTTTACTAATAAATACATTTTAATACTTAAAAGATACAATTAACATGAAAATGAAGCGTAATTAATTCATAATCAACTAGATAACATATAATCAAGAAGATACAATGTACATTATTAAAATGAAACATAGTTAAGATAATCAAATAGTGAAACAATGAAACATCCCCTTCACCCAATCCAACCATCAGGAGGGGACATTAACTAAATTTAGGATCTCAAATTTTGCCCCAAAGCCATAATACGAATTTCAACATATAAAATGTGTGAAAAATCGTAAATAAACATACATAATGGAATAAAAATCTATCCAAACACATCTAGCATGCAAATACAAGCATAAACATTACATACATCAAATAAAAACATTTCAAATTCATATGCATGAGAATGCTTATCTTTATCCAACGCATATCCAAACAACTCGATATGTAAGAGAAATTTTCCACCAAACCATAGGCACTCTTTCTAGCATATACTATTTCTGCTAAGAGGCCACCCCCAAGCTGGGCTATGAGGCCACCATGGTGAAGGAAACACCTAAAGGATTCTCTGTCTCAACCCACAACCCAATCTTCTCTTTATTCTTATCCAAATTCTCATATAGAGCTTTACAGGGGTATCACTCAGCCCTCACAGCCTTGGTTTCCACAATACTTGCCCCACACAACACCCTATCTAGGTTAGGCACCCCCTTCACCGATCTGCGGTGTTCTTGGGCGATCCACATTGCACAGTGCTTCTAGTGTGTGCATAGAAGAAGTCCAATATGATATGTGCTTCTATAGAACCACTTGTAGCTTCAATTTGTGGTTTCTCAAGCACCTACGAGCAACATAACTCAATGGGTAAGGGTTCTTATCTTTCCCAACCTCTCTGCTCACATTCAACCATCAATTTTTCCTTCCAAATATGTAGCACTCATTTCCAAATTCGAATTTCTGGGTTAGAAACAATATGGTATGTTCATGGACAACAATGGAGAGATATTCCTAATGTAAATATGCAGGAAAGAATGAGAGAATGAGGGTTGACTCCAAGGGATATGAGAAAATGGTGAAAAGAAAATTGACATAGCTTCTGACGGTATAAGAAAGGACTCCTGGTAGCTACAGACTGACTTCTTCCATGGCATAACTATCACAAAAGTGCAGTCAGCCCCATGCTTCAATAACTACATGAGGTGACTTTTCCCACCGACCTCACACATGTATTCAATAATTGGAAAATAGTAAAAGAATGAGATAATTGGATTATTCACATCAAATGATAGAATTTGGGTGAGTTATAAGGTTGACACTTGGAAGCAAGGATTTAGTCTCCCATAGACCCCATTTCCTCTTCCCCTCTAGTGGAATCATATCCCCTTTGGTGCTCTTTACACAACCATTCTTGGACCATTTTATTATTTATGCACATAGTATTTACATATATTATAAATCATCATGACAAGCCAACCTTATAGTCCAAATAAAATACGTACATCATACATGCCTAGCCATTCACTAGTTGGGCCTTAACCTTGAGCTCCACACTAGGAATCTATACTAGCATATTTACATCATTTACATAATTTGATTAAATACGTTACAAGGGTCAAACTGGGGGTATTTACAATCCCCTTCATGGAAATTTTTAGGGGCGAAATTTCGCCAATTGGCTATTTTTGGACCTTTTTTCAAAAAATAAATTCACTATTTGGTCATTTTTAGGCTCTAATATCGCCTATATTTACATTAAATATGTTTTTCTATCATAATATTCGCCAAAATTTACAAGTTTTAGTAGTAAATTGTATGTTTCATATTTAATATTTGCCTACCAATCTATATTTATGTTTTTTTTCAATCCAAAATAATCGCCTAGAATACTATACTTAAGTATACTTTTATAATCCTTAAAAAATACCCTGAGATTCCCCTCCCCCTTGGAATAATACTGTCCTCGATGTTCTATTTTTTTCAACAAGGTTCCATGTCCTCCTTTTCAGTGGAAATTGCAATGACTTTCTCTTCAAGGCCGCTTTGTCTTGTTGCTAGCTATCTTGGATAGAAATGATCAATCATTCTTTCGCGTTACCCTGGAACACCTCCAAGGTCTTTGGAATCCAGCAATACCTATGCTCAACAATGATTCAATTCACATGTCAAATCCGTTCTCATAGGATTCATATCTTAACAATATTTTCAAATCCATAGTTGAATCATATACACATGTAGATTCACATTAAATCAACAAGAAGATACAAAAAAACCAAATACTTATCTGCATAAGCATCTTCTTTAAGCTCCACAGGTATCCCATTTTGACTTTAGAAAACTATGGAACCCACAAGGCCCTCCCCACCCCACACAAGGATGGTACCTCTTCTCTACTATATAGTCCCTCGATTGTACCCACCCCTTTCAGTGCTCTTCAAGGTGTGCATCAAAAGGTAACAAAGTTTCTTCAAGCCTCAGATCACTTTTATGCTAATCCATCTCTCTAACTAGGTTTATCAAGCATGCAACAACCATTTCCAAGCCAACACCTCTGATGGGTTTATTAGGAAATAAAAAGGAATACATTTGCATGGTCCCTTCTCTTATGCGAACCAGTGGTTCCTTATAGTAAATCCATAAGTAACTCACTTGACTACAGGATAGCATGGCCCCACAATACCCACTCACACAATACAAGGATGGTACCCCTTCTTTACTACACACTCCCCTAGGCATACCCATCCCTCTAGTGCTCTTCAGTGTGAGCATAGAAAGGTTACCAATTCCCATGAAATAATCTTGAGTACCCATGCTCTTATTGGGTTTAACAATACTAAAGAGAGACAAGTACATGCAAGGAATTTTACAGGTTTTCTCAAACCCATGTCACTCTTAGAGTTTCCTTTGCGTTTTCAGCTTCAATAGCCAACATTTTCCCAACTGGAATATTTTCACTATCTCACCTACATTACATACAAGCATGTAGTTAACATGATATGCCATCATAATAATTTCAATTAGAGATTTCAAATCTATTTGACATGGAAAATAAATTTTACAACCATAAGGTTCTCCTCATAAATTTTTCAATAAACAATTGCCAAATATGTTTCATATAAAAACTATATTTTCCAAACATGATGTCCTTCTAATGGCATTTGGATCTTGCAAGCCATATCCCATGGTCTTCCTACAATGTTCCCTCTTGACACAATTCACAAACAACTAACTAGTCAATAACATTAATAATCAAATTCAAATATGAATTTACAATTCTGCCTCCTTTAAAAATTAGATTTATTTAACCATGAGTCCATCATCATGTTGTTTGGATTTTTTAAGTGGTAGCACTCTATCCATTATGGTTTTACACTCGCTACCATAACATAGAAATCCACCTACAAAATTTCCTCTTAACACAGTTCTACATAAGACAAACAATCATTAGTAATTATTAGCAAAATTTCAAATCTAAAATTTACAATATGTTCCCTACATAAATTAAATTTTACAACCATGATATCCTTCTCATAATATTTGGATTTTTCACATGGTATCTTCAAGTCTTTATTATGGACTTGCACACATTTCCATACCCAAGGCAATTCTACCTATAATATGTAATTCCCAACCAGCCAACAATTTGTGAGTATCCATGCATATAATATTTTCATTGTAGTATTTATAACATTCACTAAAGTGATCTCAGAATTATAATACTCAATAATTCAAAAACTATCAACTGTTAATATCTCAAAGACAATGAAATACATTTACTTTATATGCATCATTATCACAATAAAATTCCAACATATAGTCACATTATCTATGTAATTAAACAAAACTTCTAATCCTCATGATTAGAAAATCATATCCATTCATGCAACTCTATCCTCCCAATATATCATTATGGTATCCAATCAAACATGACTACCTTCTTCATGCAATTATTTACCTTTCATCCATATAAGCTCATGAAATGATCTCATAATTGCCAATAATCCTATCATTTCAGCTATTAGCAAATTGCAATGAAATATATATTACAACCATGCATTCACACAATGCATCTAAACATATGTACCAACACATATGCACGCATAATCACAATATTTACACAATATTTTAATGTACATTCACTAAATGCAATCTTTCATTGATTCATGAATACCATAATTTCATGTCATGCATTCTGGACAATATGATGTTTTGAAAAGTCTGGATAATTATGCCTCGACACATCACCCAACCATATCCCCAATCACCTGGTTAACTATCTGGGTGCCTTCCTTCTTCACCCGAACAAAACATTAGGAGTTCACTCACTCCCTGCTTGTTGGCAAAGAGGTTTCATCTCATATTTACACCAATAGGGAGTTCATGGGATATTTGTGTAGCACTATATAATTACCATTTCCAACCACATTATGGCCTTACCCATGATTATCTAATATGAGATGCATTATCACAACGAGACCATAAGTTCTCACTTTCTTTGGTTATTAAACTAATAACCAACATACACGCAAATCATGTTATTCTTTCATATGAATGCATTCAAAATTATAAACAATTAGATGACATAAGGATCCTTTCCCATACTACTCCATAACTCATAATACCTGGTGGAATAAAATTTTCATATATGCATCCAATATCACATGCAAACCAAGCTATGGTAATTAAAATATGGCTTAAGTGATTCTTATCCAATCCCCTTTCAACACTTATACAATCAGCATAAACAAACTATTACCTGCATGGCTGCCACAAACATTTCTAATGTTACCTGATGAGTTGGTATTTTACAAAGGATTACACCAACCTTCCACAAACATCTTGATCATAGATTCATCGCCCCATCCTTTCTTCACAAAGTGACTGGTCACATGCAATAGTATCATCAACATATTCAACCATGCTTCTATTGTCCTTGGTCCTACAACCGTTACTAACAAAAACAATTATTATCAACCACAATAATTATCATTAGTGGATCATTGCATAAGTAAAACCTCACTACTTTTTCCAATATGCAATATCATATACATGCACAAACATATTCATGTGAACTATGCAATATATATTAATATGACCACTAGTGCATATTCATTTCATCTTTCCAATTTCTTGCATTTCCATTTGTTATAGGTCAAATCTACACTTCTCCGTCCATGATCACATTGCTCTGTTGATCACACAAAAGGACACTAAGGATTGAAGAGTTTGATTGACCTGGATGACTTGTTGCTAGAAGTATACTCTTCAGCTGAAAATATTGCAGTTTCTCATGATTTTACCACATGTACGCCCCTCTCTGTATAGCAAACCAACGTACACCTTGAGAAAATACTCTACTTTGCTCAAGGACAACCAGCGTACATCTCCCAAAATGTTGTAAACGCATGTTGTAAAGTACAGAATTTGCTTACTGTACGCTACTCTTGTTGTATGAAACCCGCGTACATCTTACGATGAAATAAAAAATATATTAATTTGATGAATTGGGATTAGTTGAAGTTGGTTCTGCAACTTCCCCAACCTCCCAATTCAACTACTTCTCAACCTAAACTGCCTACCTTGTCCCATAAATACGAGGATCCATGAGAGGGGTTAGATAGAAAGTGTGAAAAACTTGGAAATAATGCTTTGAGTACTGTTATGCTGGAGGAATTCCCAAGTCAGAGTGAAGAGTAGGATCCTAGGATCCGGTTGCAGAAGCATCTCTACACGTCAGGTATATTGTATTGATTCATGTTTCTTTGACAATAAAAAGGTTGAAACACCCTTCCTGTACCAAGTCGAATGTTGACTAGATTGTATATTCATTTGGATTAATATCTTGTTATATTTGATGATCAAGTTGTTTGTCCTTTCATCATATTTATTATATCCAAGATACGTTGAGGAAGGTATCTTTTGTGTTGCAGGTTTGTCAAGGAGAAGATCAAGCGGGAGATCAAGCGAAAGCTAGGACCAGCCATCGATAAGAGGTACTTCTTTTAATCTCGATCTCTTTCTTTTGTAGTAACTAAATGCAATACAATTAATGTGTTTACCTGTCAACCCCGCCTAGTTGGTAGTGTCCATCTCCTCACTATAAGGTAGAAATCCTGAACAACACCATCATTCCTATGGCATAACTTTATGTATATCAAACTCATAAAATATAAATACAATAACAAGAGAGGAGTTAATAAATTCTCCCTTTCCAATTTCATGGCCTCTCTGCCAAGAATTCAATGTTTTATTAGCTATGATTTTCTCACCAAGAAGCAATTCAATACATATACACATGTATAACATTTATACTTGCTAATTTCTAAGCATGAAATTTTGATGCTGTAAACATAAATAGTTTAAAGTGAGAAATTTCCCTCTGTATCAACATCGCCTTGATGTTCCAATTGCTTTTAGGAATTCTGGTCAAGTCCAACTTTACCTTTCTTGGAATTCCTTACACTTATTAACACTGCAATTTATTCAATTCCAACTCCATATGGGGTATTTTCAAGTTCCATTACATATCCTTGTGCCTCATTCAACTATGAGACTTTATTTATTTTCACATGGAAATATTTTCCACATTTCTGAACCACACAATTCATTCACACATATGAGTCCCTCATTCCCTGATTGGAAGCCTTTGCATGGCCACTCTAGCACTATCATGAACCACATGATATGTCCACATACTATAATTCCTTGTTCCATTAGTGACAACTTCTAGGTGAATGAAATTCTCTTACCCATTCTCATTACTTACTCATAACTTTCTAGTTCATGTGCTGCAATATCTTGCAACTTTTCTTAGCATGCTTGCACTTTCCCACAAGGATGATTCACCCATCACCTTTACAAGTTGCATGTATTTTACATGGTAACCTATTCCATAACTTTTTGAGCATTCTCTTATGGAATACAATACCAATATTTTATAATTAAGAGTTTCCATTGCTCTTCCATACAATTCAAATCGCATATATTACTCACAATTGTTGGTTGTGGAGCCTGATCTTCCTTATTCAGAGGTTGTATTTCATCCATGTCTGGATCCTATCCCATGATGGGGGGGTTTTGGGGGTATTTTCCCCCCAAAATAGTCTCCATGGGGGGAGAAGCGCCCCGCAGCGAAAATTTCGGAAATGCCTTGTAAAATGCTGTAATTTCATAGTCATGACTTGGTCAATAATGGGTGATTTATGGACCCATGGTATTGGGTGTTCCATATTATTTTCCCATGGTAATCACTCTTTAAAAGGAATGAATTGTAATACAATTGTGTATTGTAACATTGTAAAGATTTTTGATTGTGTGAGAGAGTGAAGAGGAAGTTGCAGGGAATGCTGCAGGTTGTATACCTTCATTTGTTGGATGGTATAATAATAAGGACTGACAATTTTTGTGTGGACGTAGCCCATATTGGGTGAACCGCGTTATATTGGTGTCTCTCTTATAATGTGTTTTATGTGATTTATATTTGCATCTTGTTTATTTTTATTGCTCCGCGATCCTATTTTTCTAACAACAATAATACATTGGATGCATTCTTATCCAAGGCACCAATGTCCATTATTTGTATCTTTTATCCCTTCTTGATTAGTCATCATTGTCACTCATTAATAATGCATAGGAAAACTGATTAGTTTAAATAATGGATTCCACAACCCCTGTATGCAATTCATATTGCACACTCTAAGCATAGAGAATGAATTTCATACATTATGGACAAGGAACCATCACTTCCTTTTAATTCCTGTTTTCCATTTAGTGCTTATAAAACACAATCTGCAAGAGTGTAATCTCATCCACTCAACATGTTTTCCAAGCTTGATTCACTTTCACCTCTGGTACTCTTGCACCATCATATAAGATCTTTCCAAAATTTTGGTAGCTTTGGAGGTCACCCACAATGAGAATTTATTTCTCAGTCAACCCTAGAGGGTTTCCTCTCTCTTCTATTTGAAACAACTGGAAACTTGTTTCAAAATAAGAAAATTATGCTGATTATTTTGCATTTTAGCCTCATTACATTCTCATAAATACACAAAAATAATTGTGATATCCCCCTCTTTTCGCATCTTATTGTTTTTAAAAAATAATTCCTTGGATGATATATTTTGTTAAATGTAGTTATTTATATCCTAGATTATAAATTGTAATTATAATCTATTAGTACTTCAAAAATTATACACATACATCTCGTGGAAAGAATTGTAGCTTCTTTAACTATTGGAGTATATAAAAAGAAGTTGTAATAATATATATATGAGTATTGTATAACGTGAATACATTTAATAAGAAGAAGACTCTTGGGTGAGTTGGGTGAGTTAGTGGAGTACTCGACTCAAAGTTCTTTGCTTTGACGCCACTTGTAAACATGGTAGAAAACTCTATATTTTAGACTGACGGTTGCAAAATTGGTTAAGTAATGACTCTCTTTCTGCCGAGTCCACTATGGACTCCCTCAAGGGATAAATCCCGTATTCATTGGATGAGTATTGTGATGGAGGACACTGTTCTTCATGTGACGCGCCATGTGTAGTTAACTAAATTTCCAATTGTCATAACGATGGAGTGGGGAAGCCGTGGAGTAAATTTCTTGGCATAATGGGGACCTTTTCTATGGGTAGCTGGCAAACCCGAACTTGGTAGTATTATATATCATTACCACGTGGAAGAATCTAGAGAGTATTTTCAGCAAGTTTGTCTCCCCAGTGAATAGTGGAATTTAAGCTAGGCCGCCATTTGTTTCCAGGGGAGTTTTGGCAAAACTGCCGTTTGTCAACTTTAAGAGGGAGGTCGAACCTCTTAAGAGGGGGAGAGTATTGAGTAAGGGGGGGCGGGATCTGGTTATTTTAATGGAGGTGAAAAATTAGTGATGGAGGGGGAGCAAGACTCACGAAGGAGGAGCGGGAGAAAACTTTATTGGTGGTACAGAACTCGGTAGTTTCCATCTCGGCGAATGCCTATCCAGATAAGTAATTCTTTTCTGTTTTACCACTGGGCGTCTTCTGCATGGGGGTTGAATTAGCAAACCTGGGAAGGGAGATCTCACGGCAGAGCTTGATACCTGTTTTCTGTTTTGGATATATGTAATATAAATGTTTGTTTATGAAATCGCGCAGCAACCTGGGAAAGGTTAGCTCACTGCAGAACTTAACCCCTGATCCGCTCCCTGTTGGGGATCTCTTTATTTTTCTTGATCATATCTATGTATTTATTTTATTTCTTGGATAGTACCTCCAGAATCGATCTGTGGCATCAGATCTCGAGCACCCTTCTATTAAATTTCTTTAATTTTTGTTTTGTCATTCGTTTCCAGAGTCTCTCCAGGAGGATCGATTGATTCGATTCTTTTAGCTTTGTTTTATCATTATTGAGCATTTCCAGGGTTTCTCCAAGATGGTCAACTCGATCGAATTCATTTAGCCGGGAACCGATCTATTGTATTAGATTTGGAATACCTCTCGGAGATCGAAAAACTGACGAACTTATCTCAGAATCTCGATTGCTTTCTGTCACTCAACCTCTGTGGTTCCATTCCGATTCTTCGGGAAAATTGATAAGTGTCTGCAGATATGATGATTGTGTTTAAATGCCACGGTATTCCAAATCGATAGCAATTTTATTGATAAGAGTTTGTAGATCTGGTGATTATATTTAAATGCCTTAGCATTTCCAAATCGATAGCAATTTTATTGATAAGAGTTTGTAGATCTGGTGATTGTATTTAAATGCCTTAGCATTTCCAAATCGATAGCAATTGTATTGATACGAGTTTGTAGATATGGTGATTGTATTTAAATGCCTTAGCATTTCCAAATCGATAGCAATTGTATTGATACGAGTTTGTAGATATGGTGATTGTATTTAAATGCCTCAACATTTCCAACTGCTACGATAAATCTCTGTAGACTCTAATTACCTCCTGCGACTAGAAGAAACGATCTACCATGTATGTGTGTTTATTATTGTTGTTTGCGATGGGAGTAGGTAAATATCAATCCTGTATATGTGGTTATTATTGCTGTTTGCGATTGGAGTAGGTAAATCCCTAATTGTTGCCACGAAGTTGTGTAGAACCCGCATAGGATCTCCGTATATTCTTCTGCTGCCACGATTTTCGTTGGGCTAGTTAGGGCTCTACTATATAATTTGATTGATGATCTCTTTATATATTGTCTCTCTGTTGTCGCTAGTTTGAGTTGCGAGTTAATACAGGTTTATATATATTTATGTGGATCAAACTCAGTTATTTATACATATATATGTTCAAATAGATCCCTGTAAATATATTAAGGAGTTAAGTATTTGTTAGTAAGTAAGATTGCTATTTTATTGCATTGCCACTACGGCCGTCCTTTGAGTATTCCCTTGTTTTATATAGTGCTTTATATATCATAGTTTAAAGTCCTTTACTTCTTTTGGAATTGGTTAAAGGCGTTAGGGAGCAAAATATTAAAGTTCTTCATTTGATTTTATATTATTCATTATGTGAAGCATATGCTCGATTACGTTGAAAAGAACCAGCAAAGATGTGGAGATATATGCATTATATTCAATGGAAATATTTCCGGTAATTTCTGATATTTGGGTAAAATATATTTAGAGTTTAGAATATGTTATTTTGAGAGAAATATAAAAAGGAATGTAGTCAGATGCGTAAGGTTGATAAGTGAATTATTCATGATTATGCATGATGATTATCTATCTAGAGTATATTTGGATTTATGTACATTTATTAATAATTATGATGAATATGATTTTCGTTGGGCTAGTTAGGGCTCTACTATATAATTTGATTGATGATCTCTTTATATATTGTCTCTCTGTTGTCGCTAGTTTGAGTTGCGAGTTAATACAGGTTTATATATATTTATGTGGATCAAACTCAGTTATTTATACATATATATGTTCAAATAGATTCCTGTAAATATATTAAGGAATGCATGGAATGCCAACGTTTATATAGATAATAAACGGGAGATAAGGTATCTGTTTTTATGTTGACGTTAGCGTCGAATGTCCTGAAATTACTCTCTATGAGAGGATTTGAAGAAGTGGAAAGTAAACATTGTAACCTTTGTGATGCGGTATGTAAGACCCTGCTTTAGATGGAGAACGATGGTTACCCTTGTTTTATTATGAAAATAGGAGATATCCTTAAATAGGGTATGATCTTTCTGATGGGAAGTGCCTCTAGAGAGGGCTTTTAATTGTAAAAGGCAACATCGGTGTTGCCAGATGTAAATCTCATTGTTGATAAAATATATATGTCTAGAATGTTTGGTGGACGTAGCCCAATAGGGGTGAACCACGTGAAATATGTGTTCCTATTTGTGTGATCATGATGTCGTTATTATTGATGTATCTATTTCTAGTTTCCCTCATGCGCATTTGAATATATTTTCTGGTTGTCTAATCGTCGATTGGCTGATGTGAGAACTAATGAAAATAGGTTACTTAAAAGGTTTCATTTTCTTATTAAATGTTGATTGTATTGGCCAAATTATGGAAAGGATGATGGTTTAAAAAATAAAAATATAGAATTAGAACGAATAAATTTTGCAGTTCAGTTTTTATTCATCTTCAAAATAAAACTAACAAATTCAGGGAGATGTTACATATGGTATCAGAGCACAGGTTGCAAACACTCGGGCTTAGTTGGGCTCAGCGCGAGAAAGAGAATGTCTTGCGGATCGAATTAAGGAAACTACTCTACCTATGAGGCGAAACTAAATGGATCCACGTTGTAAAGTTCAACAAGAGGTAACCGGTAACGTGTCCATGGGCTGATTGTAAGTAAGTCTTTTCTTTTTCTCTCCGAAGCATTATGGTTTGAAAACTCTCAAAGGATATTTGTGTGCAAAGTATTTTCTCTACATGAAATGTTAGTATAGGGTATTAGATATACTTACGATTCATGCGCTACTTATGAACATTTTGATAGGAATGCCATCAAAAGTATGTTTTACTATGTCGCACAATCAACTAAATGATGATAGGGAAAAGTTGGTAATTAGCCTTGAGTATTGGTTTCTTAAAAACAATTTCAGTATACGGTATAAGAGAATAGTCCTCTTCTTAGTTGGTGACCAGATATATATATATGTGTTTATATTGGAGAAGAACACGATATGAATGTATTCGAAAGACCACGTGAGTAATTAACTAAGTTAGAAAATTGCAAAGATGATTACTGAGTAATGATCTTCTTACTCTTGCATTTAAGGAGGATATAATTATTATGGCATGCATGTTTGATACATTCAACATAAAGACAATATGTGAAAACAAAAGAAAAGATATTCAGACGGAAAACAAGTTATGTTAAAACCTTAAAGATGTATGACCATTAATATAGTGACAATGTAGGAAACCGTAACTGAGATATTTAATATGTTTGGTAATGAAGAAAGCATCATTATGTTAATATTAAAATTCTTGTTCTTAAAGTATCAACTAGGAAAGTGCAGGTTGTCATTTACACAAGAAGAGGAACATATACATCCATGTGCATTTTGATTAGTTATTAAGATGCATATGATGAAGATGCATGAGTACATTTTTCTTTCTTTTGAACTAAAGGTTGGGAAATGATGAATAATGGTTATAAAAGTTATGCTTTTATATGTCAAATTTGTAAGACGACTTGCTATCCATATAGAATTAAAAGTTTGGGCAAATGATTAATTGCTATGGTTATTTCACGTAATAGTGATGGTGATGCAAATAAAGTTTTGTCATAAGAGTATTGGAAAATCTAGAACCAACAGGGAATGGTGATACAGGTCAGTAAAACACTGTAATTTTCTGATGTCTGCAAGGAATGACTGTTGTATATTTATTTTGAGTTAAGGAAACCGTAGATGACATGGAATTTTCATGGTCGATCAGAAGTAATTCATTTTAAAATAGTAATCGATGTATGAGCTTTTATGAAACAAGTAAAAATAGTGCCTCGACACAAGTTACATGTAAAATTGTTCTTAGGATTTAATTAAGCTTTACACGACTGATGCTCTTAAGGTATTGTCAAACAGGTCTACCTCCTACACATCACTTCCTTAGAACCATCAATAGGGAAGTGTGGGACAAATAGATTCATATTAGTGTAATGCTAATATGGGCAGATACAAGTAAACTAGTACCTCGGCATATGAGGATCTTATAACAAGGAGATATGTGGTTTTCCTTACAAAAGGTATATGTCTATCCTTATAAGGTACGCAATTTTGTTGTCGACAATTGGTTAATTCCTATATAATGTCAGCAAAGAAAGTTTGTACAACTAAAATAAGAATCGTGTTGGAAATGGCAAAATTCTACTTTTATTTTGACCATGGGTCATCATAGGAAGAATGTATATTGTATTCAAAAACATTACGTAATCCTATAAGCTAG
The DNA here is from genome assembly GCA_027924585.1 of Larix kaempferi. Taxonomy (NCBI): domain Eukaryota; kingdom Viridiplantae; phylum Streptophyta; class Pinopsida; order Pinales; family Pinaceae; genus Larix; species Larix kaempferi. The sequence continues at coordinate 3,004,025 of BSBM01001646.1, forward strand.
TTATGTGTACTAACAAATGATGCCTTAGATGATCACGTATGGATAGTATAGTAAGAAAGATGATTTTTCTATTTTTTTTGGGATCTTTTTACAATATTCGATTTTTGTGATATTACTAAGTGAACATTTGCAAGATGGTCAAAATTTTGTGGAATTTGTGGAAAGACCAGAACATAAATGTTATGCATGGTAAAATAAGGAGTGAGGAATTAAGATTCACCTCACAATTGTTACTTATTCTTTAAAAAAATATTGATGATTATTGTTGAACAAAGCACTCGACCCAGATTGGTCAGAGTAATTGTATGGGTACAGAATGTAATATGACGAAATAAATTGATTAAATTGAAAGAGATTTTTCTTGACTCAAGCAAGGCGGCTTGGGGAAATAAATTCCGGGACTCAAGCGAGAAGGCTTGAGGGGAATTGTGTAAAAAGTGTTGTAATGGCATTGAAATACTCCCTAAAATAAGGGATTGAACAGCCATTAGGATTCTTGGAGAATTGGCTGGCTGTAAGACCTAGGCAAGCTATAAGAAAATGTATATGTGGGAGGCAGGACGCTGCTTAGTATACATGTAAGAAATGTTTGCTGCGTGAGCACTAAGGTGTTAGGCAAAACATGAAAAAGATGATTGCTGTGTGAGCACTAAGGTGTTAGGCAAAACATGAAAAAGATAATTGCTGTGTGAGCACTAAGGTGTTAGGCAAGGCATGAGAGAAAGTATTGCTGCGTGAGCACTGCGGTGTTAGGCAAGAAATCGGTGAAATAATTGCTGTGTGAGCACTGAAGTGTTAGGCAAGAGTTTCGAAAGGATTGTTGTGTGAGCACTCGGGTGTTAGACAAGAATTTTCTGGATCACTTGAATTATGTGTGCTGGTGATAATAAAAGCACAAACAATGATTAAAATATATTTCATAGACTGCAAATGTTATGTTACAATAAAAGACTCAGTATTTATGAATATCAGTTTGATCATTAAGTTGATGATAAGTTTTACGGTTTCTTTGAATTCCGATTTTAAAAAAAATATGCAGGGTGATTGATTGTGACTTGCGAGAAAATTCATGAAAGACCAAAGAAGGTAAAAATAGAAATAATAAAGCAAGCAGAAAGGTGACTCAAGAAGAGAGGACGAACCGCTAGAATATGTCCACACCGAGGACGGTGTTATTTTTAAAGGGGAGGAGGATGTGATATCCCCCTCTTTTCGCATCTTATTGTTTTTAAAAAATAATTCCTTGGATGATATATTTTGTTAAATGTAGTTATTTATATCCTAGATTATAAATTGTAATTATAATCTATTAGTACTTCAAAAATTATACACATACATCTCGTGGAAAGAATTGTAGCTTCTTTAACTATTGGAGTATATAAAAAGAAGTTGTAATAATATATATATGAGTATTGTATAACGTGAATACATTTAATAAGAAGAAGACTCTTGGGTGAGTTGGGTGAGTTAGTGGAGTACTCGACTCAAAGTTCTTTGCTTTGACGCCACTTGTAAACATGGTAGAAAACTCTATATTTTAGACTGACGGTTGCAAAATTGGTTAAGTAATGACTCTCTTTCTGCCGAGTCCACTATGGACTCCCTCAAGGGATAAATCCCGTATTCATTGGATGAGTATTGTGATGGAGGACACCGTTCTTCATGTGACGCGCCATGTGTAGTTAACTAAATTTCCAATTGTCATAACGATGGAGTGGGGAAGCCGTGGAGTAAATTTCTTGGCATAATGGGGACCTTTTCTATGGGTAGCTGGCAAACCCGAACTTGGTAGTATTATATATCATTACCACGTGGAAGAATCTAGAGAGTATTTTCAGCAAGTTTGTCTCCCCAGTGAATAGTGGAATTTAAGCTAGGCCGCCATTTGTTTCCAGGGGAGTTTTGGCAAAACTGCCGTTTGTCAACTTTAAGAGGGAGGTCGAACCTCTTAAGAGGGGGAGAGTATTGAGTAAGGGGGGGCGGGATCTGGTTATTTTAATGGAGGTGAAAAATTAGTGATGGAGGGGGAGCAAGACTCACGAAGGAGGAGCGGGAGAAAACTTTATTGGTGGTACAGAACTCGGTAGTTTCCATCTCGGCGAATGCCTATCCAGATAAGTAATTCTTTTCTGTTTTACCACTGGGCGTCTTCTGCATGGGGGTTGAATTAGCAAACCTGGGAAGGGAGATCTCACGGCAGAGCTTGATACCTGTTTTCTGTTTTGGATATATGTAATATAAATGTTTGTTTATGAAATCGCGCAGCAACCTGGGAAAGGTTAGCTCACTGCAGAACTTAACCCCTGATCCGCTCCCTGTTGGGGATCTCTTTATTTTTCTTGATCATATCTATGTATTTATTTTATTTCTTGGATAGTACCTCCAGAATCGATCTGTGGCATCAGATCTCGAGCACCCTTCTATTAAATTTCTTTAATTTTTGTTTTGTCATTCGTTTCCAGAGTCTCTCCAGGAGGATCGATTGATTCGATTCTTTTAGCTTTGTTTTATCATTATTGAGCATTTCCAGGGTTTCTCCAAGATGGTCAACTCGATCGAATTCATTTAGCCGGGAACCGATCTATTGTATTAGATTTGGAATACCTCTCGGAGATCGAAAAACTGACGAACTTATCTCAGAATCTCGATTGCTTTCTGTCACTCAACCTCTGTGGTTCCATTCTGATTCTTCGGGAAAATTGATAAGTGTCTGCAGATATGATGATTGTGTTTAAATGCCACGGTATTCCAAATCGATAGCAATTTTATTGATAAGAGTTTGTAGATCTGGTGATTATATTTAAATGCCTTAGCATTTCCAAATCGATAGCAATTTTATTGATAAGAGTTTGTAGATCTGGTGATTGTATTTAAATGCCTTAGCATTTCCAAATCGATAGCAATTGTATTGATACGAGTTTGTAGATATGGTGATTGTATTTAAATGCCTTAGCATTTCCAAATCGATAGCAATTGTATTGATACGAGTTTGTAGATATGGTGATTGTATTTAAATGCCTCAACATTTCCAACTGCTACGATAAATCTCTGTAGACTCTAATTACCTCCTGCGACTAGAAGAAACGATCTACCATGTATGTGTGTTTATTATTGTTGTTTGCGATGGGAGTAGGTAAATATCAATCCTGTATATGTGGTTATTATTGCTGTTTGCGATTGGAGTAGGTAAATCCCTAATTGTTGCCACGAAGTTGTGTAGAACCCGCATAGGATCTCCGTATATTCTTCTGCTGCCACGATTTTCGTTGGGCTAGTTAGGGCTCTACTATATAATTTGATTGATGATCTCTTTATATATTGTCTCTCTGTTGTCGCTAGTTTGAGTTGCGAGTTAATACAGGTTTATATATATTTATGTGGATCAAACTCAGTTATTTATACATATATATGTTCAAATAGATCCCTGTAAATATATTAAGGAGTTAAGTATTTGTTAGTAAGTAAGATTGCTATTTTATTGCATTGCCACTACGGCCGTCCTTTGAGTATTCCCTTGTTTTATATAGTGCTTTATATATCATAGTTTAAAGTCCTTTACTTCTTTTGGAATTGGTTAAAGGAGTTAGGGAGCAAAATATTAAAGTTCTTCATTTGATTTTATATTATTCATTATGTGAAGCATATGCTCGATTACGTTGAAAAGAACCAGCAAAGATGTGGAGATATATGCATTATATTCAATGGAAATATTTCCGGTAATTTCTGATATTTGGGTAAAATATATTTAGAGTTTAGAATATGTTATTTTGAGAGAAATATAAAAAGGAATGTAGTCAGATGCGTAAGGTTGATAAGTGAATTATTCATGATTATGCATGATGATTATCTATCTAGAGTATATTTGGATTTATGTACATTTATTAATAATTATGATGAATATGATTTTCGTTGGGCTAGTTAGGGCTCTACTATATAATTTGATTGATGATCTCTTTATATATTGTCTCTCTGTTGTCGCTAGTTTGAGTTGCGAGTTAATACAGGTTTATATATATTTATGTGGATCAAACTCAGTTATTTATACATATATATGTTCAAATAGATTCCTGTAAATATATTAAGGAATGCATGGAATGCCAACGTTTATATAGATAATAAACGGGAGATAAGGTATCTGTTTTTATGTTGACGTTAGCGTCGAATGTCCTGAAATTACTCTCTATGAGAGGATTTGAAGAAGTGGAAAGTAAACATTGTAACCTTTGTGATGCGGTATGTAAGACCCTGCTTTAGATGGAGAACGATGGTTACCCTTGTTTTATTATGAAAATAGGAGATATCCTTAAATAGGGTATGATCTTTCTGATGGGAAGTGCCTCTAGAGAGGGCTTTTAATTGTAAAAGGCAACATCGGTGTTGCCAGATGTAAATCTCATTGTTGATAAAATATATATGTCTAGAATGTTTGGTGGACGTAGCCCAATAGGGGTGAACCACGTGAAATATGTGTTCCTATTTGTGTGATCATGATGTCGTTATTATTGATGTATCTATTTCTAGTTTCCCTCATGCGCATTTGAATATATTTTCTGGTTGTCTAATCGTCGATTGGCTGATGTGAGAACTAATGAAAATAGGTTACTTAAAAGGTTTCATTTTCTTATTAAATGTTGATTGTATTGGCCAAATTATGGAAAGGATGATGGTTTAAAAAATAAAAATATAGAATTAGAACGAATAAATTTTGCAGTTCAGTTTTTATTCATCTTCAAAATAAAACTAACAAATTCAGGGAGATGTTACAATAATTTTTCTTACATTTTGGGGACTACCCAAATTGACAATTTCTGCCAAATTACACAAACATTTGAATTACCCCATTCATAATCTAATTGTGCATAATTTATCCCTTATTTGATAGCACAATGCATCATTTTCCATTTCCAAAGGTCCGCCATCACCATATGAACTTATCAAAATCAATGACGTCTCATGGGGACAATGGGGGTCAAGGGGGATTTCCCTCTTACGACATCCCTACGCTGTTGCAGGAGGGGTCGAGGGTAGTGCCCTCATTTTTTCTGTAAATCCTTTCCATTTCATGCAATCTAGTGCATGAAATCACTATCATTTTTTTTTAATCTCGGGCACCTGAAAATTGACTGTGAAAACCCTACTCTTTCTGTAATTTGTGCCCTTTAGATGCGACCCACATCACCTTACTAGTTGTCCTTCATAAGCGGTTTCGGGCTCTAGGAAGAGTGGTTTCCTGAAACTGCTTTTACGAGCTTGAGTGCACGTGAGGGTCACACCTCGCAAGGTGGTTTACCACTTCAAAGTCATGCGATATAGTTATCTGGAGTGTAGGTTCGTGGGCATGAATCAATCCTAGTTGTTGATCATATCTCCATGATCCTCCTAGACTGACATGACCGCCACGAGTCCTATAAACCCCGAAATCTTTGCACATCATGTGTGGACCCCACGTCACATCATTTCCTGTCAGGTCGAAAGTGTTTTCAAGATCTCCGGTAAGTGGTTTTTTTAGATTTCTTTTGCGAGCCTGAACGTACGAGAGGATGACACATGGATGGGGTGGTTTCCCTTCAGGATCATGATAATTAATTGAATCTCATGCACCTTCGCAAGATTGAAGAACTATCGACTGTCGATTTGCACCACTGTTCGATGGTTAGTTCTTCTCTACCTATAGGATCCACCACTGCCGAAACATGTCAAGGTATATGCATCATGTTTTTAACATACCTGATGTAGGGGGTATCATTCCAAAATACCTATGAAAGAATATGCAAGTTCCTCCCGAAGCTCTGTTGTAGATTCATGGCGCTTGCAATTTCTCTATTCTACAACGGTGAATAACACACCAAATTCCACTTCGAGTGCTTGTAGCTAAACATGCATCATAGATTAACTGACACACCCAGTGCCAGTAACACACTTACTGTGTGAAAAGAACAACTGATACATACCATAATGCTATCCATATGTTGAGTACCATGTCATATTGAGATACTTCATGTACCTTCGGCATTTTATAGTTGGTAGTAGCATTTAATTGATCAGCAGTTGTTATCTCCTCAAATAAACATAGACTAGTTGTTTGTTTCTAGGTGATAGGAAGTCTTTCAAATTTTCATTTTCATATGCATTTGAGGTTCTTTTTCAAGAGTTTGAAGTATGCAATAAAGTTTGAAATAACAGTTGATGTTACTTTTCTCCAAAATTTTTTTTTCGGGTTTTGGTAGCTTAGGTGGACATGGCAATTGTTCATTAGCTATCGAAAACCCAGCTTTGGGCAACTTACAACGTAAAGGAAAAATTACTCAAAGCTACCGAAAGGGAAGGCCCGTGTCATGTATCGTGGAACTGTTTTCGGTGGCTTAGGCGGATACAACAGTTGTTCATTAGCCACTGAAAAGCAGGTTTCTGGAAGCTTACAGTTCAAAGGAAAAATTGTCCATAGCTACCGAAAGCAGGGGCATTTGTAAACACTTTTCTGGCAGCTTACGTGGTCAAAGGTGAAATCATCAGCTACCAAAATTAAGTCGGTTTCAAATGGTGGAGATGTCTAATCAAGGGCTTATTCATGAAGTTTAAAGGGGATCCATCATTCCTTAACCGCCGAAAAGGGTCACTTCCAACAAATACATGATCTCTTCAAGGTAAATCCTGCTGCAATTATGATCTCACCCTAGCTAATCGAACCCTATACCTCTCACGTCTATCGATTTTCGAAAGGTTGTACATACAGTGTAATCATGTGAAATTGACATGTCATTAAACCCTCATGATTATCCTTTCAATTCACATCCCTCGAAATTAGGTTCTGTAAACCGCGACATCCTTCCTCCTTCACTCTTACCACATCATCGAGCTTACCTTTTCCCTGATTTCGCATCATTCCCTCAAGCCCGAATTTTAACAGCAGGTGTCAGGAAGCCGCTTACAGATGAAGAAAAGTGGAGGAGTGGTCCTCAGGAAAGAATTAGATGACATATGTTACTTGGAATCACACCCCGAGGTATGCCATTTTTTTAAAGATGTAGGCTGTTATAATATTTTTAAAAAACTACAGGGATCTCATTATCAAATAGCTGAAACGTTTCTCTCACATTTGATGGCAGAAGGGCAATAATTGGTAAGGAGGAATTCCAGGTAGACGAAGCCCTCATAGCCGAGGTGATAGAGCTTCCAGCGACTGGAGAAAATTGGTTCAAGAACACTGTTACAAAATATTTCGAATTCATATCCTCTCTGAAACTTGAGCATAGAAATATTGTATGGAAGAAGGATATTCCTATGTCCTATCTTGAGGAGAAATGTCAGCATCTGTTGAAGTCAATTCTAGTTTACATAACCTATGAAGGTAGATATAATAGGGTGTTGATATATCATTTTAAATTAATGAATCATTTCACTGGAAGAAGCCCCTTGAATCTCCCTTTTTATCTCTACAAAAGCTTGACTAAAATGGCTCATCAAGTCAGAGCCAAGCCAACCAAAATCGCAGGTAGGCTATACCACCATAATTTGATCAAGCTCATAGTTTCTGAGTTGCTGCAAAGAAGAAACATGAACTGGGCATTCTTCCTTTTCTGGAATGAGTACGAAACATAGTTACAACCAGAGGGTGAAAATAATTCTTCCACTCCTAGAAGTGTAAAAAGGAAGAGGAGAGCTATTTCTCCAATTGTAGTCGACTCCCTTTCCTCAGCTCTCAAAGTGTAGAAGGCTAAAAAGAAATTAGAGTTCAGTAATAAGATAGATGAAGAAGGAGCTGATTGAAAAGGCAAGAACATCCTCAACCTACCATACACAGATTCCGAAGATGATGAACAGCAAAAAGCTAAAGTAGGATGCAAAAATTTGCTTTCATCTACGCCTGAGGAAGAGCCAAATCAACACATTGCCGAAGCAATGACCAGCCAATCAAAGAAGTCCTCATCTTAGAAGATAAATCAACTTCTAAGACAAGTGTATGAACTCGAACTACTTCAGAGGGTGATCAAAGAGAAGAATGAAAAGTTGACTGAAAGAAATAATGAGTTGTATACCCCCTTTCAAGGGTTAACCAAAAAGCATAGCAAGTTGAAAGGGAGAAATATAAGACTAATAAGAGACAATATAAAATTGAGTAGGAAGGTTGAGATTCTGAGAAATAAGGAAATGACTCCGAAACCTCAGCCTAAGGCACACTCAGACCTTGACACCTTAGCAGCAGCAGTCTTCAGTTTTGCTAACACTCCGGTTTTGGCCTAGGATGAAGAAAAATCCAAACAACAAGAAGATGAGTAGCATAAGTCAGAAAACACAATTTTGTCAAATTTTTGTAGGCTAGACCAAGCACAGTTTTCTGTGGCTTAAGCGAACATGGAAATTGTTCATTAGCTACCAAAAATCCAATTTTCGGCAGCTTACCATATAAAGATAGGACTCTTCTAGTTATCGAAAAGAGAGGCAAGTTTCAAACATCTAAAAGGTGTCTTGGTGGCTTAGGCAAACATGCTGAATTGTTCATTAGCCACTGAAAGAACAACTTTGCTTTCGGTAGCTAACAAAATTGAAACCTAGCCTTTCTAGCTACCAAAACTACAGAATAACGCAGAAGGATTCTTTTTGCACAAAACTTGACTTTTGCTGATCCAAACACTTCGAGGACATTTTCTAATGGTGGAGAAATGTTTAAAGGCATCATGATCAAAATTCTGTTCCATATTGAAGGGCACCAGTAAGGTGAGAAGAGGAATCTTCTTGTCTATTTTGGGAAAAAGATGGCCTGTCAATCCTCCAGGCGACAGTTTCAACCTCACTCATCAGCCTTCGAAGGCTCATTACAACTGTCTAAGATATGAGGACTATCAAGATGGCGGTTAATCTTTGAATGTAGGACTCTTTCATACTTTTCATAAAGTTGTTTTAACTAGCTATTTTTAGTAGATTCGATCCAGTTTTTCAGGATCTTGAACGTTTTTGTAAAGGATATAAATCCTATGACTTATGTAGAACAATGGTTCGATTTTGGAGACTTTTTCATACATTGTAAACTCAAGCTTTTCATTTTCATAATAGTAACACAAGATTCTTTTTCCACTATTTGTTTAGAATTTCATTTTCCTAGCTATTCCTTACTTGCACCTGAACATTGAATTCATGTTAGTTCTATTTGTCTAATGATTGATGTTTGTCAACTTGTCAATTCATCCATAAATTGGAATCTGCAAGTATCTTCCTTATTTTATTTGTCCATTCCTATACACATTATGTATATGTTTATGTTGGTAAAATAAGCATTCTTCGTACTTTCATTTATCTATAACTTTGTGAGCAGTGATGGTTTAAAGCCTTGTCGATACTTGTTGTGTTCATGCATGTCTTGAGGTAGTGAGGTTTGATTTTAGTCATCTGACTTGATCCATTTTGAGTAAATTATTGAGAATAATATTAAGTTGCTAGGCTCTTTCGAACGCAACCTAGAAAGACTCCTGGAGAGCTAACAAATTGGCGTCGTTGCCGGGGAGAGGAAGTTGAAGCTAGTTTCCTTGGGAGAACGACATATGATCCAAATTTGATGATAGGAAAAGTGTGGACGGTATTCTGGTTGTAATCATCTATCTGGAGACTCCATTGGAACGAAGTGGCTTTGAGAATACCAAGTACCAGAGCAAATCCTCAAAGGCCACTAGTGACACATGTTTCAGATCCCGAACAGATTATAAGGAGAGGAAGAGCTTCACAAAGACATATTTTCAGATCTACAAGGGGAACCACATCAGGTACTTCTAGAGGTACTTCTTTTGTTTTATCAAATGAAACTCCCTTTAAATCTTCATCTACTGAAGCAGCTAGTTCACAGAAAATTATAAGTAAATCAGAAGATTTGAAAGTTGAAGAATTCTCAACTATTTCCGCTGTTGAAGATCCTATTTCTGAATTTGTTACCCAAGCTGACTTAGGAAAAGAAACCCTAGAATCCATCAAAGAAGAGGGTTGTTCTTCCTACCTGAATCCCTTATCAAGTGAGCCTGAAGAGAGATTTTCTTTTGTTCATACCAATGTACTTGCCATTGAAAACATCTTGCAGAATCTTTTAGATCAGCGCGAAGAAAGATTGGCCTTGTTACTTGCACAGTCATATAAGGATTCCTATTTTCCCAATCATCCCACAAATCTTTTCACCTCAACTCTTGGAAACTCCACTAAGTCAAACCCACCACCTCCATCACCACCTATACCTACTTAGCTATCACACACACCAACTATATCTTCTGCTACCCCTTCCATACCCACATCCACTATGGCTATCCCTCTGACTAAGATGGAAAAGATCCTCGTTTCTAGATATGCCCCTCTAAATTTTCCTAACCCCCTTTCTGCTATGCCTACTAGAGATTACCAAAAATACATGCCTAAGTTTATTGGAGAGGGGGACTTTACAGCTGAAGAACATTTAGAGGCATTCTACAGTTATGCTGAGAACATAAATATTGAGCATGAAGATGTATGGACTAGGGTCTTTGTGCAAAGTTTAGATGGTCAAGCTAGGAAATGGTTCAAAGAGTTACCTGCTAGATCAATAGCTGACATCGAAGCCTTAGATGACTTGTTTTTGAAGCATTGGGGAGAAAGCAGAGACCACCTCTATTACCTCACAAAATTTGGTAATTTGAAGAGAGAAAATGGCTAGTCTGTGTCAATTGTCACAAAGAGATTTAATAAAATGTTTGGCAAGATCCCTACTGAGATCAAACCTACAGATACTTCAGCCAGAATCACTTATGCAAATGCTTTTGATCCTAATTTTTGTCTTCATCTCAGAGAAAGAAGATCTACTTCTTGATCACTCATGCAAGATGTTGCTCTTGAAGTTGATTCTAATATTGTTTCATCTGAGATTCTTAAGGGAGAAATGGATAGAAAGAAGCAAACTCCAGATTCTTCTTCTTCATCAGAAACAAAAATAGAAAAAATGGCTAAGATGTTGGACAACTTAACCTCTGAAATGTCTAAAATGAAAGTTCAAGGTCAACAACCTGCAAGAGGTAAAGGACCAAATGATTTTGTTCCTAGAAACCCTAATACTTTCCCTTACAGAAGAAACAACCCAAAGGCTTAGATCCTCCAAAGAGATAGGAATCCGGCTGAAGAACAAAGAATTAGAGTTCCTTTCCAGCACGCCGTGTTAGAAGAGGAATAAGAGCTTACTCAGGGAGAAGAAGAAGAAGAAGACAATATCAACTGCATGGAAGATAAAGTTGACCCCTCTTTCCTGACACAATTTGACTATGAGGAAGCCCTCATGAATGAACAGATCACTGAAGAATCATTGTATCAGGCAGATGATCAAGGAGGTTATAATTTGAGGTCTAGGATTGCTGCTAAAAAACCTGTGACCATTGCTCTCGGAAAGAACAATCATGTCCTTACAAAGCATCATGATTCTCTTGCGAAAAAGACTACTACTCCTGCAAAACATATTGTTTCTCCTTCAAAACAGTAGCAAAGGCCATTACAACCTTCTGTCCCTGATCAGATTCAGCTTAAAGCTCCAGTACAAGAGGTAAGAACTTCTGACAAATTGTATTACTCTTTCAATCTTGAATTAGAAATTCAGAAACTAAAAATCCCTTTTCCACTAATTGAGCTTATGAAAAATGATTCCTTTAAGTCATCTGTACTGAAATCCCTTCAACCAAAAACACCCATAGATGCTGATTTTGTGAATTTGCAAGATGACAAGCCCTCAGTAACCCTAGGTCCTATGGTTGAAGAACTGGATGGGTCTTATCCACCTTTCTATATATCCCTGAACATCCGTGACAAAATTCTTCACAATTGTTTGCTAGACTCAAGAGCATCCCACAATCTTATGCCAAAAGGAGTGATGGATGAGCTTGGACTTAGCATCACAAAACCCTACCGTGATCTTTTCTCTTTTGACTCCAAGAAAGTCAAATGCCTAGGCCTCATAAAAGATCTTGTCATAAGACTGTCTCAACTGCCTTCAAAAAGCATGGTAATGGACATTGTAGTAGTTTTTGATATCCCACCCAAGTTTGGCATTATCTTGTCTTGTTCATGGAGTAAACGACTAGGGGGTACCTTACAAATGGATCTGACTTATGCTACAGTCCCGATGTTCGGAGGTGAAACTAAAAGGCTCTATAGAGAGAACTAGCTTGCCTATATCATCAGTAATGAAAATAATTCTGTAAATCATCCCATTTACGCATTGGATACAGACTTTGGATTATGTATCCTGCAAATAGATGACGATCAGCCAATGCCTTTGCAGCTCACACAGCCTACTTGTCAGCAATCTGAAGAAGTAACCACTTCTGTTTGGAGCATGTTTTTTGATGGTGCTAGCACTCAAGCTTCAGCAGGTGCAAGTGTATTTTTGATCTCTCCTTCGAAGGATGTCATGCATTTGTCTTATAAAGTGGATTTCAAAACTACTAACAATATAGCAAAGTATGAGGCTTTGCTGTTGGGAGTTAAGGTTGCCAAAGAAATGGGAATCATGTGCTTGAAGATATTTGGAGATGCAGAGCTCATCATACAACAAGTGAACGACAATTTTCAAGCAAAGAATGTCAGGCTAAAAGCATACAGAGAGGAGGTATGGAAACTTAGTTGATTTTTGACATTTCTTATATACCTAGAGCTATGAACCACCTAGCTGATTCCCTTGCTGTCTCTGCCAGTACGTTCATTCCTCCTATGCCTCCTAAACTGAACGATGAAATACAAGTCAAGTATAGGCCATCCCTACCTGATAATGTCAAATTCTGGAAAGTCTTTGAGGATGATGATGAACTTAGTAGATTTCTCTAGGTCGTTGATGAATTTTCTGATATGCATATTGACCAAGAAAACCTAAATGTAGAGGAATCCCATAAGTCTAAGTTGAAAGGGAAAGTGGGTCAACATGATATTGTTCAGTTGCCAAGCAATCATATACCTCAAGGTTTAGTACCTCTTGAAAGGATTTTTGACCATAATGATGTCCCCTTCAAACCTGTGGAAAAGGAGAACGACCCCGCTATCCATGAGCATAACATAGGAAACCAAAATCATCCTAAATTCATAAATTTGTCTACTGAATTGATAGCTAATCAGAGGTCAGAATATTGCAGCCTTATAAAAGAATTTGCTGATGTTTTTTATTGGGAATACAGTGATCTGAAAACCTATGATGAAGATACCATTCAACATAGAATTCCTCTGGAAAAGGACACCATCCCTTTCAAGCAGAAGTTAAGGCCTATCAACCCTCTCCTGTTACTTATGATTGAGAAAGAAATAAAAAATCTCTTTGATGCTAAAATCATAATCCCACTAAGATATTCTAAATGGATCGCAAATTTAGTAATAGTGAGGAAGAAGAATGGTGAGATCAGGTTATGTGTCAATTTTAGACACCTAAACAAATGCTCCAAAAAAGACAACTATCCCCTACCCAAGATGGAGCATTTACTGCAAAGAGTTTCAGGAGCTAGTGTCATGTCATTCCTAGATGGCTTCTCAGGCTACAATCAAATTTCTGTACACCCTGATGATCAGGAGAAGACAACTTTTACCACTCCTTGGGGTACCTTCATGTATGCCAAGATGCCATTTGGGCTGATGAATGTTGGGGCCACCTTTCAGAGGGCCATGGACATAGCTTTTGTGGGATTAAAAGACAAGTTTGTCCTCATATATCTTGATGATATCACTGTATAGTCAAACATTCACGGAAAACATTTGCAGCACCTAAAAGGGGTTTTTCTGAAATGTAGACAATTTGGAATTTCTTTGAATCCTAAGAAGTCTCAGTTTTCTCTCAGGGAGGGAAAGCTCCTAGGCCACATAGTTTCAGCACAGGGTGTAAAAATTGATCCAGTTTGGGTTGAAGCAATTCAAAAGGTATCTATACCAAGGTTGAAAAAAGATATTCAATCTTTCCTCGGTAAGATAAATTTTGTCAGGAGATTTATTCCAAAATTTTCTAAGTTAGTGAAACACATAACTTCCATGTTGAAAAAGGGATCCAAAATCAAATGGAAAGAAAATGCAAGAAACTCTTTTGAATCCATCAAGAAGGCTATCATGGAAGCTCCTACTTTGATTAGTCCAGATTACACCAAGGTTTTCTATATTTTCTCTTTTGCTTCCCATGACACAGTGGCAGCTGTCTTGTTGCAGAAAGATGATAAAGGTCTTGATCACCCAATTTCCTTCTTCAGCAAAACATTGAGGAATGCGGAACTAAAATACAATCCCATAGAAAAATAGGCTTATGCTCTGATCAAGTCATTGAAGACATTCGTAATTTATATCCTACCTACAAAGGTCATAGCCTATGTCCCTTTAGCTTCTATGAAAGATGTTTTAACTCAACCTGACATTGATGGAAAAAGAGCCAAGTGGATAGCTAAGATGATTGAATTTGATATAGAAGTAAATCCCACCATGATAGTAAAGGGTCAAGGCTTAGCCAAGCTTATGGATGGAGAGAATTGCGAGGTATTAGACATGAATTTCATTGGAATAAGTTCAGCAAGTTCGCAGATAGAAGTAGCAGCAACAGAGCAACAAAATAATCAGCAGGTGGCTAAGAATTTGTTTTCATGCGAGTGGTATTCAGGTATTATTCATTTTCTGCAAAATTTAGAAGTTCCTCTTGGACTTAGCACAACCCAAGCACGAGCTCTTAATCTTAAATCTATTAAATTTTGCATAAGTAACAATCTGCTGTATTGGAAAGATCCTGCTGGTGTTCGGCTAAGGTGTCTAGATCAAGAAGAGTCAGTTCAAGTCATGCACCACTTTTACTCAAGCATATGTGGAGGCCATCATTACTGGAAAAATACAGCTCATGAGATTCTAAGGGCTGGATACTATTGGCCTATTCTTTTCTCTGACGTGTACACTTTTGTGAAATCTTGTGACAAATGCCAAAGATTCGCAGGAAAACAGCAGCTAAAATCCTTGCCCCTGAAACCTATTGTGGTTAATGGTCCCTTCTAACAATGGGGCCTTGATTTTATAGGTCAGATTAACCCTTCATCCAGTGGTCAACATAGATGGATCCTAGTAGCCATTGATTATTTTACCAAGTGGATAGAGGCAATTCCCACAAGGAAAGCTAATCATCAGGTTATCATGAAATTTCTCTATGAAAACATCCTTATCAAATTTGGTTTCCCAAAAAGGATGGTAACTGATAATGCACCAGCTTTTAAGGATAAAGCATTAGTTCACATGTGTGAGCCAATGGGAATTCAATTGGCACACTCTACTCCCTACTACCCTCAGGGCAATGGCCTTGCCGAGTCATCCAATAAAAGTCTAGTCAGAATCATCAGAAAGCTATTGGAAGAAAATTAGAAGAGTTGGGATTCCAAACTAAAGTTTTCCCTTTGGGCTGACAGAGTGACAAATAAAAAATCCATAGGGACTTCCCCCTTTAGATTGGTTTATGGTACTAATGCCATTTTCCCAGTTCAGCTAATCCTGCCAGTAACTAAGTTTTTTCAAGAGGAACAGGATGAACCAAATGACATGGTGAGAAGAATGCTTGACTTGGTTGAATTGCAGCAGACTAGAGAACAGTTGGTGGAAAAGTCAGAAGCTCATCAGGAGAGGATAAACAATACTTTTGACAAGAAGGAAAAGGTGGAAAGTTTTCAGGCCAGAGATTGGGTGCTAAAATTGGATGCCCCAAGGTAGGACAAGGGAAAGCATGGAAAATTTGATTCTCTATGGATAGGTCCTTTTGTGATAAATCAAGTACAGCAGAACAACACTTTCAAACTGCAAAGTCTGGAAGGTGAAGAAATGTATGGTGGCCCAGTCAATGGGCAATTTCTGAAACTCTATTTCATCTAAGGCTTCAAAGCCTGGTCATTGTAAATATCATTTTTGTTTTCAGTTTTTTGCAAAATAACTCCATGCCCAATGGAACATTAGAAGATAGGTTTAGATTTTTGTTTTACGAGAAAGGCATTTGATCTGTGGTTCTTGGAATCTAACAGGGAGGTTTCCATCCCCGAGTAGGAGCCATATGTTATCTCCTCAAATAAACATAGACTAGTTGTTTGTTTCTAGGTGATAGGAAGTCTTTCAAATTTTCATTTTCATATGCATTTGAGGTTCTTTTTCAAGAGTTTGAAGTATGTAATAAAGTTTGAAATAACAATTGATGTTACTTTTCTCCAAAAAGAATTTTTGGGTTTTAGTAGCTTAGGTGGACATGGTAATTGTTCATTAACTACTGAAAACCCAGCTTTCGACAGCTTACAACGTAAAGGCAAAATTACTCAAAGCTACCGAAAGGGAAGGCCCGTGTCATGTATAGTGGAACCATTTTTGGTGGCTTAGGCGGATATGATAGTTGTTCATTAGCCACCAAAAAGCAGGTTTCTGGAAGCTTATAGTTCAAAGGAAAAATTGTCCACAGCTACCAAAAGCAGGTTTCTGGAAGCTTATAGTTCAAAGGAAAAATTGTCCACAGCTACCAAAAGCAGGGGCATTTGTAAGCACTTTTTCGGTAGCTTATATGGTCAAAGGAAAAATCATCAGCTACCGAAATTAAGTCGGTTTCAAACGGTGGAGATGTCTAATCAAGGGCTTAGTCATGAAGTTTAAAGGGGATCCGTCATTCCTTAACCACCAAAAAGGGTCACTTCCATAAAATACACGATCTCCCCAAGGTAAATCCTACTGCAAACATGATCTCACCCTAGCCGATCAAACCCTATACCTCTCACGTTTACTAATTTTTGAAAAGCTGTACATCCAGTGTAATCATGAAAAATTGACACGTCATTAAACCCTCATGATTATCCTTTCAATTCACATCCCTCGATATTAGGTTCTGTAAACCGTGACATCCTTCCTCCTTCACTCTTACCACGTCGTCGAGCTTACGTTTTCCCTGATTTTGCGTTGTTCCCTCAAGCCCAAATTTTAACAGCAAGTGTCAGGAAGCAGCTTACAGATGAAGAAAAGTGGAGGAGTGGTCCTCAGGAAAGAATTAGATGACATTTGTTACCTGGAATAACACCCCAAGTTATGTCAACTCTATAAAGATGCAGGCTGTTATAATTTTTGTAAAAAACTATAGGGATCTCATCAACAAATAGTCGAAACGTTTGCTCTCACGTTTGATGGCAGAAGGGAAATAATTGGTAAGGAGGAATTCCAGGTAGACGAAGCCCTCATAGCTGAGGTGAAAGAGCTTCCAGCGACTACAGAAAATTGGTTCAAGACCACTGTTACAAAAGATTTGGAATTCAGATCCTATCTGAAACCTGAGCATAGAAATCTTGTATGGAAGAAGGATATTCCGATGTCCTATCTTGAGGAGAAATGGAAGCATCTATTGTAGTCAATTCTGGTTTACATAACCTATGAAGGTAGATATAATAGGGTGTTGATTTATCATTTTAAATTAATGAATCATTTCACTGGAAGGAGCCCCTTGAATATCCCTTTTTATCTCTACAAAATCCTGACTAAAATGGCTCATCAAGTCAGAGCCAAGCCAACCAAAATCGCAGGTATGCTATACCACCATGGTTTGATCAAGCTCATAGTTTCTGAGTTGGTGCAAAGAAGAAACATGAACTGGGCGTTCTTCCTTTTCTGGAATGAGTTCGAAACAAAGTTACAAACACAGGGTGAAAAGAAGTCTTCCACTCATAGAAGTGGAAAAAGGAAGAGGAGAGCTATTTATCCAATTGCAGTCGACCCCCTTTCCTCGGCACTCAAAGTGCAGAAGGCTAACAAGAAATTAGAGTTCAGTAATAATATAGAGGAAGAAGGAGGTGATTCAAAAGGCAAGAACATCCTCAACCTGGCATACACAGATTCCGAAGATGATGAATAGCAAAAAGCTGAAGTAGGATGTGAAAATTTGCTTTCACCTACACCCGAGGAAGAGCCAAATCAACAAATTGCTGAAGCATCGACCAACCAATCAAAGAAGTCCTCATTTCAGAAGATAAATCAACTTCTAAGCCAGGTGCATGAGCTCAAAATACTTCAGAGGGTGATCAAGGAGAAGAATGAAAGGTTGAATGAAAGAAATAATGAGTTGTATACCTCCTTTCAAGGGTTAACCAAAAAGCATAGCAAGTTGAAAGGGAGAAATATAAGATTGATAAGAGACAATATCAGATTGAGTAGGAAGGTTGAGCTTATGAGAAATAAGGAAATGACTCCAAAACCTCAGCCTAAGGCATACTCCGACCTTGACACCTTAGCAGCAGCTGTATTCAGTTTTGCTGACACTCCGATTTTGGCCCAGGATGAAGAAAAATCCAAACAACAAGAAGATGAGTAGCAGAAGTCAGAAAACACATTTTGTTCAAAGTTTTGCAGGCTAGACCAAGCACAGTTTTCGATGGCTTAGGCGAACATGGAAATTGTTCATTAGCTACCAAAAATCCAATTTTCGGCAGCTTACCATATAAAGATAGGACTCTTCTAGTTACCAAAAAGAGAGGCAAGTTTCAAACATCTAAAAGGTGTCTTGGTGGCTTAGGAAAACATGTTGAATTGTTAATTATCCACCGAAAGGAAAACATGTTGAATTGTTCATTAGCCACCGAAAGCAGAATTGTTCATTATCCACCGAAAGGAAAACATGTTGAATTGTTCATTAGCCACCGAAAGCAGAGCTTTCGGTGGCTAAGAAAATTAAAACCCATCCTTTCTAGCTACCGAAAATACAGAATAATGCAGAAGGCTGCTTTTTGCACAAAACATGACTTTTGATGATCCAAACACTTCGAGGACGTTTTCTAATGATGGATAAACGTTTAAAGGCATCATGATCAAAATTCTGTTCCAGATTGAAGGGCGTCAACAAGGTGAGAAGAGGAATCTTCTTGTCTATTTTGGGAAAAAGATGGCCTGTCAATCCTCCAGGTGGGAGTTTCAACCTCACTCATCATCCTTCGAAGGCTCGTTACAACTGTCTAAGATATGAGGACTAGAAATACGGCGGTTACTCTTTGAATGTAGGACTCTTTCATACTTTTCAGAAAGCTGTTTCAACTAGCTATTTTTAGCAGATTCGATCCAGTTTTTCAGAATCTTGAATGTTTTTGTAAATGCTATAAAGCCTGTGACTTATGTAGAACAATGATTCGATTTTGGAGACTTTTTCATACATTGTAAACTCAAGCTTTTCATTTTCATAATAGTAACACAAGATTCTTTTGCCATTATTTTTTCAGACTTTCATTTTCCTAGCTATTCCTTACTTGCACCTAAATATTGAATTCATGTCAGTTCTATTTGTCTGATGATTGATGTTTGTAAACTTTTCAATTCATCCATAAATTGGAATCTGCAAGTATCTTCCTTATTTTATTTTTCCATTCCTATACACGTTATGTATATGTTTCTGCTGGTAAAATAAACATTCTTCGTGCTTTCATTTATCTATAACTTTCTGAACAGTGATGGTTTAAAGCCTTGTCGATACTTATTGTGTTCATGCATGTCTTGAGGGAGTGAGGTTTGATTTTAGTCATCCGACTTGATCCATTTTGAGTAAATTATTGAGAATGATATTAAGTTACCAGGCTCTTTCGACTGCAACCTAGAAAGACTCCTGGAGAGCTAACAATAGCTTTATTCAATAATCTCATTATTTCATTTAAAACATAATTGTATTCCTATCATAATTACATAAATTCAAATACACATATATTTGCTGCAATTTTATTTCATTTGTATACTTGTGGTATAGCCGCATATACCATTGTAGCATCTTTCAAATGCATCAGCAGGTGATATTCAAGCTTTTCCTCTTGGGAAATATACCACCTTTTTTTGATAAAATTTTCTACCCTTCTCGGCATCCACCAAGCACAATATTAGTACTCAACACCTTCTCGGTGTCATGCCCCTCAGGGCATGCATCATGCACAAAACGTTCTCTACACCTTCGCGGTGTCATTCCCCTCAGGGAGTGCATCATGCACAGGAGGGTACCCATCACCTTCTCGGTGTCATGCCCGTCAGGGCGTGCATGACGCACAGGATGGTACCCATCACCGTGACTCCTAGCCCTCCAGCGTACCTCCTCTCACTTCTCGCACATAGAGGGTCATATCCTCATAAGGGCCATCTCTCAAAAGAGGATCATCTCCCTTTTCAAATCCATCCCAAAAGAGGCCTCCTCTTAGTGTGCGTTGATAAGTGTCCAACCAAGGTACCTCCTCTAAGAGCTCTTCAGGGTATTGGTAGTGCTCCTACCTGAACACATCTCGTGTTCTATACCCAACTGCAGGTGTTCCTTTCTGGCCCAAATCTGTGCTCTAGACTTGGCCTTCTCTTTTTCATTCTTCTTTGCTTAGCTTTATTTTAAGTTAGATTTATTTTAATTTGCAGGGTGCCTCCCTCCCCCTCCTGCTTATGTTATTTATTTTATTTGGGTGAGGGTTTTATTCAATAATATTATGTGTAGGGTTATCTTTTAATTTCACTTGGTGCTCTCAATATTTTCAATTCTCTGGTCATATTGTCTCATGTGCTTGCAACAATGTCTCATAACATCGCATTAGTGAAATATTGGTTCTCATTGTGGCTTTAATGCCACTATCATGGCCAACCTACTTTACCAACACAAGCTTTGAGCCTATTGCACATGACAATCTATTAAATTTGACAACCATATAGGGCATTCACTTACAGTGATTTTTGTGGAATCCTTTTTGGTTTAGCGATCCTCTCGTCGTTGATTAGCTTGGTTCTTGAATGCAAGCCCTTACTTCGTGCAATCAATTCCTCGCACACATCAAACAAATAGTTATATTAGCTAAAGCCTCATGGAGGTCAAGTGTCAATCACACAAACATAATCATAATATTTTTGTATCACATAACACTTTACATAATCATAGTTCCTTGCAACTTCTTTATTAAATCTCTGTTGCAACATCTGTCATAAATGAGCCTATAGGTCCTAGAGTAGCAACCTTCGCTCTGATACCATATGTAACACACCCAAAATCCTTGTCACGTTCTAGAGGAAATGGGGTGAAATTTTTATTTTTATTTAACATACTTGGTAAGTATCATTTCTTCCAGAATTGACCTCTTTGTTGTGGCATTGAATTTGCACATGACTACTGTTAGTTACAATGATACAAAGAACAAACATTCATATGTATTAATCCATTCTTTAGTATAAAAGTATAAACTATCTTAAGAAAATATCCTTATTCACTATCTTATGCAAAGGCCCTTATTCAATGAGTTCAATACTTATTCGACATCATCTCTCCTACCATAACATCTAGACAACTTGTGTCACAACTTGTCTCTATTTTGCGTCGTTTTACTAGATAGGGTAGATTATTTTGAGGGATAGAGGCCACTCTATCTTGAGAGGGATGAAAATCCATGTCATGTTTGATTCATGGGTCATTTATATGTTCAAAGGATTTGGATTTAAGACCTAGACTGTCAAAGGGATGAGGGGTATATTTACGATTTCCTTTCTTTTTCCCTTGGATAGTTCAAAAACCATTGGATTTAGACTCGTTCGAAGGTGGGAACTTGGGGGGAGGATTGCTCAATGGACATTCTCTAAATAGGTGGTCATGCTCCTGGAACTTACTAAACTAGAAAGGGATGTGTTTGTAATCAAGGATTTGTGTTCATTCGGTGTCTTGGAAGAAAAGGGAGATTGAATCCGAAAGGGGTTTAGAGACATACAAGTTCACACATATCCTGGTGAATTAACTGTATCTACCTATTTTAGTTGAATCTGATATCTTGATCTAGACTATAACTTCTGAAAAATCCTCCTTTTCTAGGCTAATTTTTTTCGATCCAAAAGTACATGAAGAGGACTGCATTGTTCAAAAATTAGGGATCATGTTCTACCACCCCGCTTTTGATCTTCCAAATTGGAGAATATTTTTTTGAATAATCCCTTAGATCCAAGCTTTAGGTCCATTTCACCCTTCGACTTCTATTTTCCGACAATTCACCCTATCAGTGATTTTTCACCTGGCCAAAATCCCATAAATTTGTAGATCATAGTGTGGCCCTACATGTATTGTCAATAGGCTGCAAGTATTTCTGAAGTGGCTTTGTACTGGAGAATGGTTAGAGCTCTTGGAATGCATCCATTAAATTATGTCAAGGGATGTTTCGATGTTGAGGTTGAGGGATTTGCTGATTTGGGAGGAAACGAATCATAGATCATGGATTTAGAAGCAAAGGAGAGATCATAATGTCGCGTGAATGTTTTTATGGACAATGATGAAGGTGGAAGGTTAGTGCTCATATTGGATGGAGAAATCATCTCCCGATAGGAGGGAGTCCCACTCCCTCATTGAAATGGGGCCATGGATTGGTACAAAAGGATAGGCACTAAAGGTTGTAGAAGTGAATCAGTTGTCCTCTACAACTCACCTAGATTGTTGTGTGTGTGTCAGAGAGAGAGAGAGAGAGAGCACATGATTGTTGTTGTTATTTTCTTCTGCATTTTATATATTTCTAACAATTTAGACTAGGATTAATCTCAATATTACAACTCACTACATTTTACAGGTCATACAACCGTACACGAGGAAGTATAATAGAAACTATTGGTTTCTTAATTATTGTGTAGGTTGTACTTCTCTTAAGTGGGTTGTACACCTAAAGTTGGGGTGGATTTTCTTACTATGTAGCTGTTAGATTTTAGAAGTTGTGTAGTTTTCCTTGTAGGTTTTGACTAGTTGAATGATAAATTGAATTGAATGAGAACTTCCCTATGTATGTGTGTATTTTTTTACATTTATGTTATTTACTTCCCACCAATTGTGTGATTGTTGGTATGTGAAGGATTTAAATTTTTTGCAATTAAATAACATATTTTTTGGTTGAGAACATAAGGATTTCAATAATATAGGCATTGAAATAATTCTGCATGGCCAGAGTTCCAAGGTTATATAGACTTGGTAAATTCCATCCAACATCCACTAAAAGCATAATGAATTAGACGATCAAATTAATCTTTTAGAATTTTATCTAGGTTCTACCTAAGTAGTGTAGTTTTATCTGCTATATGGTTATTTCAACATCTAAAGTAATGGAGTATATTCGAGTTGATGAGATTTCTATTCAAATAAACAAGTTTGAGCAATTGGAACATTGGTTAGCTACTATTTGGGATGGGAAGTCGAGTAAGAAGAAAATGATTTTCGCTGGTGTGGGGATTGAATTTCAACCCATCGTTGGGATGGAATTAGGGTTTATCATTGCAAAATATAAGAAGTTGGATAGCTTGATTCTCTTTAAAGACGAGATTTCATTGAGGCACACACAAGTGAAGGTGACAATACAAAACAAAAGGAAAGGATTTTTCCTATTAAAAAAGACAGATATGTAAAGAAACACCCTGTAGTATCAAAGTCATCCAAATTTCGTGCAATGCACTCCATGATTGGATAAAACCTATAATTCCTAAAAATTTACTCAACACGACACAAATTAGCAGAAGATTCGAGAGGAGGTTAACGTTGTTTTTAGGCAAGGAATTCAGTGGATTTAATTAGAAATCGGTAGATCTATTTGTGCATGATAACATTCATATGGAAAGCATAGGTTCACTCTGAGAGGTGAAGAATGGTAAACATAGAATTTTGTTCGATTTTTCTTTTCATATTATATTCATTATGGCAACATTCACCTTATTTGTTATCAAGGAAATATGGTAGTAGAAGTTATCTTGAAACAAACCATGCTTATAAAAGCAAGAGTTAAAGGGTCCTCACACAAAGATGTCGTACCTTTTATATGCAAAGGATGTTTTGAAAAACATGTTCTTGTTGTAAAATTCAACAACACGTACATGTTTATTGAACATAGGAATGGGAAATCCCGAGGCATCCAAATGGGATGCCACAAAGGCTAGTTGAACAAAATGTGTACGCATTTTGGAGAACCATAAATCATATCCATTTTGTAAAGAATATTTTATTCCATATATTCGACCCCTAACACCCCTCCTCAACTCCCCAACACCCCTCCTCAACTCCCTAACACCCCCTCTCCAACTCCATAATAACCACTACCCCTAATCACCCACACGACACTCGCCAACTCACTAACACCCCCCAACCTCGTAACACACCCCCCAACACCTAACACCCCCTCTCTAAATCTCTAACACCCCCTAACCCTAATCAACCACAACCTCCACCTACCCCTCTCTCTCTCTCTCTCTCACACACACACACACACACACACACCCCTTTACTCCTCTCCCTAACCCTTACTAACCCCTCCTCTCACTCTCTTTATTCCCTGCTCCACTTATCGCCAATATCCTAACACCCACCTATGTCTCTACCTATAACCCCTTAATTACCCCCCTCTCTCTCTACCTCTAACCCCTTACCACCCAACAATGTATCTCAGTATCCATCTCTCTCTCATTCCACCTCTCCCCCCTAAATTATTACTAACCCCTTTTCTCACCCTCTCTCACTCCCCTACTCCTCCACCTACAACCCACCCCACCCATATCTCTCTCCCCCGACCCCTTAACACACCACTGCCCCATTGGTTCTCTCTCTCTCTCTCTCACACACACACACACACACACACACACACACACACACACACACACTTGCGCATCCATATTCATCCCCCTACTTTTAACCCTCTCTCTCTCTCTCTCTATCCCTAACCCTTACTAACCCCTTCTCTCACTCTCTTTCTGCCTTGCTCCACTTAACCCCAATATCCTAACACCCCCCTCTGTTGCTACCTCTAACCCCTTAACACCCCCTCTTCCTCTATCTATAACCCATTGCCACCCACCAATGTCTCTCCATTAGGGGTAATTTTAAGAACCACACCCAAATTTATATGTATAATAAATGGGCGAATCTCCTTGATATATAGGAAAATTTGAAGGCTATTTGATCAATAATATAATGTGTATATATAATTTTTTGGCTAATATTTCATTCTATTATATAATCTTGGTGAATATTTCACTAAATTATAAGATATTGTAAAATCTTGATGAATATTTCATTGAATTATTAAATATTGTAAAAACTTGGCAAATATTTCATTGAATTGTAAAACCTTGTAATGTCTTGGTGAATCTTTTTCTAGGAAGAATAAGATTTTTGATTCTGCAAATTACTAAGGTAGTGAAATATAAGAGCATATACCAGATCTCAACTCCTAGAATCTCGAATGAACAAATGCATGAATGAGGGGAGGAGGGATTTATTTATACATTTCACAAGAAGTTTAATCGGTCACTCACAACTGAATGTGTCAGTGAAACACAAATGCACTAACTAGATTCAGGGAAACTAGGGAATCCACTTGTTATCTTGTCCCTTAATGGTCCAACGGACATGTGGGGACCCAAACCTTGACATACTAACAAACTGGTAGAATCGAACACTTCACACTATGGAGTGATTATGCCACACACGAACCATCATTACAACATGGAGTCTTCTTGAGACCCATAACCTTAATATAGTGTATGAATTCCCAATTAGATTATTTTCCAAATATCCCATTTTTAAGCTACCCTCTAAGGAAAAAATAACATGATTATATGTTTATATATATGAATACCACTTTTTCCTTTATTTTTTTGACAATCAAAATATGAATTATGTCATTTGATTTAGAATATTTAGAGTTAGTTAGAAAATTGCAATGGTCATTAGAAATAAGAACATACACTAACATGAATATAAAGCACATTAATCTAGCATCATGCATATCATTAGAACTACTCTGTTAAAAAATACATTTTTCTCAGATAAACTAAGGTGGTGTCTGTATCCATGTCCTTGGAATTTTTGAAAGCATGCAAAATGTGGTAAAATTGTTTTAGGACCCTCATTGAATGCAAAAGACAATATATCAAATAGCAGAATGTCTATATCTCAGGTCAAACATACCCTGTACATATTATATATAATCACGATGGAAATTAAATTCTGTGTTCCGACTAAATCATAGATTCATCATACATAACTAGATCCATTTCTGGATGATTATAGCAATTACACATCAAAACAAATCACCAAAAAACATTTTACTTCTGAATTACCCTTACAAAAAAAAATACTATAAAACAATTACTGAGCCCAACAAATTTACGTTACAGATAAAATTGACAAACTTGGCAATACAAATAAAAAATCCTACCAGTCATGAACTTCTCAATACAAATAAAAAAATCTACCAAAACACTTTGGACAACTCTACAGAAAGAAGTGCCAAAACAATGAACATTGCACTTTAGCCCCACCATTATAATCAATGTGCATTCATTTATATTGCAAATGTACCAAACATCAATAATAACAAAAAAATATGAACATACACACCCTCATGAACGCCTAATATCCAATAATAATTGCAGAGCAAGATCCTAATAAAAGCACATTTTAAACAACTGGTTCAAATTTAGTTTGAATATATAAAACCATGTGGCATCTCTCCATCAAGAGTATAAGCCACTAAAAATGTATAAATGTTGAATTCAATGGTTTAAACATGACAAGGCATAAAATAAATCATATCTTCTGAGCTCTATAATGCTTTCATGAGACCAATACTCCTAGGATAGATTAAAACCCTAAAAAAATTGAATGATCCCTAAGAATCAAGAGCGCCCTAGACTTCAACATGACTTAAAAGACATCCATATAAAAAACATGATAAAAGGTGAATTTACGGTATAATAATATTTTGAGATGCGGATAAAAAGCACGATAAAAATCATACTGCGTTAATTATTGGATAAAATGCATGATGTGAGTCTGTATTCTCTGATAAATTGCATATGTCGCATTCCCCTTCAATACCTGAGCTTTTGACAATGGAGATGTTGTGGGAAGATTAAAATGTCAAGAAAACTAAGAATGAAAAGTAGAATCCCATAAACTAGAGCCTTAACCCTACAAGTGCAAACCGATGTGGATGAACCATGAATCACTGCATCATTTATATAGGACAAAATCACCCATGATTTTCCCTCTAATAGTGGAAATCGAGGGCTCAAAGAATGTATCAAAATGGAATTGACTAAAAATATGGGAAAATGCAATAGTTTGCTTGAATTAAAGGTAAAATCAAGGGAAAAATAACCCCTCTAAGCCTCCATTACTGAAAATCAAGGGCAAATGAATGATTTCACTAGAATTTCTCTAGAAATTTGGGGCGAAAGATAGATTGGAGGGAGATTTTGCTGGGCCGAATTTTTTTATTTTTCATTTTCCTCATTGATATACAGGAGGCCTCATTGATATACAAGAGGCTTTTCATTTTGGGGAAAAAAATTCTAATAAATATTGGATGAATATATTTTAGCTGAAAAAATCCTTTCCATATAAGAAAATAGCCCACTACATTTTTGTAACCTTCTTGATTTAGCCCATGGGCTAAATTTATCACCTAAGATTATCCATGCTCTCCATTTACCCCCTTGATCTCTCTCACCTATACCCCCCTTTCTCTCTAATATCCCTACTCCTCCCTAAACCACTAACCTCCTTGATCTCTCTCTCTCTCTCTAACCCCAACACCCACACTCCTCACTATACCCCCCTTTCTCTCTAATCTCCCTACTCCTCCCTAAACCTCTAAGCCCCCACCTCTCTCTCTCTCTCTGCCCCCCCCCCCTTCTCTTCTCTTTATTTATTTACCCCCTTCCCTAACCATTACTAATCCTTAGTTTCATTCTACATACCTAGCCATCCAAATATTTTTTCATGTTAAATCATCACCAAGCCAAGTATAACACACCAAGTCATATTCACTTTCTTCATGAAAGATGTTCATTCTCTATACATAGCCATCAAAATATTTTTAATGTTCTCAATTGTTATTATCACCAAACAAAGTCCCACACTTATCCTCCTCACTCTCTCTCTCTCTCTCTCCCTCTCTCCCATACTCCTCTACCTACCCATAAATCCTAACCCTCTCTAGATCTCCCCCAATCCCCTAA
Organism: Larix kaempferi; assembly: GCA_027924585.1. Taxonomy (NCBI): domain Eukaryota; kingdom Viridiplantae; phylum Streptophyta; class Pinopsida; order Pinales; family Pinaceae; genus Larix; species Larix kaempferi. The sequence continues at coordinate 3,032,000 of BSBM01001646.1, forward strand.
CACCCCCCTGATATCTCCGACTCTTAACCCCCTACTCCTCTCGCTACCTCTATCCCCCACATCCTCTCTCTCTCTCTCTCTCTCTCTCTCTCTCTCTCTCTCTCTCTCTTACCCTCTCTCTCTCTCTCTCTTACCCCTACCTCTTACTAATCCCCTCTCTCACTCCTCCTCCATCTCTCTCTCTCACCTCTTCCCCCTAACCCTTACTAACCCCCTCTCTCCCTCTCTCTCTCTCCTTGACTTATCCACCTATACTTAACTCCCACCCCCCTAAAACTTTCCTCTCTCTATAGTTCATTCTCACTACCCCTAACCCCCTCTGCTACTATCCCTACCCATAACCACACCCTCTGCCCCTCTCTCTCTCTCTCTCCTACTTACCCCACCCACCCCCTCTCTCTATATCTCCCATAATCCCATACCATTACTACTTACCACCCCCCATATCTCTCTCTCTCTCTCTCACACACACACACACACACATCTCTGCTCCTCCACCTACCCCTAAGCCACATCTCTCTCTCTCTCTCAACCTAACACCCCTATCTCTCTCTAACACACACGCACACCTACTCTCTATCTCTCTATCTCTCTTTCTCTCTTCCCCCACCCTATACCTCCCTTCTCTCTAAATCTGTAATCCTCCCTAAACCCCTATCCCTTCCCCCACCCATATCTCTATCTCTTTCTCTCCCCCAAACCCTATCCTCCCCTCTACACCCCCACCATGATATCTATATATTTCTCTCCCAAACCCATTCCTCCCCCTACCCCTAATCACCCACACCATCCACCCATCGGCTCTCTATCTCTACTCCTCCACCTACTTGTATCCCCTACCCATCTCTCTCACCCCCAACCCCCTAACACCCCCCCCCTCTCTCGTACAATTAACCCCTCTCTCTCTCTCTCGTATAACTAACCCCGCTCCTATCTCTCTCTCTCTTGTCCATAATCCCTAATAAATACCTCTCTAACTCTCTCACCCCTCTACTCCTCCCCCTACCTTTAACCCCCATCCTTATCTCTGTCTCTCTCCCCCCTCTTCCCCCTAACCCTTACTAACCCCATATCTCACTCTTTTTCTCCCTTAATCCTCCACCTACACATTGCCCCCATCCCTCTCTCTCTCCCCCAACACCCTCGCCTCTCTCTCTCACTCTCATTACCCCTACCCTTCCCTCTCTCTCCCTAACCCCCCTCCTACTCTCCCTACCCATAACCACACCCTTTTCCCCTCTCTTTATCTCTCCTACTTCCTATACCCCTACTGGGCCTCTCTCTCTATATCTCTCATACTCCCACTACCCCTACCCCTCTCACTCTCTGTCTCTCCTAATCGCCCCCCTCCCCCTACCACTTACCACCCCCCAATCTCTCTCTCTACCCCAACAACATACACCTTCTTCACTCTAACTACCCTAATCCTCCCTAAACCCATACCCACAGAACCCCCCTCCTCCCCATTACCCGTAAGGTATATTTGTTTTTACCAAAATGCTTACGCATTTTGTAGAGCTAAAACATGCATGCATTTTGGTTTTCATGGCACCCAGATAGGTGGGAAAGGAAAATTTGAATTTAAAGGAAACACACTCGTGTTTCTTAGCACTAATACTGAGCCTTGTCACCTGTCCGAGTGTCATCACTCTTCCTATGTGTCTGCTTTAGAATTAGATTTGAGTTAACCAAACCTGTGGTATGGAATATGGTAAAGAAAGCATAGTTAATTACACATCTCACCATTTTTCTCAATATGCATGTGTTTAGTCTTTAGTTATAGTATGTTGCACACCATCATTTTTTATAAAAATTTAAGCACATATATCATTTTTTCTGTAGATTCCAAATATGTAATTTTTAAAAAGAATATATATATATATATATATATATATATTTTTTTTTTTCTTATTTTTCTTGTGTCATAACTCCTTAACTAAAAAAAAAAACTATTAGTGTTTCATCCATAACTCTTATGTTTCTCAACCGTTTTGAAAAAAAAAGGTATGATGCACCGAAGTACACCGACCTCTACATGCTATAAAAAACCGTTTCGAAATAATTGCATTAAGAACTTCAAAGGTTGCACCCACACTTTTCAAGGTTCGACCACTTAGATAATTAAAAAAAAAAAAATTATTATTTTTTTGGAACAATAGCAGTGCACTAGTACTAGATGTTCTCTATATGTCTACAAGTTTTCGTAACTTGATTCCATCATTTAGGCACTCAAAGGATGCACCCACAAAAACATATACCTTATAATTTGTCAAAAAAAAAGTGTCTATTAAGAGAGATCAAACTTAGATAGTTAAGAATAATTTCAATAGAAATAATTTATATATTCGGAAATGTCATTCAATTTCCTACGTTTCGTCTTTTTTGTTCATCACAAGATTCATTGTGTATGTGTCTCAAAATGTTCATGTAAGTTGATGGATGACTGTTTTTTTAGTTTTTTATTGCATCTAACGTGTTAAAAGAGACCCTCATTAGCTTGCACACACCCTCAGACTCTCTCATTTTCTTGCATTTATGAGCGTATATGTAAACATGATTATAAATTCACCCTGTATGTGTAAGCGCCAAAGTTTCAAATAGGAGCTTACAATAATAAGAAAAGAAACTAAAAGACCAAGTGATCTCGCCAAGAAGTCAGAGGCTTATTATGTTCTCATTATCATAAAATTGACATGCTTCGGGATATGGGATTTCAAGTTTTGACAATAGGATGAAATGAGGGGCTCTGGTGGCCAAACACATGATTGGATCATGCCTATGTCTATCTCCCAATAATTTCAGGTTTACTATTGTAGGAGGGAGTATTGATTCCTAGATGATGGAGGTTTAGATTCAGAGCTAACGGATTTACAATGTCGATCTCATAAGTCGCATATATCAAAAGGATCTGGCCCTATTCATATAAAAATTTGGCAATGATGGGATGCATTAGATTGAAAGTGACCTATTCAAAATGAATTCACGCCCATTTAGGAGATGGATTTGTGCAAAACTATTGATTTAAGAGTAATATTATTGTGGTAGATGGTGGTAAGAGACTAGACCTTGTCATTGGGGCAGATAAGTGGTTGAGCTAAATGAAAAAATCTCTCACAAACCTTAAGATGAAAAGGACACCTTCAATATGTTTTCAATCTTGAGTTGATGTGAGCATAAGGTGTACACAGGTATTTCTCTTATAGTTTTGCCTTATATTCTAGATCCAAGCATAGAGGATCCTTTAGCAATTCAGACCTTTCATTGGTAGCTTAAAAGGTTAAACCCTGAAAGACTCTACGAGGTTAAATACATATCCCCATATGCTTGAAGTCATTAATTATATCTAATGTCACAATAACATGTGGTATTTTTAGAAATTTTAATCTTATAAATTATTTTAATTTATTTTAAAAAATTTCCAATAAAATTCACTCCAACAATTTATATCCCATCAAATTGTATTATACCAATTAGAAAACAAAAAGTTTAAATTTTAAAAAATATTAAATTATTTTAATTTTTTCAAATTATTATATTTAATAATAAAATTACCTATAACATTATAAAACATTCAAAAAAAATTAAAAAACAAATTAATGAGGTTATAAAACATTCTAAAGAGATTATTTCAAAAACAAATTAAATAGCAAATTAATGCAGTTTGACCAACCAATGGAATAATAATAATCCATGGTTATAATTCTCCTGGCTTTATGGTGCGCCGTTCACTAACCAACCAATGACTAAATTAAGGCGTGTCAGATCAAGGCTTTGATTTAGTTCATTGATCTCCTCTACACGGTCCATGAAATTAGCCTCCCAGCCAGTTGGTTTAGGCCCAGTATAAGGTTAACCAAAACGCCTCCAACTTGCATGAATTTGGTAGAGAAATTATTGTTAAAATCGCAATTTGGAGTATTCAAAATAGTAATTTAATGTCCATGAAATTAGCCTCCTACCCAGTTGGTTTAGGCTCAGTATAAAGTTAACCAAAACGCCTTCAATCTACAGGAATTTGACAGAGAAATTATTGTTAAAATTGCAATTCGTAGTTTTTAAATAGTAATTTCAGTAATCTGGTAATTTTAAAATTTTTGAGATTTAGTCTAAAGAAATTAAGACTAGCTAAAAGGGCAAATCTCATATACCTAATAGTGGCTAGTAGATTACTCAAGCTAAGCTATCTATAATATCCCTCCTAATATAGCTAATCTTTCTCTATCACGCCCATATTAATTAGGATAATCTCACTTAATTGTTCTAGTTACAAGCAATTGAGTTTGATTAAGAGAGTATAATATCATTAATAGAGAGAATAGAATATTGCTAATTTTCCATATTTTAGTACATTTCTCTCTAGAGCTCTTACTAAGAACTATCCCATAACTGCTCCTACTACTAGTAATACTACCACTTTTATAGAACAGGGAGTTACATATAGTCTTAATGTTACTAAAATTGCAAAATTACAGAAATAGCAATTTTTAACGAATGCTAGCAAAAGTGGGGAGTTTTAGTTATCGTTTATCCTACTCGGTCGGTTTAAGGTTAAGATCAGGGCCTAGGTTTTATGGAGCGTTTATTAAACAAGCACATTGAGACCGGTCTTAGCTCAGCGTTGTCGCTTAAATAGATTGAAGTGATTGGTTAAGCCAGGCTTTGATTTACTTCATTGATTTCTCGTCCACCTCTCAGCCCAAACACAACCTTTTAGAGTCGAAATCAGAGATATTATTGCCAGTTGCTACTCGTTGAAGTTTTTTGTACTAGTTTGCAACTAATTGACTTACTTACCGGATTCTTTCAGGTAAATTCTTTCCAGTTGACAAGTGTTTGGACCGTATCAGAGTGATTGTTGTTGATACCGAGATTATTAAAGCAAATAGCCGCGAAAAGATATCTCTAAAAGGATTTTGAAGTACTTGCGAGGTACTGTGAGATGCAATTTTAGTCTGAAAAAATAATACTTCGTAGAGGAAAGCATTCAAAATTCTGAACATATGCACCATGATCAAGAATTAGAACTTTTCTCGTGGATCCTTACATGCTTTTATTAGTTTTAGCAGCGCAACAGAGAAAAGGCTGTCATACCCACAAAGGGATCTCAAGAAACCTGTGTGTGGAGAGGTAAAGGGACGACATGTGGAGAATTGTACATCAACTCCAGTTCGAACACTGAAATTTGTACGTCGAATGGTGAAATTTTCGAGCGGAATACATATCATCATTGAAGCCATCGATGTTTTTAAGGATTTGGGCCGTGCTTGGATTTAAAATTCGATTCTCCAATGACATCTTTGCTTGTGATCAAGATTTGGCAGCACTGGCTGCAGCAATATGAGTTTCTTTGTAGGTGGGGATCAACATCCATTGAAAGATATGCGTAGAGACTGAGAGGTAGACCACGTGAACAAGTACTGGGAGTATGTACTGGGTATGTTGGGATTACAGACTGTAAAGAGTTAAACGCATCCATTTGTTTTTTAAATGAATTTCATTCGCTCCAAAATTCTCACCTCTTCCGTTCACAGAAAGGCCAAAGGCGAGTACTCATAAAAATAGTAAGTGCGAGAATCGAACCCTAGAGCTAGTTCTACAATAGGCCATCAACCGCCCTTGGAATCTCACGATTTTCAATGTGATAAGCTGAACTTTGTGGGAAGATATATGGCTAGTTTTATTCCTTGAAATAGATGGACATTCTGTGGCCGTGCTAATTTCGAGATCATTTCTTTTGCGTTTGATCATCACATGACCACTCTAACCTACCAAGGCCAGGCTTCCCAGGTTTTTGAGATTTCTAATTTTGGGCTTCCACATATCTTTGTCCAAAGGTAAGAAATCCTGTGTGTTGCCTGTTTTTTAGGGTGTATGATAGTTAATGATGAGAATACTTATATAAATAGATCGATTTGTTTGTTATTTACTGCAGATGGGGCGGGGAAAACGAGAAATGAAGAGGATTGAAAGTGCAGCGAGCAGGAACGTGTGTTTTACAAAGAGGCGACGTGGGTTGCTGAAGAAGGCTCGGGAGTTATCAATACTGTGCGATGCAAGCGTTGGCCTTATTATCTTCTCTGCAGCTGGAAAACTCTCTGAATACTCCAGCACTTCCGAGTACGTAAATCCTCTGCTCTTTCGTTTCAGCGTATTCATTTTGAAACACCGAAAATGAACATCGAACTTGCTTTGTTTAGTATCGATAGAAAGTAAATGCTTTATAGCCAACCCAGAAATGAATTTTGAACCCGTTTTGTTCGAATGCCAATAGAAACCATGCCCCGTACTAACCCTGAATGAAATAAATTTCGATACTTTATAGCCTTAAACTGGAAAAGTTCCAAATATGTTACCAACTGTATACAATAAATTAAAAATATAGTACGCAACTCGTTTTGTTCCAATGGCAATAGAAACCATACCGGTAGACTGTTGTACTCTTCAATCAAAATAAATTTTGATACTTTATGGCCTTAAATTAGAACATAAGTTCCAAAAGAGAATACGAACTACCTTGAAAACAAAAAATTAACCTAAAATGTGTATGGACTTTAAAAAGTTAGAATTTTTTTTTGATACTTTATGGCCTTAAATTGGAACAAAACAAAAAATTAACCTAAATTTGTATGGACTCTAAAAAGCAGGAAAATGAAACGTACAGTGTAAATTTAGAAATATAGTTTATTATTATACTTACTCTAGAGTCTAGAGATATAGACTTAAAAAAATGACATAATGTTGAAGTTCAAGTTATTTGAACTTAGACATTGCCCTAAATAGTGTCATCAAAGAAGTCAAATAACTTGAACTTCAACATTGACCTAAATGCGCTTCTTCATTCACAATTTGTTTCACTCCTTCTAAGCCTGCTGGAGTATTTATGATAATCATTGCAAGGAGTTTCTCTATGTCTGTTCGTCGCAGGTATTTAGCATCATATTTTTTTGTTCCTTGCGCCAAAGTTTGATTCACTGACATTCTCTGCGCCCATTATACTGTAAGAAGATTATCTATTGAGCTGCATCATTGGTCTTTAAAGATTATCTATTGAGCTGCATCATTGGTCTTTAAAGATCTTTTATGATTTATGAAAAAAAAAATATAAAATATAAAAAATACCTTATTAACATTAAAAAAACATACTTATAAAATTAAAAAACAGCTGATTATACTCATGAAGTTATAAAGTTGAGTAGTTTTTTTAAAATGGTGATTCACTTTTTATTAAAAGATTATAAATTATACTTATGAAGTTATAAAGTTGCGTAGTTTTTTAAAAATTTTAAAGTGTTCTTACTGAGAATGTGCGAAAAGCTGAAGAAATTAATGTTTAGCACTAAAAGACGAGCAGAGTACAGTAAGACTTGGAAAGATCTAAGGTAGCCATTAGACAAATACGGTAATTCAAGAGAGAGTAAGAGTTTGAATGGTAGGTAGCCAGCCGACCAGTAAAATGGAGACTAGCAAAGATTGCTTATCAAGAAGTGTTTGACCTAGCTTCAGTTTGACCACATAGAAAGTGCACAATATAAATTAGTGTATAAAATGTTTTTAAAGAAACTAAGTATTTTGGGCTTTTTTATAATCTAATATTTTTTATAAATTGTAACTTTCTTATTTAATATATTTTTAAATATATAATAAATAGATTTAATATTCTTATTGTTGTTATTGTTGCTTTAGATGTCTAAAAATTATACCATTTGGGTAGGAAAGCCATTTTTTGGGGGAGAAATTCAGTATTTTTATTTTACAAAATTGGAATTCTATTGCGTTTTAATTACTATTTTAATGATAAAAATGTATTCACCATTCTTATAAACTACATTTAAAATTCCAAAGCTTGATAGCTATTTTTGAAAATTTTCAAAAAGACTTTATCAAAATAAAAATCCTCCTATTCTTAAATTCTAGAACTTGATAGTTATATCCTAGATTTTAATGTCTAAATTTTCAATTTTTTAGACTATATTATTGTTGTTTTAGGCAATGATTAAAAAATATTCACAATTTCAAAAATTCTACGTACATAATAATAATTTTAAGATTGATTTGACATAGGAATTTGAAATATTAAATACTTGAATTTTGTGGACATTAATCATTTTCCTTATAAAATTGATATAACCACTACAAACATCAATTTTTAATCATGTTATAATTTGTTAATTTATTATTTTTAAATGAATTTAATAAATTTAATATTTTTAAATTTTACTTGGGTTTATAATTTTATATGGGATATTTTATGGAAAATAATTTTCAATCTTCAACTCTATTAATGTCACAAAAATGACAAATTCTTTAATGTTTTAGGAACTTCCAAAGGGTTATGTTTCACTAAGGAGCTCATAATAGTTTATGAGCTTATTTTAGCAAAGTTGTTTTTTTTCTTTACACTAGTTTAAACAAAGAGATACAATTGGAGTCTTTATGTTAACGTAGATTTTAAGTCATATATGGTTTTGACTAGACTATGAAGCATTATTTGGAAAAGCTAATATCAAGATTGATTGATCGACTATACTATGAAGCATTACTAGGAATCCTAAGATCAAGATTGATTGATCGAAAAATGTAAGGAATTATTTGGTTTTCTTTAGAATTTTCTTTTAATGGTAAAGATTTAAGATTAGCATTCCTAGATCACCATAGTTGTCATGAGTTAACACATTAGGAAAGTCCATGTTATAGAAAATATTTTGAAATTACACTCTAATAAGGATTTACAAATGACATTTTATGAGAAAATGATTTTCATCTTCAACCCTATTAGTGTCACAAAGATGACAATTTCTTTCATCGAAGTTGTCATCTCCAACACCATGATTCACTATGTAGCTAAAGGTAGTTTGTTCTTTCTTTAGCAATGCTCATTTTATTGTTTACTTTAGTTAAAACAAATAGATACTTTTGATCTTCTAGATTAGGGTTCATCATCTCCTTATAATATATTAATTTTCTATTATGAACTTAAATGGTTTGTGGCACCACAACACCTCCTTAAATGTAGATGCAATAATACTTTAATACTATCACCACTCTATAAAGTGACCTCTTCCCAAGACTTGGCGTATTTATGCCAACCTCACTTAAGCCACTTAAAATTTTGAATATAGTATGAAATTATTAGGAAACCTCTTGTTTATTATGGTTACTAGCGTGTATTGAGATCAATATTGATTTATTGGATCTTTAAAAAGGTAAGGAATCATTTGTTTTTCTTTAGAATTTTATTTTTGTGCTCAAATATATTTAAGAGAAGCATTCATAGATCACCATAGTTGTGATGAGTTAAAAGGTTAGGAAGGTCAATATTGTAATGTAACTATTTTCAAATTGTGCTCTAATGTGGGTTTACAATAGAAATTATTTGAGAATATGATATTCATTTAAAACACTATTAGTGTCACAATGATGACAAATGCTTTCATCCGAGGATGGTTTAGAAATTGTCCAACACCCTGTTTCACTATGGATCTCATGATAGTTTGTTCTTATTTTAGCAATGATGATGTTCTTGTTTACATTGATTGAAAAAAAGATCTATACTTTTGATCTTCTATATTAAGGTTCACCTCATAATATATTTATTTTAGATCTTATCATCTAATTGTTTATTGTACCACAACATCTCCCTAAATTTAATTGTAATAATATTTTTAGTATTATCATTGTTCTATTAAGTGACCTTCCTTGACAATCCAATGATTTAGCCAAGACTTGACATCTTTATACCAACATCGCTTAAGCCACTCATGATTTTTACTAGAGCATGAAGAATTATTAGGAACCTTCTTCTTTTTTATGGTTATTAATGTCCATTGAGATGAACATCAATTTATTGAAGCTTGAAAAGAGTAAGGAATCATTTGGTTAAGAAGCGAGACCGTCTTCCATATTTGAGATAAATGATAATAATATATTGATTGATGATGATGATAAATTACAATAAGATTTCCTTTTATAGGGCTTGATCAAGCATAGTGAAGGGTTACGCCCTTTCACTAGTAACCTAATAATCTATTAATTTATAAATAATAATATTAAATAAATATTCACAGCATTGCCTTCCCCTTAGGAAAGCTTTGTCCTCAAAGCTTAGATTATTGTTGTCGTCTTTTCATTCTCATTTTGTGTTGAAACAATGTCATTACTTCCTTTATGTCTTTTTTAGAACTGGTATTAGGTATATGCTTGGTATTTACGCAATAGTTTGTCATCTTCCTTTCATTTGTAACTTGAATTTGTATTCGATTATGTTTATTATTGTTATCCCATTTTCCTTGTACATGAATATGAGGAGTATTTTTGTGACTGACCATATCAAGCCTTGTTTTAGAAGCCACTTGTCCTACGATAATTAGGATGTCATCACGTAATGTTTTCATTTTATTATCCTTACGAGTTATCTCGAGAAGTGGCATTTCATGAGGCTTCTCACACTCAAAGTCACTTGATAATGTTACATTTAGGTTTCTCCAAGGTGGTAGAAGAGTTAAGGTAGAAGATGAATCTATGATATCTGATTTCTTTGACTTGGATTCCTTTGCATATTGTAGGATCCATCTTTGATCATTGTATGGATCGTCCTTATTGTCAATGATATTGGCTTGACTCTCATTATGATCTTGGTTGAGGTCATCTTTATCAAAAATATTATTGGTATTTTGGTCATCCCTACGATATTTAGTCTCCTTGTCTTGTTTATTGTCTTGACCAATTTTGTTACTCTCATTTTTGTTGACATGGTGGTACAACATATCTGAGTTACTGATATGGTTTGTATTAGACCTTAGTTTTTGTAACATTTCCATTATGGTATTTTGGTTCCGTGTCATGATGCTCAAGTTATGTGCCATGGTGCTTATGTTCTGTGTCATCGCACACATCTTGTTATCTAACTCTTTTTGTTTCTCGTGCATGATGTCTACTTTGTCATCAAGTTTTCTTCCCAGCACTAGAACAACATCTTCTTTAATTCCTTTCTTAAGTGCCTTGTTATTTTTCGTTTCTTCTCTAAATTTTTCTTGGTTGACAACGAGGGCCTTGATGTCCTTTTCCAATTTCTCAATTTTTTCTTTTAATTCCGCCATGGTCTTGGAGAAGGGAATTTTTTTTGCTTTCCCAGTTTAAAACAATAACTTTTAATAATATTAACAATAATATTATTTATTAATAATATTATTATTAATTTTTATTATATAAATTTTAATTTTTATTGTAAGTTAGAACTATAATGATAATAATAAAATTAATAAATTTTTATTATTATATTATGTTTTTTTTTAATTAGGGTTTTCGACGTTGGAGGAGGAAGGGATGATCGGAAGTGAGGCGCAAGCGTGGGAAGCAGGAGTAGGGGATGCAAGCAAGGGCGCAGTGGGAAGGAGGGAAGGGGAGGTAGCAGCGTAGAGGAACGGTGGGATGGTGTGGGAAGCTGCGAGTTGAGTGTGCGCAGCTGCAATGGGAGGAGGAGCCGAGAGGGAGAGGGCGCGTGTAGAGTGGAAGGTTGCAGGGATGCGTTCACAGGGTGGGAGCAAGCAGGTGGGAGGGAGTGAGGGGTGGATGACGTGGAAGGAGGAGCAGTGGGGGAAGGGATGGAGTATGGGCAAAGGAGGGAGGTCGGGCAAGAAATCAGGGATGGCGAGGGACGGAGAAGTGCTGAGAGGTGGAGAGCGTGGATGTCGAGAGTAGCGAAGGAGGGCGTGGGAGTTGCAGCAGGGGAGTTGGTGGACGTGGGCGTGGGCGTGAAGCTGGTGGGGAAAGTATGCAGGGAGACGGGGAGGAAGGAGGAGCCGGGCGTGGGCGTGGTGGAGGGAGGGGACGACGTGGAGGGATGGATGGGCAGAGGAGAGTCGAGAGGGAGTATTCAATGGAGAGGGGGGGTGTGGAAATAAGGGAGGACGAGCAGGGCATGGGTGTGGAACGAGGATGGAGAACTGGATGCAGGTGCGGGGGAGCAATGGCGCGGGATGGTGGGTAGAGTGGAGTGAATGCACGGGGGTGGGAGCACGTGTATGGAGGGACAAAGAAGGTGATGATGAAGCAACAGAATGGTTGAGAGATGAACGTTGAATGAAGAGCTGAACGCTGAACGGAGACTATGCAGAGAGCTGAATGCTGACTTGCTGGAGGGAAGAGGGGATGAGCCGAATCCGAGCTCAGGCCGAAGGAGAGAGTGAGGATAGGTGAGCCAAAATCGAGCTCGATAGTAGGAGGACCCGAATACGAGCTCAGGTTGAAGGAGCCGAAACCGAGCTCTGATACCAAATGAAGTGAACGTATCTGTTCACTAAGTTAACCGTGTTCGGTTAAGGGTTAAGAAGCGAGACTGTCTTCCATATTTGAGATAAATGATAATAATATATTGATTGATGATGATGATAAATTACAATAATATTTCCTTTTATAGGTCTTGATCAAGCATAGTGAAGGGTTATGCCCTTTCACTAGTAACCTAATAATCTATTAATTTATAAATAATAATATTAAATAAATATTCACAGCAATCCCCAAGTGATTTTGACGCCTTGATGCCACTGGGTTGAGGTTTCTTAAACCACAGGCTAGTCCTGCAAGTCACATGGACACACTAGCAAACAAAAAAAATGTTATCACTAATCTATAAAGTGACCCCTTCCTTGACTCGCAAGTGCTTTAGCCAAGACTTACCATCCTTATACCAACCTCGCTTAAGATGCATATGATTTTGACTATAGTATGAAGAATTATTAGGAAGATTATTATCTCTCATGGTTATTAATGTCCACTAAGATCAACATTAATTTATTGAACCTTAAAAAAGGTAAGGAATCATTTGGAACTTAAAAAAAAAAAATATTTTTGTGCACAAAATTCTTTAAGAGGGGCATTTCGAGATCACCATAGTTGTGATGAGTTAAAATGTAAAGTTCAATATTGTAGCAAATATTTTGAAATTGCTCTCTAATATGGGTTTACATAGGACATTCTATGAGAAAATGATTTTCATCTTCAACCCTATTAGTGTCATAAAGATTTCAAATTATTTCAACCCAAGATATTTTTGGAATTGGCTAGCACTTTGTATGAGTATGGATCTCATGGTAGTTTGTTCTTACTTTATCAATGTTGATTTTCTTCTTTACCATAATTAAAAAAGATACTTTTCAGGGTCTTCTAGATTAGGGTTCATCACCTCCTTATGATAATATCTTAATTTTCACTTATCATCTAGTTGTTTATTGCAACATAAAATTTCCTTCAATTTAGATGTAATAATATTTTTAATATTATTGATATTTTATAAAGTGACCACTCCCTAAACCCTCCATTTATTTAGCCAAGACTTGGCATCTTAATGCCAACCTTGCTTAAGCCAAATATGATTTTCACTAGAGTATGAAGAATTATTAGGAGGCCTCTTATTTCTCGTGGTTATTAATGTCCATTGAAATCAACATTGAATTATTGGACCTTAAAAAAGGTAGGGAATCATTTGGTTTTCCTTAGAATTTTATTTTCGTGCTTGGAAAAATTTAAGAGAAGCATTCCTAGATCATAGTAGTTGTGATGAGTTAAAAGGTAAAAAGGTCAATACTTTAGAAAATATTTTGTAATTGTTCTCTAAAGTGAGTTTACACAAGACTTTCTATGAGAAAATGATTTTCATCTTCATCCCCACTAGTGTCTCAAAGATGGTACACATTATTTCATCCCAAGATGTTTTAGGAATTATCTAGTGCATTGTTTCACTATGGATCTCAAGATACTTTGTTCTTATTTTAGCATTGTTGATTTTCTTGTTTACACTAGTTAAAACAAGGAAATACTTTTTATATTCTAGATTAGGGTTCACCACCTCCTTATAATATCTTATGTTTCTCTTATTCTCTAATTGTTTAGTTCACCACAATAAATCCTTAAATTTAGATGTAATAATACTTTTGATATTATCACTATTCTATAAAATGAGCTCTTCATTGATGCTCAATTGATTTAGCAAATACTTGGCACTGTTATGTCAACTTGGCTAAGCCATGTGATTTTGAATAGAATATGAAGCATTATAAATAATCATATTATCTCTAATGGATATTAATGTCCATTGAGATCAACATCAATTTATCATACTTTAAAAAAGGAAAAGAATAATTTGGTTTCTTTAGAAATTTATTTTTGTGCTAAAAAATATTAAGATAAGCATTCCTTGATCATCATATTTGTGATGAGTTAAAAGGTTAGGAAGGTCAATATTGTAACATATATTTTAAATTTGTGCTCTAATGTGGGTGTACATAGCACATTTTTTGAGAAAAAACATTTTCATCTTGAAGCTTATTAGCATCACAAAGATGACAAATTCTTTCATCCCACGACGTTTTAGGAATTGTCTAGTGACATGTTTCGGTATGAATCTTATGATAATTTTTTCTTACTTCAGCAATGTTTTTCTTCTTCTTTATGCATCTAGTTAAAAAAAAGATACGTTTGATCTTCTAGATTGTGGTTCATCACATCTTTATAATACCTTAATTTTATCTTATCATCTAGTTGTTTATTGCACCACAAGATTGATCCTTAAATTTAGTTGTAATAGTAATTTTAATATTATCAATATTCTATAAAGTGACCTCTTTCTCGACTCTCCATTGATTTAGCCAAGACTTGGTGTATTTATTCCAACCTTGATTAAGCCACATATGATTTTGACTAGATTATGAATCATTATTAAGAAGCCTCATATATTTGACAGTTATTAATGTCTATTGAGGTCAACATTGATTTATTGGGCTTAAAAAAGGTAATGAATAATTTGGTTTTCTTTAGATTTTTTTTGTGGTCGAAAAGCTTCAAAGAAGCATTATTATATCACCATAGTTGTGATGAGTTAAAAAGTTAGGAAGGTCAGTATTGTAGCAAATATTTTGAAATTGTTCTCTAATGTGGGACCGTTGCACATGACATTCTATGAGAAAATTATTTTCATCTTCAACCCTTTTAGTGTCACAAAGATGAAAAATCCTTTCATTCCATTATATTTTAGTAATTTCCCAACACCCCATTTCACTATGGAGCTCATGATAGTTTATTTTTATTCTTGTAAAGTTGATTTTCTTCTTTATGCTAGTTAAAATGATGAGATATTTTTTATATTCTATATTAGGGTTCATCACATCCTTATATTTTCTTAATTTTCTCTTATGATCTAAATTTTATTGCAACACAACATCTCCTTAGATTTAGATGTAATAATACTTTCAATATATTATCACTATTCTATAAAGTGACCTCTTCTTCAAGTCTCCATTGGTTTAGCCAAGATTTGGTGTCTTTATGCCAACCTCGTTGAAGCCAGATATGATTTGTACTAGAGTATGAAGCATCATTAGGAACCCTTTTACCTCTCATGGTTATTAGTGTCCACTGAGATCACATTGATTTATCAAACCTTAAGAAAGATAAGGAATCATTTGGTTTTCTTTATAGTTTTATTTTTCTTCTCGAAAATATTTAAGAGAAGCATTCCTAGATTACCATATTGTGATGAGTTAAAAGGATAGGAAAGTTAGTAATGTAGAAAATATTTTGAAATTGTACTCTAATGTCGGTTTACACGACATTCTATGAGAAAACGATTTCCATCTTCAACAGGCTATTATTGTTACTTGAAGATGACAATTTTTTATCACATGAAGTTTTTACGAATTGTCAAGCGCAAGCGCCTTGTTTCACTACGGAGCTCATGATAATTTGTTTTTTTATTTTAGGAATGTTGATTTTCTCTTTTACGCTAGTTAAAACAAAGAGATACTTTTGATCTTTTCAAGTTGGGTTCATCACCTCCTTATAATATCTTAATTTTCTCTTATCATCTAATTGTTTATTGCACCACAACGTCTCCATAAATTTATATGTAATAATATTATTAAGATTATCAATATTCTTTAAAGTGATCTCTTCCTTGAATCTAATTTGATTTAGAAAATACTTGATGTTTTTAGGCCAAATTCACTTAAATCACATATAATTTTGACTCTTAAGTATGAAGCATTATTAGGTAGCTTCTTATCTCTCATGACATATTATTATTTTTTAATTATAAACAATTATTCATTCATATAATTTCTCTTATTCCATGTTAACATATTATATATAATATGTTTTTTCGCTTAAAAGACATATTATAGATCAATAACAAAAAGTAAGCTCGTATTAAATTTTACATTAACCTTTCTCAATTGAAAAAATCTATTATTTTTTAAAGTTGATTTTTAGAGATGCTCCATTTCATTTGAGTTTCCTTAGCCTCTGATATAACCACTTTTAATTGAAAGGTTGATTTTTTAAAATTATATTTAATTATAAATTTACATTGTTTTTCTAGTTGTAATAATGTTTTTCCCACATAAAGACATTATATATAATATTTACCACTCTTACATATGATTTTATAATACAAATTCATCTACTTCAATTTAATTTAAAAAAATTAAATTATAATTATTAATTCTTATTTTATATAAATTTAGAAATGCTTTTTTTCAGCGAAAAAAACATATTATTGATATTATTGTATAAGATTTTTATAATACAAATCCATTTACTTCCAATTAATTTAACATAACTAAATTGTAATTATTAATTCTTATATTATTATTATTATTATTAATAAAAGTTTTTAATGTCTTATTTTTAAGATTTTATTTTTTATATAAATATCATATTTCATTTTCAAAATATTATTAATAATCTTTAAAACTTATTAAAAGAAAAAGAAATGTCGATTTCCAATCCTTTAATCATAAAAATGACTCGTCAAAGTAAATTAATTAATGTCATTAATTGGATGATAATAATTATCATAATCATATTGATAATGATTAATGTACATTATCAAGATAACGAAATATTTAGAAAAAATGATAAGGAATTAATTTGTTTTGTTTAATATTTTTGTTTTTATAATGAAAAATATTAGAGATAAACTTTCTTCAAGAATATTCTTGGTTTTAATGAGTTAACAACAAATACGAAAATAATTAGTGTTACAAGTATTTGAAAATTTATATGCAAGTCATTCTCAAATAAAGTGTATTGAATTCTTCAGTCTCTTTTTTTTTCATAAGTAAGTTTTTTTTTTATATTATATAATAAAAAAGAGATACATTGACTCTCTTTCCTTTCTAGACAAAGAGCCAAAAATACTATTGTGACTAATTGATCACATTTCGATATATAAAAAAACCCTACTGACTTTAATCAGTACAATATCCACTTAGCAAGCCATATACAAACATAAATGACAAAACACACTATATGTCTTTGATACCTTAGCAATTCTAGACACACTAAAAGACCACCCCAATCCCATCGAGGACAAGCCACCGCGGACAAACTTATGGGACCTAAGGGATATGAGAAGTCGAACCCAGATCCTACTGAAGTTGTGGCTGTAGAGCGGAGTCAGTTGTGCGTTCATTCTCCATGCGATTCCCCCCAATTGAAAGTGTACCATCCACATCCTGCTGCTCCAAACAAGGGAGGAAAGAGATCCCCATTTTTCTAGCCATTAAATCAATTTTGAGATGCATCAATCTACAGTCAGCATTATGGTCCTTCCAGGCACGCATCAGTTCTATATCTCCAGCCTCCTTATTAGCTATTTCCATCAGAATATAGACCAAGAGTCCTTTCATGACCTAGTATGTAGCTATGATCCGGTCATACGTCGCCTGCCTCCCGTGAGTCAATCCTGCGTCATGAACCCATCTAGCAAGGTCATATAATGAACTTTATCCATCTTCATCTCCCTCACCTGATCCCACAGCTCCCGCTAATTACGTTCTATCTCCTCCTGAATCTCCATATGAATTTTGTGCTTAAAGAAGTAGGTCGATTGAACAACACGTCTCTGCTCCTTGGTGACCTTTGGGATTACCACCTTTCCTTTCCCTTTGAGCTCCTTCCTTGCGCACCTTCCCTATTGGAGCCATATCCTTGACACTCACAGACCTACCCACACGAATAGAAACACTCCTCTCAATATTCCACAAGCAGATCGAAGGCACCAAAACAAGGCAGAAGGACACAGGGCCATCCTCTGCCACCCTTGCATAATAAAACCTCGTCATGCTAGCCCAACTCATAACTGTAGCCATGATTTTTCTTCTAGTCTCTCTGCACTTCGTATCCACATCCAATCTTCCTTGAATTGTCATTATCCTTCCATTGTACCTCGTAGGAGTGTAAACAAAGTAGCTATACACTATCCTTCTTAGGAAATAACTTGACCTTCTAACATGCATCCACCTCCCCCACATTATTATAGCAAATGGGCGGTTCCAGGAGTGGGTTAATTACTCTGGTTGGCACCTTCGTCCTCTAGCATGTGGCTAAGCCTCCCCACCATGTGGGTAGGACGTGTGCAATCGTTACCCATATCCACGATTCAATTATTCACTCTCTTACTATCACAAATATGGCATATTATTTCATCGATGTCATTTTAAGATCCTCTATCCAACACCTAATTTCTCTACGAAGATTAGGGTTAATGATATCTTTACAATAAATTAACTTTCTCTTTGACCACATGTGAGTGTGCTTGAAATTTAACAATGTTAGTAAGTATCTTGTCTTTCATATCAGTTATCTTGTGCTCAGGTACACTAAGTACCTAAGCATAGAATGGAAAGAATTAGACAGGAGATAACTCCCTTCACGGGGAGAGGGGCCCTTTCATTGATTTTTTTCATTATACATACTACCATGGATTTAGAGAAATGAGTGATGGATCCTCATTTTCACAACTCTCCTATTCCAACAGATTGCTTTTATTTGTTTCAAAGGTAGCTACTATAGGTAGCTATAACTCTCTCTTATGAGTCAAAGTGTAAAACCATATGAGATTAGTACCTCAAACAATGAAACTCTTATGAGTTTTAACCATACTTTCAATGGGTGGATGATTCAACCCTAATAGGAGAATTAGATAGAGTGTATTGCTTTTAATTATAAGATTATAAATTATAAAATGATTCTAGAATTACTTTATTTTCTTCCAAGATTATATAGAGAATTTGTATCCCAAAGATTCATGTCCATATAAGATAATTGGTTTGATAGGTGCCTCAAAGCAAAATTATAAATATGTTAACTTACAGTTTTTCTCGAGGCCAAAATGAGATTTGCCTCTTCCATTAATCCTTTTGTCAATGCTATCTAACACAAATATTTGAGAATACTTAGTTTTTATTGAGGTCAAAAGAGCACCTCACTATAAGAATAATATTATTAACATAAAGAAGAATAATGGTGACTATTCTAGATAAAGTAGTGCTATCACAACTTTCTTCATCCAAACATACCTCTAATTTGTCAATATAAATGCCAAAAAGGGTAGGGAACAAAGTACAACCTTGATTAACCCATATACTACAATTAATTGTTTTGACCAACCATCATTATTCATGAACATAACAATGTCTTTCTAAATTCTCATACAAACTTTCTTAATCCAAAAATGAACCTTTATCTCTAAATACCTTGGAATGCCAACCCTTATATGTGGCCAAGTATTGTAAATAGTGGAACTCTATAATTTATAGTGCTATGTATTCAATTTGTTTATTGAACTATGTTAAAAAATGTCTTGTGTTGGGGAGGGGAGGGGTTGACCGATGAATGAGGGGTCATGTACCCTTTAGGGAAATAATGAAGATAAACAAAAATAATTAAGAAGGCTAAACAAAAAAAGGAATTAAACCGAAATCTAAATAAAAACAAAATAAATAAATAAAGAGAATAAAAAGAGAATAAAAGAGATGAAGAGCCTCTTCTAAGATTTTAACTCTTACATAGGTGGCATCGCATAAGAAATGGACTAAGAATAGTAAATGATTCTTCTTCAAAAGAGGGGAAAAAGAATGCCAAGGGGTTAATCTATCTTGGTGGAAGAAGGAAGAGCGGTACACATTAGAGAACATAAAGATGAAGAACCGAAGAAATGATAATTTGAACTATGTATGAATAAAGAAGCTGTAATGAACAGAAATATGGATAGCTGAAGGAGAGAGAGCTAGCATGTGGTATCTACTTGTTGATGACTAGAACCAAGTATAGTCGTGGTTGAAAATATCTATGGCCATAAACTATGAGCATTGAGGTGTTGTGTACCAGCTGGTAGGAGGATTACCTAGATAATGGTAACAAAAATATTGTCTATATAGGTTGGAGTATTGGGTGTCGGTAGGTAGTGTAGTATTGCCTATATAGGTTGGAGTACTAGGTGTCGGTAGGTAGTGTAGTATTGTCTATATAGGTTGGAAAACTGGCTATGGTTGGCAGGAGTACTTCTTGGATTGAACCACATACACTGGTAAGGTGACTTGGATAAGCTGGGACCCTAATATGGAATGCATATCTGCTAAACTAAAAGAAATTTGAACTTGTAATAATTCCTAAAAAGTATCCCTAGAGATACCAAGACTCAACTCGAGGGTGACTATAGGGAAACTATGAATAGAGTTTCCTACATATCTACAGTTGGGTGGATTGGGAAATCCTGAAAACACTTGCAGATTGAACAGTATCACTTGGAACAAATTAGCTCCTTGTACTTTATAACTTGTGTTTAAGTTATGAATTCTTAATCTATATTTATGATCATGCTTTGATGGTTTATGCATGCATCTATGTTTAAATCCGATGGATTATCTAGAAGATCAATATGAAATGTATGTTCTATCTATATAAATGTTATGTGGTATTTATTGATCTAAGTAATACCTGGTTATATGATATATATGGAAAATGTGATATGATCCTATGATGAAAACAATAAAAAAATAGTACCAAAATGTGATATAAATACTAGTAAACATGTGGTGCTATGAGGAACTGAAAATAAGTAACTATTGATTGATTTGAATTATGTATTGGTTATTGTTATGGATTGGAATGTTAAAGTAAATGGTTATGTTGCATGGTTAACCTAATCATTGCATTGGGTAGCAGAGTCTAGTACAACTATATTAGAATCTTTATCTAGTTAATTTAAGTGTTGCATTGGGCATCAGAATCTAGTACAACTATATTAGAATCTTTATGCGGTTATCCTAACTACTACATTGGGTAATTGGCCTAGATTGGATTGTAAAATAGTTTTAGTCACCTATTATGCCATTGGGCCACAAATTCTACTATAAACATAATTGAAACATAACTAAGAGATATAAATAATGATATGCAAATATATTCTATTGAAGCAAGAACTTGTTGATGTAAACAATTATATGGTACATCTATGATGAGATAGATGAGCACCACAAAATGATAAACATAAATAACTAGTAGAAATACAATCATGCTAACTACAATGGAACAATCCTAATCTACAGGCCTAAATTCCCAACCCACTCCATGGCCTCAAGGTGGGTAAATTATTGTACCTCCTTGATTCACGTTAGATCAGACGATATATGATTGGGTTTTGTCCCCCCAGGGAATCGAGAATCGCGAGAGGATCGGGACCCAATAGATAACCCTAACAATAAAAAAGAATTAAAAATCTTACATTTGATATCTACCTAGATGCATGTATAATGAAATGAAATTGACTAAGTCTTTTCGGTGATTACTGAGTTAAAATAATAAATAACAAACTAGTTCAAACTAGTTCTATGTCCGCTTCATATGAAACATGACCTATTATAAAATAATATGTATAGACTAGTTACATAACAAAAATTGATAAGAATCAAGGCTCCCTACAAGCTAACTGAAGGGATAAAATAACTAAGGGCTTGAGATAGCCTAGATCTTACTTACATGAGTAAGTAGTCAGATTGCCTTGAACAACTTCTTGAAAGGATAGTCCCTACCTGTAAAATAAAAGTACCATAAGTTTAAGGACATAATCATTAAGATGTAAATACGCAAATTAATGACGAGGTGTTACAATACATAAGCACCTAGGTACCAAGAGGCAACCCATTTAGAGATCCATGCATGCAACAAGAATATAAGGATAGTTAATGTATAACAAAGTATGAGTAACAATAAGAAGGGAAAGCTAACTAAAATATATGCATATATCTCAAAGGACTATCAATCTGTGCCTCAACAAAACACAATGATAAAAAGAAGTTAGCTATCCCATACATGGCAAGGCAAGTTATTAGTTGTAAAATCCCTCAATAATCGTAATTAAAAAAAAAATCTTCATAAGATAAAAACTAGTAATTCTAGTTGATTAGAATCTTATGGGTGTTTTAGTCGAAAACACTTATGTATAAAATTCTTTTAACCAAAAAGTAGTAATACTCATGCCTTCTTTTCTGTTTTGGAACTTTACTTGTAAGGACTGTAATTCGTAAAAATGTATAAATGTCTGCTTTTAGCTTACGACGAGTATTTCTGTGTTTTAAAACTGAATTCATATGAATTGTAAAAGCAAAGGATATCCTCCTGAGGGTTCCTAAGTTCTTAATCTTGGATTTTTCGAGGTAATAAGTTTACTCATAAAAAAAGACGCAAATTTGGTTTTAACCCTCGTATTTTATGCTGTAAGTTTTTTTTGTGTTATCTATAGGCTCTAGCAGCTGATGCCTGTCTATTATATCTTTACGTTTAAAAGAAAATACAGAACTGTTTCCTAAGTTCAAACCTTTTTGTCTAAGGATATGCATACTCTGTTTGTTGAATAGCTATTTCACGCAAAAGCGTTTATTGTGGTGAAGATGTATACTAGTTTTGGTAGGATGACTATAAATTCGGTTTATATGAATGGATAAATATTTAGCTCTCAAACTGGCATAAATGATAGGAATGTTGTCCATGCTAAGTTTGACTAGATGGATTTTTAACTGAAAACCCTTTTACGAGTTTCGAAACCAGAAATTTTAAGAAAAATAAATAAAAGCAGTACATTCCTCCAAAAATCCCTCTTGGCTCGACCCATATAAATCTTGGAAAGTATTACTTGATTTCTGTGGAGTTGTTGTTTCACTTATATGATTTAGGGTTATGAGACAAAGTTTTAGGACAAGTTCTTTCTTTTTAAAAAATCCTAGCATAATGTTAATACTAACGAAAATTACCAGGTAACGCTTAGTAAAGCGAAATTCCCAAATTAATATTTCTAACCTAGGTTTTAAAAATAATAAGGTCATAAAAACGTAAGTATGGAACTCTACAATTTAAACTAATTACAAGAGTAAAAGAATGAAAGAAATCATGAGAAAAATAAACATGTACGATTCCCCATATAATTTGTTTGTTAGGATATTTTAAATCACAACCCAAGCAATAAAATATTTATCAAATTACTATACTAACTTCGTTCCATTCGGGGTTCTAAAAAAGATACAACAATTATGTACTTTAAAGGAAATTTTGAACATTAATGGCATATAGTAAGTCAGAATGATTTAATCTCAAAATACAGGACAGAATAATAATTAATAATCTACACTTCAATATAGGACTAGAACTTGGAACCCAAAGCAACAAAACAAGAATGGCTTCGCTGTTCCACCCAACCAATTCTCGGAGTAGTCAAGCTCCAGAACCCCCGAGCTTGTTCGTTGAACTACAAGAGCGAATTCCTCAATGCTCCATCTCTATTGCAATGTCAATCCTTGTCCAATGCTAGCCTCCTGGTGCTCATGGACTTACTATTTCTAGTAATTTTCCTAGGACTTGGTCTTTTATGAGCCTCCTTCTCTTTAGCACTCAACTAGGAGTGGTGACCTGATTTTTAGGGATGATGCCTCCTGCATCTTTAACAACTTTAGCCATTTGTCCTTTTCCTCTTTTAGTTTAGAAAACACTCTT
Source organism: Larix kaempferi (assembly GCA_027924585.1). Taxonomy (NCBI): domain Eukaryota; kingdom Viridiplantae; phylum Streptophyta; class Pinopsida; order Pinales; family Pinaceae; genus Larix; species Larix kaempferi. Next base: position 3,055,820 of record BSBM01001646.1, read on the forward strand.
CAACAACAAGATCCATTCTTGTCTCCTATTTTATTATATTTTATTAAATAAAAAATATCCTTAATACAATTGTTCTGACTTTCCTGTCAAAAAAAATAAAATAATAATAATTGTTTTAATTGTTCTTTTCCAGCAGCAAATAATAAAATATTTATTATTTCTGGGGGTGTTACATACACCTCCCCTTAGAAGGTAACACCGTCTTCGGTGTTACAACATTGTTTTATTCCACCATAAGATCTTCTTGGAACCAGTCTGGATATGCCTCCCGCATATCACTCTCTAGTTCCCAAGTAGCTTCTTCCAGACTAAGGTGCTCCCATTGCACCTTGACTTGTCCGATGATACGGTTCCGCAGAGTGATTTCTCTCTTGTCGAGAATGCATTCCGGCCCCACCTGGAACTCTCTTTCTGGTTCCACCTGGATTACATTCCAATCAATTACGTGTGAGACATCATGAACATATCTTTTCAGAATAGAAACATGAAACACATTATGTACCTTAATATTAGGTGGCAATGCTAATTGATATGCAACTGGACCTATTCTTTCCAAAATTTCGAATGGACCGCAATACCTAGGTGCCAATTTTGAATAATTGCCAAATCTTAAGGAGCTTTTCTTAGGCTTTACCTTTATATATACGTGATCACTCACCTGGAACTCTCTAGGAGTTCGTTTTATATCAACATAACTTTTCTGCCTGTCTTGTGAAGCCTTTAAATTCTATTGTACCTGTTGCATGGTTAGTTCCATTTCTTTTAAAAGTTAAGGTCCTAGCATTAACCTATCTACTGGGATGCTCCAAGATATTGGAGTGTTGCACCTACATCCATATAAAACTTCAAATGGGCTCATACCTACAGAAACTTGAAAATTATTATTGTAAGCAAATTCGACTAAATGTAAATAATCTTCCCATTTATTGGGTTTGTTCATGACATACATTCTCAGCATGGCCTCCAAGGTTTGGTTTACTCTTTCGGTCTACCCATCTGTTTGGAGATGGTATGCAGTGCTGAAATTCAACTGGGTTCCCAAACCATTAAACAAATCCTTCCAGAAATTACTTGTAAATTTTGCGTCTCTATCCGAGACTATCACCTTTGGTATGCCATGTAGCCGGAATATCTCCTTCATGAAAATATCTGCAATGTCAACAGCTTTATATGTAGACTTCACAGGAATAAACTGAGCAGCTTTGCTTAACTTGTCTACTACAACCATGATCGAATCATGCTGTCTGCAATTTTTTTGTAAGCCAATTATAAAATCCATACTGATCATTTCCCACTTCCATTTCAGGAAGGGTAATGGCTGCAACAATCTTTCCAGATGTTGGTGTTCAACCTTGAATTGCTTGCATTCTAAGCAGCGAGCCAAATATTCTGCTACTTCCTTTTTCATGTTTGGCCAAAAGAAGTCCTTCCTAATCATGGTAACCATATTTTGATACCCTGGGTGCCCTCAATAGGGTTGCTTATGTAACTCATTTAAAATAGTTAACTTGAGTTTTGCAGAATTTGGTAAGTAAAGTCTTCTTTTAAACAACAGTAACCCTCTTTCATTAATACGGAAATCAGTCTTTAACTGATTACTTTCGTTTTTAGCTGTTTTCTTCTTTAAAATCTGATATTCTTTATCAAAATTTTCCACATTTAAAATATGTTTTTCCAGATCAGATTCGTAATTACTACTTGCATACAACAAGTTTGCATGATGGATCAAAGCGTCTACAACTTTGTTTTCTTTACCCTTTATATGTTTTATTTCAAAGTAATATTCACTTAAAAAGGACAGCCACTTGGCTTGTCTAGCATTTAAATTCTGTTGGTCAAACAAGTATTTTAAGCTTATGTTATCTGACATAAATAAAAATTTCCTTCCGATTAAGTAGTGTCACCACATTTTTAAGGCATGAATAATTGCAGCAAGTTCCAGATCATGCGTAGCATAATTTTTCTCATGTTCCTTTAATTTTCGGGATTCATAAGCTATGACATGGTTTTCTTGAGTTAAAACCCCGCCTAACCCTTCGTTACATGCATCAGTGCATACGACGAAAATTTCGACGGGTCAACAATTTTTAGTATAGGAGCAGTGGTTAAAATATGTTTTAGTTTATTAAAGCTTTCCATACATTTTTCCATTCCAGTCAACCTTTTACCTTTCTTTTGTAGTGAGGTTATGGGATAATCTATTTTCGAAAACCCCTCAATGAATTTCCGATAGTATCCCGTCATCCCCATAAAAGACCTTATGTTGGAAACATTTTTAGGGATCGACCATTCCATGATAGCGTTGATTTTATCGGGATCGACCGAGATTCCATCTTTAGACACTACGTGTCCTAGATAATGAATTATGTCTTTATAAAAGTCGCACTTACTGAACTTAGCAACCAATTTTTTGTTCTCTTAAAACCTTCAATACTATTCTTAAATGTTATTCATGCTCCTGTTCGTTCCTTGAATAAATCAGAATGTCGTCAATGAAGACAACTATGAATTTATCTGGACAAGTAATCATTAAAAATGTTGTTCATTAGACTCATGAAGGCTGCAGGTGCGTTTGTTAAGCCAAATGGCATTACAACGAACTCGTAATGGCCATAACGAGTTCTGAAGGTTGTTTTGAAAATATCTTCATCCTTGATCTGTACCTGATGGTATCTGGATCTTAAATCTATTTTTGAGAAAATAGTTGCCCCTTGGAGCTGATCGAACAAATCGTCAATCCTAGGAAAGGGGTATCGATTCTTTATAGTCATTTTATTCAATTGCCTGTAATCTATACATAACCTTAAGGTTCCGTCCTTTTTCTTTACAAATAAAACTGGTGCTCCCCAAGGGGAAACACTAGTTCTAACGTATTTCTTATCTAAAATTTCTTGTAATTGTGTTTTTAACTCTGTAAGTTCAATCACATTCATTCTGTATGGAGCCTTGGATGCCGGTACCCGCTCCTGGTATTAAATCAATTGTGAAATCTATGTCCCTTTTAGGAGGTAGTTCTTGGATTTCTTCCGGAAATATGTCTTTAAATTCTTGTAAAATTGGTATATCATCTAAATTAAGTTTACTTTCTGATTCCCTGCTATCCATTATGTAAACATCAAATATCTTACAACCTTTTCTCACAGATCTTTTCATTTGTAGAGCTGGGATTTTTCGAATAGTTGTTTTTCTGGGAACTCCTGTCACTTTAACTGCATTTCCTAATTTATCTGTGCATGTGAAAGTTTTATCAAAACAATAAATAATGTAACTTTGTGCTCCTCTAACCAATCCATTCCAATTAACAAATCATATGAACCTAAAGGTAAAATATTCAGATTTGCACTTGTGTTTAAATCATTCATCATGAATTCACAACCTTTAACTTGACTAGTAACCTTGCATTTCATACCTGTGGCTAATTGTACTAGCCAAGATTTTTCAAATTTTTTAGGCACAAGTTTACATGATTCAACAAATTTGGGTGCTACATAACTTAAACTTGCACCCGGATCAATTAATATATAAACAGGTTGATTCTTTAACATACCTTAGATTTCAACCATTGACGCTTGGTGATATTCCTGTCGATTTTCCAGTGCAACGTTAATTCTGGGCATGCTCCTCGCCATATCTCCAACTGTGATTGCCTCTTGAAGGGAGTGAACCTTATTAAAAGTTTTGTTTCTTTTAGGGAAGTCCTTAAAATAATGCGGGTCACCACATTTCCAACACTTTAATGGTTCTTTTTGAGCAACATGCTTATTAAAGGGTTCTCTTTCTCTTGTGGCAGGGGGTTGGGGTCTATAATTTCTATGATTATTATCCTGATATCTGCTGTAGTTACTTCCAGTGTTTCGGTGAAATTTAGAGTTGTTATTTTTCGGGTAGTGATCCCGTTTCTTTACATTCCAGCTTGGCATACTTTCTCTTTTGTTCTTGTTCTGTTCATAGGAGTAGTTCTCCTTCCTCATTATTTCCTCCAATGTCTTTGGGTTATCGAATTCAATTCGTTCTTTGAACGAGGTGGGCAAACAACTGAGGAAGTGCTGTATTTTTGGCTTTTCCTCTATTATGTACGACACATAATGGAGTAGACTCAAAAATTTATTGCAGAGTTCTTTCATACTCATGGCTCCTAATCTTAACTCATAAAATTCTTTTGACTTTTATTCATAAAATTGTTCTGAAAGATATTTCTCTTTAAATAACTTTTTAAAGATTTTCCAATCTACCCTCCGTTCCTTTATGCCTTTCACTTTCTTGATTTCCTACCACCATATATCAACCTTTCCAGTAAGGTTGTATATGGCCATTTTTGCCTTAAGTTCGTTATAATAGTTGTAGATCTGAAAATATTTCTTCATGCCTGATAACCAGGCTTCGGCTTCCTCACCTTTTTCAATTTCACCATTAAACATGGGGGATTTGATCTTCTTGAATTCCCCCGAAATTTCCTCATATGGTCTATACTTCCTTTTACTCTTATGTTGGTCACTACTTTCACTGAAGTCTTGATGTTCTTGCTTCAATGATTCCTCACTGGACGTTTAAGCTCTATGTCTGAAAAAGTCTAGTTTTCTCCCTTTAGGTTTAGGAGGTGTGGTTGCCTTATCCTCCTTAGTGCTTTTATGTTTATCTTTCTCATTACTATGTATTTTGGCCAGTAAAATAGTATTCAATTCTTCTTGAGCCTTCATTATTCGTTCATTTTCTTCCCTAACTCTTTTTAACTCTGCCCTTAATTCATCAATGTTTTGTTGTAAATTCGTTGGATTATTATCTTGGATTTCATTTAACTGCACCCAAAGTATGCTTCCTCCAGTACCTTCTGGTTCTCGAGGGGGTGTCTCTTCAGACATTCCGAATTCTGCCATTTAACTCTGACAACATAGTTCGTCTTCTAATCCTGGAACTAGTAAGAGTATGAAACAATACAAAATAAAAATATCATCAGTTAAAATATTTTCATAACAACAACAATGTTTGGGCCGATTCAGGCCAACTGCTGTAATAGAGCTCTGATACCATATGTAAAATCCCTCAATAATCGTAATTAAAAAAATTTATTCATAAGATAAAAACTAGTAATTTTAGTTGAATAGAATCATATGGGTGTTTTAGTCAATAACACTTATGTATAAAATTATTTTAACCAAAAAGTAGTAATACTCATGCCTTCTTTTATGTTTTGGAACTTTACTTGTAAGGACTGTAATTCATAAAAATGTATAAATGTTTGCTTTTAGCTTACGATGAGTATTTCTGTGTTTTAAAACTGAATTCATATGAATTGTAAAAGAAAAGGATATCCTCCTGAGGGTTCCTAAGTTCTTAATCCTGGAGTTTTCGAGGTAATAAGTTTACTGATAAAAAAAATGCAAATTTGGTTTTAACCTTCGTATTTCATGCAGTAAGTTTTTTTTGTGTTATCTACAGGCTCTAGCAGCTGACACCTGTCCTTTATATCTTTACCTTTAAAAGAAAATACTGAACTGTTGCCTAAGATCAAATCTTTTTGTCTAAGGATATGCATACTCTGTTTGTTGAATAGCTATTTGATGCAAAAGCGTTTATTGTGGTGAAGATGTATACTAGTTTTGGTAGGATGACTATAAATTCGGTTTATATGAATGGATAAATATTTAGCTCTCAAACTGGCATAAACGATAGGAATGCTCTCCATGCTAAGTTTGACTAGATGGATTTTTAACTGAAAACCCTTTTACGAGTTTCGAAACCTGATGTTAGAAATTTTAAGAAAAATAAATAAAAGTAGTACATTCCTCCAGAAAGCCCTCTCGGCTCGACCCATATAAATATTGGAAAGTATTATTTGATTTCTGTGGAGTTGTAGTTTCATTTATATGATTTAGGGTTATGAGACAAAGTTTTAGATCAAGCTCTTTCTTATTAAAAACTCCTAGCATAATGTTAATACTAATGAAAATTACCAGGTAATGCTTAGTGAAGCGAAATTCCCAAATTAATAATTCTAACTTAGGTTTTAAAAATAATAAGGTCATAAAAAGGTAAGTCTCGAACTCTGCGATTTAAACTAATTACAAGAGTAAAAGAACGAAATAAATCATGAGAGAAATAAACATGTACGATTCCCCATATAATTTGTTTGTTATGATATTTTAAATCACAACCCAAGCTATAAAAGATTTATCAAATTACTATACTAACTTCGATCCATAAGGAGTTCTAAACAAGATACAACAATTCTGTACTTTAAAAGAAATTTTGAACAGTAATGGCATATAGTAAGTCAGAATGATTTAATCTCAAAATACAGGAAAGAATAATAATTAATAATCTACACTTCATATAGGACTAGAACGTGGCACTCAAAGCGGGAAAACAAGAATGGCTTCACTGTTCCACCCAACCAATTCCCAGAGCAGTCAAGCTCCAGAACCCTCGAGCTTGTTCGCTGAACTACAAGAGAAAATTCCTCAATGCTCCATCTTTTGCATTGCAATGTCAATCCATGTCCAATGCTAGCCTGCTGATGCTGATGGACTTACTATTTCTAGTAATTTGCCTAGGACTTGGTCATTTATGAGCCTCTTGCTCTTTAGCACTCAACTAGGAGTGGTGACCTAATTTTTAGGGATGATGCCTCCTGCATCTTTAACAACTTCAACCATTTGTCCTTTTCGTCTTGCAACAAACACTCTTCAACAACTAGATCCATTCTTGTCTCCCATTTTATTATATTTTATTAAATAAAAAATATCCTTAATACAATTGTTTTGACTTTCCAGTCAAAAAATAATAAAATAATAATAATTGTTTTAATTGTTCTTTTCCAGCAGCAAATAATAAAATATTTATTATTTATAGGGGTGTTACATTAATGTTATATTAATGACCAATCTGAATGTATTTTCTTCATCAATGAAGAGTCTCCTCTAGACTTGGAAAGCTAAGTGTTCATAGTAATTGGTTGAGTACAATTACCATACAAGTACATTTCTATCAATGTTAATGTTCAATGGGAAACAAAGATAAATTATTTACATGCATGAGCCTATGACTAAGATTACCATGCCTAACTAAATGCCTAACTAAATGTTGTACTATATATATATATGAAAGTATGGGTTGACCCTATACGAATCATAGAGCCAAGATTGTATGCAGATTTCTAACTATAATAAGATTGGCTTATCCAACCATGCAAAAGGAAGCCTTTACATTGCATTCACACCCACAGCTCTAGATGGAGGAAGGATGTAGAGGTGTTAGATCTATGCACTGTAACCCTAATGAAGCTGGTTGAGTCACGACCAACTTGTGCTCATAATCAGTATGTACAGATAGACTGTTTACACAAGAGATCTAGTCATTGATCTAGAGGATCGATGGGGAAGAGTCATTACCCCCCTGCGAATTCGATCTCAGGTCGGAAGGCCCATCCTCACCATGATTGGACTGAGCAACGCATGCATAGAGAAGCATTTGTCCAAATCCACACGGTCGAGCTGTGGGTGTATCAACCCTTTAGCAAAATATATAACTCGTAACTAGCCAAGAGACCCATTACAGATCAGTGAAGAGATACCTAGCAAACATGGTGAATGGACCGATTAGGGAAGAATATGACGATCGCTCTCATGTGGTAGATTTATGATTAGTCTGTCTTGTCATAAACTAATTAGAATGTAGACCACCATTGTGGCTTCGCATGCTTGCAAGAGATGGCTTGGGCTAGTTCGTGGATTGACCACACCACCCTGGCAAAAGACACATGTACACAGCCAATACGTAATAAAGATAACAAGAAATTAACGAGCTTGTAAACGAGAAGATTTGCGTCGAGTCTTACCTTGTGATTGAGGAGACTGTTTCCTTGAGGCCACCTGCCTCTGGACTGTTAACACCACCCTTGAACTAGCTCGAATGGTCCATGACCAGATGAGAGCTGAGAAAGAAGAGAGAGTCCTCTTATCGTGAACTTGGAAAGGTTGGCATGCTGTTTCCCTACAACGTGGGAGTTCTTTGGGGAAGTGACATGGAAAATCAAGGTAAAAGACAGAGGCTTCCCTGATAGGAGCCTCTATCCTTTCCATTAAAAGCAGTAATTACCACTCGTAATGCAGTAACGCCAACCTACAATGAGGTTGATCGTACCATTTTTCGTTTGGGTAACTGACCATTGATCTCTCTAATTGGATGGGTGGCGGAGTAGGCCTAGTGATTGGGGTCTATCGCGCGAATCCCTAGCGCATGGTATAGTAGAACCTTGGTCATGGGAGGGCCTAAATAGTATGTTAATAAGTGTTGTATATAATACACATATACTATGGTTTAATTGTATACAATGGTAGTGTAACAATGGTAGGCTAGGGTAGCGAAACAATGGTTGGACCATGGTATCAAATAAATGGTTGGTCCATGGTTAACGATAATTATATATTGGTGGTTAATCTATCGGTGGTTAATCTAGGTAATTTTAATAGTATGCAATATCGTGTGTGTATATGTATATAAAATGTAATAATATGATATTTGAGTATGTATAGCTTTGTGTCGATCAATGTGATTAATCCTAGAGGGCATAGCTAGGTGCTCAATAATACATAAATAATGTAAGTTTGGCTAAGTGGTCCATGAAAGAATAATCTATATATAAATGACTCGATGTATGTTAACGATTAAAAGATAACATTATGACTAGGGTAATCCTACTTAATGGCTAAATGGTAAGAGTAATATAATGCACAAATACTATATGAGAAGACGTAAACAAGCCATTACGAGATGAATGCCAAATGCATGGATTCCCTCTTTGAGTTAAACATTCAACAATAAAATAGTGGCAGGATTAGCCTCAAATGGATGACCTGATAAATTCTAAGTATAGTCGTACCTAAGTACGTCTCACACTGAGTGAAGGTAAGTGCTCGTCCGCTTACTTCTCTATCATCTATTGTATGTTATGACTTAGAAAAAAAAAATTGAGTATAATGGGTACATGAAAATCTCTGCAAATATATTCCTAAGGTTATTTCTACATACCCTATCAAAAGATTTCCTAAAGTTAATGAAGCAACACCTAAGATTGATTTATTATTTGGACATTCCTTTATAATAATCTTAAGAGTAACTTTGTGGTCCATGGTTACATGATATCATGATGGAAACTGGATGAGAATTTAGATTAACAAAGAGAAAATACACATGTAGGGTATAAAGAAGACTAAGAGAAAACGACAATGGAAATAATATAGCTTAATACTTCATTTATCTAGCTACAAATTAACAAGACATACAAAAAAATCCATCTAAGTTATTGGTTTGATACAGTAAAAAAAAACCACTCATAAATAATAAATACATTTCCACTATTTTCATGGATCTCTAGACCTCATGCAATTAGTTAATATCACTAACTCTCATATATAGAAGCATGCCCTCATGGAGAGACACATAAATTCTTCGTTGTTTAGGTATAAAGTGTCTCCACGTTCTCAACCAAATGAGGGAAGTAGGTTTGAAAATTAATCTCAAAGATTCATTTAACCTAGGTAAGCTGCTACCCTTGGTGTCCAACAAGATATGAAGTACACTAATTATGTCGTCTAGGGGAATGGTTATGCATGTCTAACAAAGTATATTTTTTTAAAAGGATGATGTAAATCTATAATGGTATTTGTCATTGGGTGAATATATGAACTTCATCTTCCAAAAGTGGAGGTTCATACAACTTGAGATTATTGAAATACACCACATCGTCAATGACCAATGAAGATGGGAGATCCAAGTGGCATGCATTGTCCCTAGTTTGTTGATTGATTTCATATGGATCATATCTAATGAGATTTATATTATAATGGTGTTACCCCTTGAAGTATTATTTGTCCAAATGCAAGTATACATGGTTCCTAGCCTAAAAATGTGTCGACACCGTATGATGATTTTGGAAAATCTTGTAATGAACTTGATATGATTCTAATGATACATCAACCCGAGAGTGAATATGTGTCAACTTTTGGACAAAAGTGGCAATTATATATTGATCCTTTTTCTAATGGGGAGTGGTAGGTGCTGGGAAAGTGATAGAGAGGTCATAAGGGGCTAGTGATTTATATCCATGACATGCCTCCAAAGGAGGAAATCTTATAGAACCACTAAATTATTTATTGTACAATTGTGCTAAAGAACATGAAGATAAGGGTCCCATTGTTAATTATTTGTATAATATATATGAAGGGAATGGAAAAGGCTATGGTTTACTACTTTCATCTATCCATTAGTTTTTTGGTGGAATACTATAGAAAAATGATAACCTTAGCCTTGAACAATGTTTTAGAGAAATAGTTAATCTTAGCCTTGACCAATGTTTTGAAGTGATAGGTAATCAGGTGGCCTCCTTTTTCTAATACAACACTTGTGGAAAAGTGAGAATCTTCCATTTTATCTCAAACAACTAATGGAGATCAAGAAGGTATAGAACATGATCAAAACACGAGGCATCCTTTTAACTTCTGAAAAATATCTATTACAAATATGGACCAAGTGAAGGTGGTATAGTTAGAAAGCTCATGTACAAGGCATGCTATGCGAAAGAAGTGCGAAATGAACTAGTTGTAAAAAATAAATTTACCCAAAATAATATTCAAAGCTACTGGTGTAGTATGGACTAGCCAATTAGGAATAGCTTGTACCTTGATAGAGTGAGCATGAAGGTACACTTTATCAATGAAAAATCCTAGATATTGAATGGAAGTTTACCCTTTCCATCCAAGTTGCAATTTGTGAGTTCATAGTGTTTATAACACTAAGAACACATGTTATTGGTGTTCTTCCTAGGTATAAACAAAGATTATAATATCATCCAACAAATAAATCATGACAAAATTTCCTAGGTAGGGATGGAAAATGTCATTAATTATCCTCGTAAAAATAGTAGGGGTGTTAGTGATCCGAAAAGTCATAACAATCAATTCACATAAGCCAAAATTACTTTTCAATGTTGTTTCCCAAGTATAATTAGGATTCAATATGCAAACTTGGTGATAGCATGCATTCAAGTCCAATATTATTAAGAACTTAGCACCCTTGATACATGGTTGAGTAGGTCCTCAATATGTGGTAAAGGATAATGATTATTGATAGTGGCTTTATTGAGAGCATAGTAATATGTGATTAAATGCAATTCATTAGATCCATAAGGGAGGATGTAGGTTGAATATGATCAGATTCTAGAATGTTTTTAAGTTGACATTCAAACTTTATCAACTTTATAGGGAGAAAGGTTGTAAATAGGGGAATTGGGAAGAGAATCCCATGGAACTAGGCCAATGGAATGTCAGACTAGGTGAATAGGAGGAAGGCCATAGGGAGGGAGAAATACATCAGCAAATTCATCCAATAACGGTTGCATATTGACTTGGGTGGATGGGAATGATTATCATGTTTGACATGGTGGACCAATCAAAGAGACAGACAGACATTTATTGAGACTTACCTAATGAACAACAAAAATTCCAAATGAGAGAGAGAGAGAGAGAGAGAGAGAGAGAGAGAGAGAGAGAGATTTGCATAGGATATAATTTGATAACTTTTTTCATCTTTAAAGAGTTTGTAAGACTTATGTGATAGGAATCATACAAAGCATGGCATTGGTGATGGTATGGAATCTCCAAGATGAGGTTATCACAATTAAAGGGCGAAATGAGAGAGAGAGAGAGAGAGAGAGAGAGAGAGAGAGAGTTGCAAATGATATTATTTGATAATTTTTTTCATGTTTAAAGAGTTTGTAACAATTATGTGATAGGAATCATACAAAGCATGGAATTTGTGTTGGTATGGAATCTCCAAGATGAGTTTATCACAATTAAAGGGTAAAATGTCACACTTGATGGTGTCTCAAAAAGGCCCAATAGAAAAGTTAATAGCACAATGTTTATTAAATAACAATCTGTTTCCATCCTATTATACCAACCTAAATGATAAGGAGATGGATGGTTAGTAGTAGGTAGTGAGAGGTGTGTGAGGAAGTCACACGAAATAATGTTATTCCATTATCCAAAATCATGGTAGTGATTTGGTATTTTATCCATCACAGTTGTGTGTAAAAATATGGTCAACAAGGCACCAAGACAAATCTGTGATAATTAATAACAAATCAAGATCTAGAGTAGCAGTGTTTGGAAGAGAAGTGAAATTAAAAGGAGGGGTTTCATAAAGCAACCTTGGCTCCAAAATCATGGTAGTGATTTGGTATTTTATCCATCACACTTGTGTGTAAAAATATGGTCAGCAAGGCACCAAGACAAATCTGTGATAGTTAATAACAAATCAAGATCTAGAGTAGCAGTGAACATTGGAAGAGAAGTGAAATTCAAAGGAGGGGTTTCATAAAGAAATGTTGGGTCCATAGATTCGAGAGTGTGTTTATATGTGCATATGGATTCAATAGGATTATGTCATTAGATAATAAGACATTTAATAGAAGAGTGAGTTAGAACCTTGTATGATAATTCCACCACTGTTCAGTTCAGTGAGTAGATGGTGATTCAAGGAAAGATGAGGATGTGGGCTAAAGAGAGTTAGGTGGGTTACAAAGAGTAGGAGAATGAGGATCACGAAGGTGAGGATTATTATCAAGTTTACACTCAATAATGAAATCATGGATGAAGGTTTGATCTAAGTATGCACTCTCAAACAAGGCAACCTCATTTCTAAATATTGGTAGAAAACCATAATTAAATTTTAAAACAAGTACTTCCTTAGAATCAAGGATGTGAGGACATGGATCTTGAGATTTTTTAAAATGTTGATTTGCTACTATAATGATTAGCATGGATCTTTCCATATCAACAACCAACAATGTAAGAGGTTTTGTAAATAGTTAGAAGTGTATAAAAGGTATTGAAGGTCCTAACAAAATTCATTTGTGTTCTAATCTAGCTAGTCGTTTCCATATCTACAACCAACAATTTAAGAGGTTTTGTAAATAGTTAGAAGTGTATAAAAGGTATTGAAGATCCTAACATTTAATTCATCTATGTTCTAATCTAGCTAGTAGTGGAACTACCGCAATATTGACTTATACTGAAATCGATGTAGAGTTCAAGATATTTGGATTATGTATTCCATCACACTTATGCCACCTACTCAATTTGTAAGTCAATGATATATAGTATGGTGGTGTTAGGAATATATGGGCAAGTTTTAGTGTATGCAATGAGGTCGCTACTCCAAAAATGATCCGAAAATGGGGATTTGAAAACTGACTTATCTTTTCTCCATTCTAGATAATTTATGAATTTCTCAAATTTCCATTATTAACATGAAAAATTGGCAACATAATTCACTATTTAAAAACTAATTAAAAAATCATGAAAATTAACAGGATATGCAAACCATATTGATAACCAAGTTCATCAACTTTGGATACATCTCCGAGATCTCTCAATCGATGAACAACTTCATCAATTCTCCTTTCCAAGTGCTTCTCCATTTACAAAAGAGATGAAATCTTCTCCCAATAAGGGGTTGGTTCTCTCCTTTACAAGGGAAAATATTCTCACAATAAGTGGCTCACTCTCCCAATAAGGGGGTTACAAGTTCTTTCAATAAGGGGCTCATCTCCTTGTATGGGGAGGGCTAACAAATTCACAAGCAAGTCTTACTTTCTTATTCTCCTTCAAATATATGACAAATCCTGTCCCATTTTAAATATCTTAATGGGATTTATATAGTTTAACATTGTGGAGAACTACTTCAACATTCTAAGGAGAGAATAACTATCTAGATCCACCAAATTAGGATTTGAGCACAATTTAAGGGATATGTTGAGAGAAAATACAAATTATGCCCATGAAGATCTCAACATTCCTCTTAGATTAGGAAGCTAAAATATTGCATGGATTTTTCATTGGTTTCCTATTACATTTGAGAGGAAAAATACAAAATCATCATAGCTCAAATATTTATTAATCATTTTTTTTCCTTTTATGTCAAAAACTTCAACAACTATATATTTGACATACTAATTCCTTTGAAACCCATTCAAATTGTGGCGGAAATCTCCCTGTGAGCTATTTGTTGTGCAGACAATTTCCACAAAAATGAAGACCTTCTTAATTTTTCGAGTGTGGAGATCCTCCTGGATCATACCTTCCTACAAAAGAGAATTTTGGTCCACCAAAAGTCTAGACCCATGATCATAGGGGTAACTTTGTCTTCTCTCTCTTGGAGGTTTTTTTTTTTACTCACTTTGTTGCTTGACATTCTCAGCAAAGGATAAAAACTATGTTGCATATGAAGTGATGTTATAACATGTCATCACTTGTACAATTTCCCCTTCTTGAGGTCTTAACTACAACATACAGATCTATAAAAAAACATTTTCTATTATTGAGTGCTACTCACTATGAAAGCACTTCTCAGGTTTATGCCACTTCATCTTCCTCTTAGAAGAACACCTCGACTCATGTTCATGTTGACAATTCCCATTAACATGTATTATGTTGCTATCATATTCCAACATTGATTTGCAGAACCTTTTCTGATGGACTACCTAATTATCGATCTTGCCAAATGCTACAAGAATGGTAATACAAACATGATAATATTATCATCATAAACATGAGAATGCAAAATAAAAAATGATACAAACTTAGATGGTTGCTCCATATTTCACTCTCCATGCATGATCTACCTCCACACTTGCTAATAAAAATGAAGTTAGTTTCCTTCATGCTTTTCAACAATGGAAAGGGATTTGGAGGTGCTACATAAGCATGCTAAACAAAATTTAGCTATGAAAGTATGATATCCATTTCTTATTGAGCCATTCAAATGGATGCTCCTCTTTAGGTTGCTTCCTCTTGATAGGATCTTCCTTGGACAGGTAATCTTCTTCATGAGCTGTCTCTTGGATTGTTTGTGCTGGACCAATTCTTTCATATGCTACCTCTTTCTTTACGGGTGCTTGCACAACTTCCTTGCAATGATTTTGATGAAGTTGTGGATGAAGTTCCATCACTTATCAATCCAATGAGCACACACATTACAATGAGTGCAATAATTCTTGCCCAATTTCTTGGACAATAAACCTTTCTCACCATTCTGACTTGGAGAATTATCTTTCCGTCTGGCCTTCTTTGTGAAGGACATGATCTTCCTCTGTAGGTATTTTCTTTTCCAATGCATGGCAACACAATGGTTATTTAATCCAAAAAAATTACAAGATATGCATACCAGAAATTGTGTTATATGGGAATTCTTATCATAATTGAAGAAAACATTAGACTACTAATGCTTGTCATACCTTTTAGGATTATACTTTGTGCAAGTCTCATAAGAGGAAAATGATTTAACTCCTCATTTGGGACGTTAACCTCATGATAATTTAAGATGTCAAAATTAACAATTTGATTGTATGTATAGATATCAAATATAACACATTATACCGCACTATGATAATGCTTTTGAATACAAATAATTAATTATATTTTAGTCACTTTCTCCCCCATTGTTGCATATCAATTCTTTTTTATATGAAACACATTTTCGCCTAAATCTTGAGCACTTCTCTTGTACATGAAAGATAAATTCATGTCCCAATCCAATCATGACTATGATTGAAAATGTTTCTTAAAGATTATAGATTGACTTTCTCTAACTCTAACACCTCTTTATAAAAGTTATATATAATTTTTAAAATTAGAAATATTATATTTTAAAACATTCTAAAAATATTTTTCAGCTACATTTAAATTGATAGCAAAGTGTTAGATATGATTTTTGAGTGTCATCCATCAAGATGTAATTGTTGAAAGAGTCTTTATTATGAAGTTTAATATAAGATGGTAAAATACAAGATAATTAGATATTCTTATATTAAAATATTAAAGTTTAATATATAAATAAATTTAATTTATTTAATATGTTTTTTTTTACATAAATGCATCTAATTTATTTTTTAATATGTTGTTTTTGCAGTATGAATATTATTATTGAAAGGTATATGAAGAATGGAACGCATGAAAAAAGAGCTATCCCTTCGGAGGAAAATGATAATGTAAGTCTTCTTATTTTTTAAATTAAAAATAAAAAAATGGTAGATTATTGGCACCATTTATATAGAAAGCTATTACAATTTAAAAAAAATGTATATATATATATATATATATATGATGTTATGTCCCATTTATTATGAGAAGTGTTTTATTTTATATAAATTAGAAATATAAAATTATAGGTAGATACATATAGAGATATTTGAACTTATTCAAAATAATGACTAAAATAAAAATATAAATTAAAAAAAAAATCAATAATATCGTTTAAACATGGGAACATGGAAACAAAGAAAATAAGACAGTATGGAATGATAAAAAAATGGACAAACAATATTGAGTAAAGAATGAACCATTAGTTATTTATTTAGCATTTATTTATATACAAAATACTTATCCATTTAATTACCTTTCAAACTGGATTAAATCAAAGTAAACAATAGAAGTTGTTGACTAAGACAAGTGATCTTTCTTCTAAATTTACATGGAAAGCATGCTCCTCCAATTTTACAAAATGTGGTATTATTTAGGGAACTAAATTGACATTAACAATATGTTGTGTCATGTATATATGGGACATGGGACACACTTGGGTATGAGCTTTTTATGAAGAATGTTTACATGAAAAGCTCGAAAGCATTTTCTTCTAGTTTTATAAAATGTGGTACTATATATCTAATATGTTGTGTCATGTATATATGGGATACACTTAGGCATCCATAATTGTGGAGAGTTTTTGTAAAAAAAATATAGAATTAATTTTTTATGAAGAAGTTGAACCCTTGTTTCAATCTATTTGAAAACAAATTATAATGACCTTGTCCATATGTAGATTTGTGTCTCTTCATGGTTAGCTGCTCATACAAGTGCAACTCTTCCATTAAACTTTCCACAATAGAGTTTTGTGTCCTAACTTTGTCTATCTTTATGGTACATAACATAGTGTCACTATGTGTTTTCATAGTACTTTTGGTTGTTGCTAAATTGTTTCTACCTCGTAGTGAACCTCGTCATGCTCTCCCTTTATTGTGGAACGTTATTATAAGCACTAAAGTGGGGAATTTTGGATGGGTTTAGAGATTGAGAATTAGAAGAGGGGAGCATGACATACTTCTCAAATTCCAAGTCATCCACGAACTTGACCAATGCATTGTTATGAATATTGTTATGGGGTTTATCTATAATGTTGATGAGGAGAAATTCTTGATGTTGGGATGGGGTATAATAGATGAGGGTACTTAAGAAGGCAATGGAGTAGTAAGAGGGGGGGATGGCTTATGTAGTGGCAACGAGGAGAAAGGCATGACATTGGGATGGGATATATAGATGAGAGTACCTCAGAAGGAAATGGAGTAGATAGGGGTTGAACATTACTGTAGGAACAATAAGAGGGTGTGCACTCTCATAAATAATGGTTACGGGAGTAGATATAATCAATGATGCACATGGTGTACAAAGTTTGTGAAGAAGAATATATTAACCCTGGGATAAAGATAAGGAGTGGGAAACCAAAAAGGCCTCTAAAAGAGGTCAGAAATTTATAATTTATTCATTAGAGGGAGAATATGTGTGAACTTTGAAAATGGCCTTGAATAGAGGGGTGAAAAAGTACAAATTTTAATGAAAAAGAGGTTGGCACTATGGAGGTTTATGTATAAAGATCTCAAAGAAGTGCTTATTATGTAGTAGAAGCTTTTTGACCTCAAGAGGTTACATGACTCATGGAGATAGTGAGAAACCAAGAAAAAAAGGATTGTAAATGAGAAGATTGGCTATTAGAACCATGGATAAGATACCAAGCCAAGGATGAAGAGTACTATGAGAAAAGTAATGGAACAATGATGGGAAAATGACAAGAAAGATTAAACTGTCAGAAATTCATATATCAAAGAGAAAGACATAGGATGTAAAGGGATTAGCCTTTAAAACAAACTAAAAGAGGTATAGCATGTAAAAGGTGAAAATATTGGCACTTCGTTGGTGTAGTGTGACCGATTAATAGTTGTTTGCAAGCAAAACAAGGAGTTCAAGGTGGCTACGAGGGAAGGGAGACTGAGCAAAGGGAGGGAATCAAAGCGATTTCGAAGACGGATGACCTAATAACTCAAGAGGCGGCTGAGGAAACAAGAGTTAGCGTTTCATGAGAGATGGCCACGAGGAAAAAAATAAATGACTGAAATAGCATCTCTACTATTGATTTCCACTCGAAATAGTTGAATGGAATTAGAATATGTTGGGAAGAGAGGACGTATTCTGTTGGTTGGTCTACGCAAGCTGTTTCATAAAAATAAATAAATTTTAAACGAACTATAGACTCATCAAGATACCAAATGCCTGCTTGCCTTTCCCGTTAAATCACGGTAATCTATACAAATAATACGCTGAGATGCTGAAGCAAACTACAATTTCAGCGGTGTTGCCTCACTTGATGCTATTTTGCTGAGTAGAAGCCTTCGAAGCAAAGTGTGGTGAAGTTTAGGGTAGACCGGAACCCCAAAACATGTGTTTGGATGGAGGCAATCATGGGACAATAGAGTTGTTCACTGGGGAAAACGTTGGTTAAGTCGTCTACATGTTTTACGATTTTAAACTGGAAAATTTGATTTTCGGTAGGATTTTTAAAACAGAAATTCTTGAAAATCTTGGTTACAGTTCTGAAATTTTGGTTACTTTAAGGTTTTTTAAGGTTTTTGATGGGGTTGAGTCCATTTCTACCATCAAAATCGTTATTAAAACACAATAAAATTTAAGTTTTTCAAAATAAAAAACACTAAATTCCCATGAAAAAAAATCCATCCTAACCAATTCCAACTCCTATGACCAATTCCAACTCCAACTCCTATAGATAGATATCAATGGATGGATAGCTTTGTTGTCTGCTAATGCTTCCCCAATAAATATATGTAACTATATATATGTGGCAGGTTGGCTGGCATAAACGAGTAGCGGAAAGGTGAACGTGAGTTGTAAACAAATTTTCCAATGAGTGAGCTGTAAAGGCTGAGCTGGGAGCGTTGAGATAATTTAGGGAAGAAAGGGGTTGTCGATCTAAATTACCAAGGAGGAGCGCGTTTATGGAGTCGTAACCAAATGATAAGGAATGCTGCTGAAACAAAGAGTTGAAGCTGATCTTATCTAGGGGGTCTTGAAATGCTTAGGGTGCTGAGCTTGTGTAAAGTAGATTTATTGAGGATCTTGCCTCATAGGATTGCACAAAAATGAGGTGAAGGTCTTTATTGAAAATGTGCTTTCAATGATCTGATTTATCGAGGCGATATCTCCAATCCCAGTACTATACAGAAAGTTTAATATAACCGAATTATGCTACTATGATTTATATTGGAATCAATAAAAACCAATAGAATGGATAAGGATAAGTATAATTTCGATGAATCGGATCAAAAGATAATCCAACTGTAAAAATGAAAACCCTTAAAGACACTTATGAACCCAATATACAAACAGTTCTACCATTGGATCGGATCAAAAGATAATCTGAAGAAATAAGCTAAAAAGTAGATATGTTCATCACTACACTTAAGAAAAAGAGTAAAACACTATGAAATACCAGTGAAAATAAAAACGAACATCTAAGGGAAACAACGACATAGGAAAAAATAAAAATGAACATCTAAGGGAAACAACGACATAAACAACGAGATAGGAAAAAATAACACTGCTAGCCCAAGATATGATAGAAAAAGTACATACTAAAATTAAAAATATAAAGGAGGTGACCCGTAGAATGGAACAAAAGATAGGGGCCATACAAAGGTGGGAAACACTTACCGTATCAAGAAGGATGGATGCTTGATGAATATATCGGAATATAAAGTAAAATACATCGAACAACCATGACAACGAGGAATAGGGAATGAAATGGAGGAAACAATAAAGGAAATGTGCAAACTATATGACAAAAACAAAGTGAATGAAATTTTGGAGGATCAAAAGAAATTATGGCACGAGGATGAGATGAAATATATATTTAAGGAAATCAACATCTTAGGGAACATCAAGGACAATCTATCTCGATGATGATTATTGAACAAAAGAAAGAACTAATTCTTGTATCCATTGGTGAATTAAGACAAAATCAAGAAAGTGAAATGACAAAAAAATGAAATTAAATTGGTGAATTAAGACAAAATCAAGAAAGTGAAATGACAAAAAATGAAATTAAATAGGGGATTAGAACACAAAAAGAAAGAAGGAATACTTTTAATCAAGTCATAAAAGATAAAGTAGAACTGTAATTCCCATAAAGACTAGAGATGTAATAGAAATGGATAAATGCAAGGATACACATGACAAGGAGCACTATACTAATAGTCAATCCACGCACTAATAATATCCGGTTGTTGTTCCCATGGTTAAAAAACAATCTCGACAATCAGAAGTGTAAGAGAATAGAAAAAGAAAGCTCAATATTAATGGAAGACAACAACAAAGGAAGTGGGAAGCACATCTAGGAAGGAAATGCAAGTGAATAAATAGAGGAACCATAAAATTTCTCTAAGAATGAGAACACAATACATCCCGAAAGAATAGACAAAGAAGAATGTAGAAATAAGAAGAAATACATTGATGAACTGCAAGAACAAAAAGAGAAGGAAACACAAATTTGTGAAAAACAAGACATATCAACATAATCAAGGAACACTTAAACAATTTAACAAGAAGCCCCACTTAAGGAAAAGGAAGAAGTAAGGAATAGGGTTGAATGATCGATAAAGGACAACATCCTTAAATAAGTTAGTAAAGAACAATGACCAAGTGAAGACATGGGAAGAAGCATGGAGTTAGAAAAGATTGAGAGAAGAACATGCAAAATGGATATAGGTAAACACCACCAGTTGTAGGCAGTATTACAATGATTGGCACAAAAAGCAGTTGAACCAACTAAGGAATAGACGAAATTTTTCTAGGGAAGTAGAGAAAACTCCTATGCAAAATGCAAAAGCATGCAAATAAGAAAAAAAAAATTAATCTACAAACCAAACATAGTTGAAGGAAAAGAAAAATAATGAGTAGACATGAGACATATAACTATCTCTATGACCTAGACAAGAGGGTACTCACAACTATTATGGCCATACCAAATGTATAAGATCAACCACATGTCTTGATGGAGGCAATAGACTACACACTACATATGCTAAAGGAAGAGATATCAAAGACATGAAAAGCTACAAATCATGATGGTAGGCAACCAATTAATCACCAAAAGATACAAATATATGTAGAAATAATTCAAGGCCAAAATAAGAAGATTCAATACCCAGAAGGCTAGCTAAAATGCTTGGTGTAAACATCATAATACATGTTTCTCATATAAAATGTCCCTAAAGGAACAATAGAAGAGGGTGCAATTTGACTTGGAATGGAAATAACAGTCAATGGAATGCATGATAGAAGTCAATAAATGGATAGGAAACATAGAAGTGAAAAAGGAACAACATAGGAAAATCAATTTGGCTTGGAAGGAAGTAATAAAGAAAATGCATAAGAAGTGGATTATGTAGGTAAAGAACCTGTATATAATAGTTAAAGAGACAAAGGAGGAAGAGCATAAAATATGTGATCTGGTAGAAAAGAGGCACATAAGAAGTGTTGAGCTAAAAACACTGTACAAAACAAAAAAATGAACAAAAAATTTGAGAAGTTGGGAGCTTGAGATCTATAACAAGGAGTACTACTAGTTGGGCACAAAGGGTATTCACTCAGTGGAACTATGACATAGCTCCTTCATTCATGGGATATTAAAGAATACCCCTAATTTCACTAGATATTGATAAGTACCTACCAAAATCCTTTTTTTTTTTTTTTTTAGACAAAAACATTGGGTAGTTTTAATTAAAAAGCCGGTGAAACAGCCACCGTGTGCTTGGATACATACATATCGCTATCTGAAATATCAAAATTCTTAGGCTTAAGCAGCCCAGAAGTTTCAGATTTAAAAGCAAAATTACAGAGGGATGGTTTGTGAAACAAGAGGTGGGATTGAGAATTACAAAGAGAGCACAGTAGAGTTCTGAGCAGGGTCTAAGCGCCATTAAGCTTCTCCAGAATTTTCTGGACCGCAGCTTCCAGTGCAACAATTCGGTTCCCGTAGTTCCCTTCGGTGTTGGCCTGGTCCTTGAAGTGGGTGTATACCACCTCTTCAAAATAGGAGACTTCTCCCTTTGAGTCTTTGATTTCCTCTTTAATGCTCTGTAAGTCTTTGTTGAACTTTCTCCATTTATGGAGATCTTCTGCGTTGTGGGCATTCTGTCGCCCTTCATGCTCCTCAGATTTTGTTTTAAGGAGGTCGATTGACTGTTGCAGACCGTCCAGTCTGTCCTCCATCGATTTGCCTCCTGATGTTGAGCCCACCGACGCCATGTTGTGCTTTTCAGTCGATTCCTGGTCTGCTTGCTTCTGCTTCTAGCGATGGCGCAATGGAGAGATCTATTCCCAGTCGGGCTGAATAAGTAGGAAGAAAGGCGATCAGTATAGTCACGGGTCACAGTGGCACCATCCGGTAGTGACAGACTGATATGGGGATTTTCCTTGATGGCAATCTTGACCATCGCGCGTATCTGATCAGCGAATTTTTCAGCAATCCAGCAAATATTCGATGTCAGGATTTTGTTTGTCTTAGGGGATAGAACAAAATGATTCTCTGTCATTAGTCGACAAAATGCTCCTGCCCAGGAGCATGGCTCTGTTGGCCTCTGAGTCAGCCAGTCCGTTATGATCACGGGGAACATGATAAAAGTTGATTTTGTTGAATTTGGATCTAATCAATGAGATTCTTCGCAGGACCCGAGAAAGCTTAAGCTGAGGAGGTGGCTTGTTCAAGTTCATGGCTTGAATAATGATCCTAGAGTCTCCAAATACGGTGAGCTCAGAAATATCTTTATCAATGGCTTGCTTTAGCCCTTGCCATAGGGCCAGAGCTTCCGCATTGTTATTGGTGTCCATCCCTAAGCCCTAGGCAAAGGAAGAGAGGATTTCATTATGATTGTTGATGAGGATTCCCCCCGCTCCAGCTTTTCCAGGGTTGCCCTTAGAGGCCCCATCAAAGAAAAGGCAATACTCCTTTATTGACGATCTCCAGTTTTTGAACTCAGTAGCGCTCATCCGAATTTCCCAGTTTTCATGAGAGGTAGTTGAGATTGCTTCAGAGGCCTCTTTTAGTTTAAATTTAGCCATCCAGTTTTCCTCCAATGGGCTAAGACTTCTAGTGTTGGAGCTAATTCTAGAATCCACCGCTTCCCGCAACAAGGCCACGCAAGTGGTAGCTACCCTGGAACTGGAGTTAGCTTTATCTCTAAAGATTCTGTTATTGCGTTCCAGCCAGATCTTCCAGCATATTACTTTTGGGATCCACATCCAGATGGATTTGAGCCGGTTTTTCTTATGAAGATCAAAGGGGGAGTTTTTACTCCAGTTGACGAAGATATCAGATAGGCTCCCAAATCTGTCAAGGTTCCCATAGCTTGGGCAGAGAACCTTCTGCCAGACCTCTTTTGAGTAGGGGCACATTAGCAACAGATGAGTTATTGTTTCTTCATCAGTAAGACACAGGGGGCATCTTGAAGATCCTTCCATTCCACGTCTCTTTAGCGTGTCTCCCGTTAAGATGCTGTTATGAGCTACCGTCCAACAGAAAAGGTCTATTTTTGGGATGATGGGTGAAGTCCAGATGAAATTCCACTTAGCAGGATTATTGGGGGCTTGATGCACCGATTGGAAAGATTTATACCCTTCAGCGGCTGTATAGCGACCGGATTCATGGCCCCAACCTCTTTTGTCTTTGGCGGCCTCAGAGATGGGGGATTTACCTTGAAGCAATTGTAACAGGATCTTGGCTTCCCCTAAAAGATGTTCAGGGACCTCGCCTAGATTCCAGTCAATCCAATTTTTTCCCCCTTCCTCCTCCCATTTGGAGATGTCCCAAAGAGTAACTTTGTTTCCGTGCTGCATCCAGGCTTTCATATTTCCAGTATCATTAGCTTCACCTATGGGCTGGTCTCCCATAATAGAGTCCTTCCATATGTTTATCTTTTTCCCATTGCCAGGGATCCAGAAAAGGAGACTAGCGAAATGATCAAGAACCCTGTTGCAGAGAGTGAAGATTGGGGATCCTTTCTTTCTTTGAGGTGGCTTATCAAGGCACTTTAATCTAGGGCCTGGGAAGTATTTTTTCCTTATGACTTTTTTGCTCCAAGTCTCACGGCCTGAAACTAGCTTCCAAAGTATTTTTGCTCCCATGGCCATATTCTGTCTAGTCATACTTCTGAAATGTAGTCCTCCTTCCTTGTAAGGCTTTTGTATTTTGTCCCATCCTACCAGGTGAAGTCTTTGATTGTTTCCTTTTCCTCCTTCCCAAAGGAATTTCCTGATTAGTTTCTCCATTTTCTCAATGATCAGGGAAGGGGCGAGGAGGATGGAGGTTTGGTAAATCGGAATGCTCATCAGGACAGATTTTATTAGGACTGTCTTTCCTGCCTGATTTAGCCAGTTAGAGCCCCAGTTTTGAATTCTTTTTTTGATTTTGTCCAGGATAGGATTCCATTGATTTGCTTTGGGAATGCCTTTAGCAATTGGAACCCCCAGGTAGGTGATGGATTCCCAATCATGGACTGCTTCCATTTCTAGGATTCGAGCAATATCCCCCAGCTCTCTTGTAGTGCAATTCCAGCCATAAATCTTACTTTTTTGGAAATTGATCTTGCTGCCAGAGACCTGTCTGTAGATATCCAGCTCATGTTTGAATCTCCTTGCAACATGGGTACTAGCCACGCCTAGCAGCAGTGTGTCATCTGCAAATTGAGCATGGTTGATCTTGTTCACATTGGTTGCCATATGAAGACCTGGGAGAACATTCAGTTGCTGGGCTTTTATCAGTTGGAAGCTTAGGACCGAGGCTTGGATTGCATAGAGCAAAGGGGAAAGAGGGAAGCCTTGTCTAAGGCCCCGGGAGGCTTGAAAGAAATCAGTGGGGCGTCCATTGACCAGGGGAGCTATCCAGGGGGAGCTTATACAACCTTGAATCCAATTTGCAAAGGGTTTTGAGAACCCAAGTTTCTTCATGACCAGGAGCAGGAAATTATGATTGACTCTGTCAAAGGCATTTGCTAAATCAAGTTTGATCACCATGCCTCCTTCTTTGGAATGATGGCTGGAGTGAATGGCCTCTTGAACCAGCAGAATATTGTCTTGAATCTGTCGACCTTTTATGAAACCTCCTTGGTTTTCAGGGATTATTCGAGGCAGCACTTTTTTGAGCCTATTAGCTATGATTTTGGTTACAATTTTGTAGCTCAGATTGCAGAGGGAGATAGGTCTGAATCTGGAAAAATGAATGGCCCCTTTATCTTTTGGGATCAGAGTTAGGAAGGCAGAGTTCATGCTTCCCCCCAATTTGTTGGTTTTTTGCGTGTGTCTCACCATTCTCAGAAGATCCAGCTTTATCAGGTCCCAGCAGTTGGTGTAGAATCTTGCCGTGAAGCCATCCGGGCCTGGAGCACTGTCAGGTTTCATTCTGAAGAGAGCTAATTTTAGTTCCTTCATGGATATGGGTGCGGTGAGAAAGATGTTATCAGAATTTTGGACCAGGGTTGGGATGGTATTAAAAGGGTAATCAAGGGGATTCAGGGGTTGATCGATTGGAGCCGAGAAAAGGTCTTTGAAGGTGTTGTAAGCGGCTTTTTTGATATCCTTGAAATTATTGAATATGGAGCCTTGATAATTGATCTCTTTGACTGCCTTATAGTTCTTTTTGGCCTCCGCTTGTTTGTGGAAGAAGGAGGTGTTTTTGTCTCCACATTCAAGCCACAGGATCCTACATTTTTGATGCCAATAATCTTCTTCTACCCCGCAAGCTTGGTAGAAATGATTTTGAAGTTCAGTTTCAGCGGCTTGGGTCTGAGGGGTGGGGGTGATAGATTCCAGGGAGAGTTGAAGGTCTTCTAGAACTTTTTGGGATTCAATTCTGCCTGTGGTAGGAGAGGTGATGCTCTTCGCCCAGACTTTAAGGTCCGATTTCAGTCTTTTAATTTTCTGTTCCCAAGAGAAGGAAGGAGAACCAGGGATAGGGACAGACCAAGAGTTGTTGACAACTTGGTGAAAGTTCTCTTGGAGTAGCCAAAGAGGACTAAAACGGAAAGGGATAGGGCCTAGATTAGTTTTAGAAGATAGTTCCAACAGGATGGGTTTGTGATCCGAGATGCAGTTAGGAAGGATTTTGGAGGTTGCTAAAAGTCCTAGCATAAGGAAGTCGGAATGGATTAGGAATCTGTCAAGCCTAGCCACTATGTGTCCCGGGCCCAGCCTTTTGTTGGTCCAGGTGAAATTTCCTACCGACGGTTTGATATCTAAGAGGTCCCATCCCATTATAAGGTCCTCCACCCATTCTCTGGATTGGTCTCTTACTGGGGAGCCTCCTTTCTTTTCATCAGCTGACAGGATTACATTGAGATCTCCTGCTAGGATAATATTGTTTGGGTCATGCAGGGAGAGGAAGGTTTCCAGCGATTCCCAGCATTGAGCTTTGTCAGGGGCCAGATTTGGAACATAGAGATTGAATAGACTTACTTGTATTCCAGAGTCAATATGCTGTAGTTTGGTGTAGATCCAATGCGTGCTACAGTGATCGTTGATGATGTTGAATTTGGACTCGTCCCAAAAAGTGGCAATTCCTCCCGAGGCTCCTCTAGAACTGATAGCTTTCCTCGGACCTTTCTTCCAGAATTTGAGTGCAGCTTGATGGAGGCTTAAGTCCTCCAATTTCGTCTCCTGGATTAAGAGGATGTCAGGCTTGTTGATTTTTATGATGTCCTTCATAGCTTCTTGCTTAGCTTTGGTGCCTAGACCTCTGCAGTTCCAGGAGGCGTATCGCATTTAAACTTTCTTAGGAGTGGGGGCCCTTTTGCGGCCCTTGCCTTGCTTTGATCTGGTAATCATTGAATCAATGGTTTGCTGTGCTCCTTTGTTTATATCTTGGATGGCTTTCTCTTCCCTGTGTTTTTTTTTGGATTTGCGGCCTAGAGCTTTGGCAGGCTGATTGGGGGTAGCATGTGAGCTGCTAGAATCTGAGGCATCTTCATCTGTGCATCCCCCTGAATCAGAGTCCATATTGGTGGGTTCGTGATCCAGATCTTTTGGGGTCTTTGGATCAGATAAGTTTTTCGGGGAGTCCGGAGATTGGTTGTCTGTTTGATCTTGGGATGGCTTTCCCTCGTTATGCCTTTGGGGGATTTCTCCAGCTTCAAGACTACCTTCATTGTTGGTATTTGTATCAACCAGTCCGATTATTTCTATATCTGAGTCCTGAGAGTGGTTTACCTTGCTCGAAGTGGGGACATTGGTCTGATCAGCTGCTTTTTTCCCCGATTCCTTCTCTTTGGTTTTGAAAGGTTCTTTTGACGGTGGATTTTGTACTGTATTCATGGATATTTTTTCAGGGATCTTGGCTGAAGATTTTGATTTCTTGACTTGTTGCCAACCCTCATTCTCCTCCTGGGATTGGGCTTTTGGGCAAGCTCTTTGAAAATGTCCGTGCTCATGGCAGAGCCTGCATTTAAAAGGCAGTTGCTCATAATCCAGTTTTTGAAAATGACTCCAGGGACCGATAGATATTTTGATTGCTTCTGGTAGACCTGCTTCTAGATCAACCTCCACACAGATTCGGGCACACGAATATTGCCCCTTTGGATCAGCTTTATCTATGTACCTTCCCAGGCGGTTTCCAATTTTTTCCAGCGCATCAGGGTTCCAGCAATGAGCAGGCAGGTTTGGAAGTCTTACCCAGACCGGTACCTCCTTTGGGACGTCAATGCTAGGATCAAAGTCCGGGGTCCATCGGTTGAGGTAGAGTCCTTGAGCCCCCATGATATAGGGCCCGTTTCTGAAAATTAGGTCTCTATCATCTTTGGAGATGAATTCAAAAATGTAAAAACCTCTTCCTACTGGGTAGCACGTTACACTGTGTTTCAGATGAGGCCTCCAATTCCGTTGTATCCAATCATCTGTAGTTCGCGCCGTTGGCCACAGGCCCATGAACTGGCCTACTAGTCCACGAGATGAGAGGGACAGAGCAGTTTTAATGGCGCTCTCTGATGGGATCTCGACTTTAGGAATTTCGTCCAATTTTTTGATGAATTTGGGAATCGCAATGTCCACCGGTTTCTTACCACGCGGTCGTGTAAGAATTTTGAAGGCCTCTTCCGCAGTGGGCGGGGAGGGAGGGGGGGACCCTCCCCCAGGCACAGCCATGGCGGCTGCAAACGCAGGAACCTAAGAGCGACAGTCAAACCCTAGAGCTCGCGGCCGCCTGTCCCTGAACAACTTGGTGTCCACCAAAATCCTTTTGTTAATCCCCCCTCCCAATACATATTTCCAATTAAAAAAACATATTTTTACGAGACATTCCCTATTTTTACTAGATACCCTTTTATACCTCTACAATACATATAAACCCCAAATACCCTACTCCCCACCCTCCAATACCTACAATTTATTGACCTTATTTCTCACAATTTAAAAACCCCCCTTATGAATGAGTGTGATAAGATATTGGTCAACAAGGTGAATCCGGTATGGTTGGGACATGTCAAGAATGGAAGCAATGATTGCAAAACTAGTGGCACTATAGGAATAATGGCACTAAACAAATGGACACAAAATTGAAGTGGTCCAAGTAATAACAAAATATTAGAACGATTTAGGGGTAAATTTGTTCATCAAGGTAAAATGATTTGTCCAATTGATCAGACAATTGAAGATGAAAAATTTCCTTGAATAAGAATGAAGTAAGAATGAAGCAAGTAGGAGATAGACATATGAAACTTTGATGTCAACAACACAAGCTAGATACAAGAATTCATCCAAAATATTTTGGAAAAGATAACAATGGTTTGGGAAGCCAAACTTGGGACTAAGTTGATAAAGGAATAATTGAAAACACTCTTTGATATGTACACAAGGCTCCTAGGGAAGTAATAACCTCAGTGGAAACCATTAGGGGGGATATTAACATTGGAAGGAAGAAGGTAGGAATGCAATTCAAGAAGCAACATGGTATATCACATGCACCTAACAAAGAAACAACTAGGAGCACCATACAGATTGATGGTGATAGTGAAGAAACAACCTATGAAACACTCACGTAGGAGGAATTATACCATCCACGCCAATATTCCAAGCAACACAGGAAGAATGAGCAATAAAAAGACTGCATTACGAAAACACAAGGAATTATGCACGGGGATACTAAACATCTCAAGGTTAGATAACGTTGGGGGTAGACATCTCCAACTAATAAAAAACTATGTAGAAAAAAAAGGCAAGCACAAGAAGGGGCTTGCTTGGTTATCGGATTTGAACCAAACAAGCTCATGAAGTGGTATGAGTAGGAATAGAAGGATATTTGAAAAGTATAGGTATTGTATATGGTTGTAGAGTAATTAAATGGAAGGCTTTTTATAATTGAATATAAGCTTTTATGTAATTGAAGAGAAGGTTTTTGTAATTGAAAATAACATTTTTTGTAATTGGAGAGAAGGTTTTCCTTCATACCATACTTTGTCTAAACATTCTTTAGTGGTGTTTTTTTTTCTTTAGATGAGGTTTTCCCAATGTAATTTATATGCCAATGTTTGGGTGTTTTTATTAGCGTATTATTTTGAATGTATTTTTAAGGGTTAATATGAATTTAATGTTTTTTTGTGTGATTATGAAAATTAAATTCAAAAAAGACCGCTATAACTAAGTATCCCAAAAATTATCTATAGAAGATGATAGGTCTACCCTTGGCTTCTACTAAAATATATCCTACAAAAGACTTGGTAGAGGGACTTGGTAGAGGTCATGTTTCCTCGTAACCTGTGAAAATAATGTAAAGCCTCATAAGCATCTTCCTTCTGTTATGTCCAACCCTAAAAGGCTGGAATGATGGATGTACAACCTCAAAGGATTTAAGATCTAAAACTTATGGTCACTTGAACACTAGAAGGCTGAAATGATGGGTGTACAACCTTCAGAGAATTTAAGAACACTATAGAACACTTAAACTTATCTTGAGAATATTATCAGTCCGTCCCTGTAAGATGGATTAGACGCTTCATTTTGCAGTCAAAACGTTTTGATTTAACTAGTTTTTTTCTTTCAAATGATATTTTTTTATAATTTTCAAAATTTTTTAATGATAAAATAATTTATTTAATTTTAAAATATAGTAAATAATTGGTTGAATGCACTAATATAACTAAATATATATTTCTGATAGAAAAAAAAAAAAAAACTAAATGTATTTTGTTTAAAGGTTAATTGTCCATATTAAAGTTCAAGTTCAAAAATAACTTTATGTACATTGTTTTGTGTTATAGATTTCTTTGGTCAGGTATCTTCTTTAAAACCCTTGTGTATTGACCATCTCTTTATATTTTATTCATTTTCATAAACTTAATTTTATATCTTTATATTTATTTTTGGAAATATTCATGTTTAATAAACCTTAAATAAGAAACCTCCTTAAAACCCATAATGACTTTCTATTTCATTCTTCAAAGCTTCGCAACCACCATTTCAGAACCCTTATCCCCATTATCCAAAACCTGTATCACTTCATCATTCAAACCTTTATGCTTTCCATGGCCAACACAAACAAGTTTACCCACAACAACCTCTTTCCTTTTCCTCTTGATGAGATTTTCCCTTACTTTGATCATATGCCTTACCTAACTATAAGGCCTTAGCTACATACCAAGACTCTTCTTCCACCCTCCTTAGTCTTGGTAGGTTTTGAAGTTCTACTTGTTAAGGGTTTTTTATACATAGCATTATGATAGTTTTGAGGCCTAAAATGGGCTTCTTAAAGGCTATACTAAAAAAATCTAGTTAAAATAATAAAATAAGAGTTCTAAATTTTGGAGGGGAAAAATAAATACTAATTTTTCTTATTGGATTTTTGATATATCTCCTTATCAGTTTATCCAAATTTCAAGTTTGGGCACTTGCGGATTCCACATCCAACACATACCCACATGGCATACTTTTGAGGCATCTATGGCATGAAAAATGAAAAATTCAATTAAAAAATGTATTTTAATACATTAAAATACATTTTTTATTGATTTTTTTGTTTCTTTGTTATCAGTACTCAAAGGTATGTAGTGTGGGTATGCATTAGATGCGGATTTGACTTCCACATACAAAGAATGCCCAAACTTGAAATTTGGATAAACCGATAAAGAGATATGTTGAAAATACAATAAGAAAAAGTAGTTTATTATTTTTCCTTCCAATTTCTTTTACAAATTTTACCTTCACGGTTGACATCATCATCTTGAATCCTATTGGTTCTTATAAAGTGAATTTTGATACTATATTTTTTGTTTGGAGATCTATTTTTTACCTCAAAAATCCCCTAATAGCATAGAAGCAGATATAAAACCTAAGCCACCACCTCTTATTACATATTCAATGGAATTCACAACCTCCTTCACCTAGAGCCTATTCCCTTCCCTTTAATCCACCCCATTCCTCTCTCAATTAAAAAAAGCCCCCCAAAAATCTATATTCATAAGTATCCTAATAAGCTTCCTATATCAGTTCTTCCATGATCTCTCTCATATTCTACTAATATGAATTTCCAATAATTTCCTTTTCAATGCTTTGCATCCCATTCTTCTTAATTTCCATGGAATCTGAAACAAGATGGGATGTTTTATTATTGTGGTTATACTTTGCGTGAGCTTTAATCCCTATGGCCTTCACCTCAATCTTGAGATGCATCTCATATTCGACCTGGCCTTTAACCTCCTCGAGGAAGCCACCTTTGAAACAAATAAGAATGAAAAGCTTGAGTCTTTAGCACGGGCTATTGAAGAGATTTTCTTAGGTTTAGGATTTGACACCACCATTCCAATACCCTCCAGAATTCCCTTTGAATGAGTGGAAGATCAAAACACATAAATTATGAAATTAATCATATAGGTTACGGGATAATAAATGCATGGTGTTGTGCTAAGGGACATTGTATTTTATAGTTATTGTCGAAACATTTGTGGGCTAAAAAAATGCCCAATTTGTGTGACACATGCCTTGATTTATAAATTTGATATGCATGTCACATGCTTTTGAATTGCAAATTCCTACTCTAATAAACTTGAGGTTTATTTGCAAATTCTATGGACTTTTGAACACCTCTATTGATAAATAGAGATCAGTTAAAAATCCTTAGGAAAAGCCGAGGTGCTCATCTGCTAAAGTTAAAGTTAGAACTAAATCTAAGGCGAAAAGTAAGCATGCATTTTTAAGACATGATTTTACATAAAATTAATAACATATATCTTTAAACATTTTTTTATTTTTATAATATTAATTGATTTTTTTAATTATCTTATTTATTTTTAAAATATTAATAGATTTTTTTAACTTATTTTAAACGCTTGTTTATTTTTAAATTTTATTTTTAATAACTTTATTAAAACCATCCATACTTTACTCTCATCATTTTGCATCTTCTCATCTACATCTTGTTGATCGACCGAAACAAAAGGAGTATAGACACCAGGAAATTTCATAATTTTACTAACTCAAATTGCTGAATGACTAACTTGCCACCGACAACATTAAAAAAGTCCTTACTTTTGCACTTTGTTAAGAGTTGTAATTTCAATGGTCCTAAGTTGGTTAGTTAGTTGAGTCAATGGTCTTAAGTTAGTTGAGTTAGGTCATTTGTTGACCCATGGTTTATACTGGCCCATAGTATTAGCCAGTGGTTTTGATTTTATGTGAAACTATATATATGTGTGCTTAATAATCAGAAGGCAATCAATATGCCCAGTCAATCAATATGCCCTTTGTGTTTCCGCTCTATGTTCATGTTCTGTGTATTGCAAACTTTAACATGGTATCAGAGCGTATGGCGTGATCCATACCTGTTGTTGTTGGGTAAGCCTTTTCACATAGTGGAAAGCACACACGATCTTGTTTTTGGGTAAGCCTTTTCAGAAGCTAGAGAGCACACACGCACAACTAGAAGATGCAACACGGCCAGAGAGAAACACTTGGGCCATGACAAGGTAACATTTTTTTTTTCCCACGAAAAAAAAAAAATAATTTTTTTGTTTTTTTTGGCGAAAAAAAAAAATAATTTTTTTGTTTTTTTTGGCGAAAAAATAAAATAAAATTTCGGCCTCGAAGGGAGGTTGTCGCACCCTGCCTGAAGGAAAAGTGTGACGTCTCACCCTGCCTTAAGGAAAATTGCGACGATGTTGCCCATTGCTTGAAGACAGACTGCGACGACGTCGCACCTTGGGTGAGAACAACCTGCGATGACCGTTGCAAGCTTGCTCAATGGAAAAGTGCAACGATCAGCCTTGGACTTATAGGATTTTGTCTGCCGCACCCCTCAACGCACTGTGTCAGATAGTAAAGTGCAAAGATCAGTTTAACAGTGCTGTCATACTCAATGGCAAGCTTGAACATGAAGCCGATCTCAGATCCAATGTTGAACGACCAGATCTCGGAGCAGATCTAGTTTTTAAAGAGAAATATTGTTGATGCTGAGACAAAATATTGGACAACGTTCCAGCTTTGATTATAGAAGATCGAGTCTTGCAGAGATCGATCGAAGAAGACCCTCTGTAGAAAAAGGGCAGAGCAGATCTGAAGTCTGAAGCAAACCACGAAGATCTAAGATGGTGCTAGAAGAGCTACCAGAAGAAATCGAAGAGGTAAGAAATCTGTTAACCTCAATAGGTTCATGGAAAACCTTTGATGGAGATAATTATGATTTATGGTCATTAAAAATGAAGGATCTGTTAAGGTCACAAGATCTATAGCATTTTGTAGTTGAGAATGATCCTATAGATCTAGCCGCATTTGAGAATTTGACAGAGTATCAAAAGGAAAGAAGGCAATTTGTTTCCTTAAGTATCATACAAAATGGTATAGACTATTCCATCTTTCATAACATTTCAGACGCTTCTACTCCCAAAGAAGCTTGGGATATATTGAAAGCAGACTTCAGTGAAGAAGAACCTGAAATAGAAGAAGATGAAGTAGAGTTCAGTGAAGAGGAACCTGAAGAATATGAAGCAGAGTTCTCTGAAGAGGAACTTGAAGAAGATGAAGCAAATTTCAGTGAAGAAGAACCTGTTGACTTTGCAAGCCATGCAAAGAACCATGGATCCCACAGTGAAGTGGAAGACAGCCAAGAAGACTGTGTTTATGATGCAGCCAATGATCAAGTAAGCTTAGCAAAGCTTGTTGATCTAGCTGTGTTTGTTGATGACAATGAACTCAAACCTGTAAATGTAGAAGTCCTTAGTGACGTGAGTGAAAGTCTCTCACAGAAAGAGATAGTTGTTAGCAGCAGTGATAGTCTCTTAGAGAAAGGGACAGTTGATAGAAGCAGTGAAAGTCTCTCACAGAAAGAGACAGTTGATAGCAGCATAGATGCAACAACCTGTTACTCTCGTAATTTTGCATCTTGTCATCTTCATCTTGTTCATCGACCGAAACAAAAGGAGTATAGACACCAGGAAATTTCATAATTTTACTAACTCAAATTGCTGAATGACTAACTTGCCACCGACAACATTAAAGAAGTCCTTACTCTTGCACTTCTCGTAGATTGTAATGTTTTAGAGATGACAAGAAGAAGTTTAGATGCTTCTCTTAATAGTGATCATGTAATGTTTTTCTCTTTGATTTTCATATGTTTGTAGTAATGGAAGAGAATCATATATAAAAGTTAAGTTATATATGTTAAGAATTGTAATATCACCGGTCCACTACCTATTATTGGTACATTAATTAGTTGAGTGGTTAGTTAGATATTTTGACTAGAACACTTGGTTGTCTCATAGTACCTCTTATCCCATAGTACTTCTTATCCCTTTGTACTGGACATTAGTATTGTTGTTATGTAATCCTATATAAGCTTGAGGTTAATAATCAGAAGGAAATCGATATGCCCATTTGTGTTCTATCTTCTATTTGCTTCTGTCTTGTATATTTTAACATGGTATTAGAGTGTATGGTCTGATCCATACTTGTATCTCGGGTTAGCCTTTTCACATAATGAAAAGCACACTCACATCAGCCGGGAAGATGCCAGCATGGAGGAACAAATTCATAGCACCAGGGCCGCATCAATTTTTTTTATAATTTTTTATTGGAAGTGTTGATGCACCTATCCCTTTCGGGAACTGCGACACTCTCTCTAACCGATACACCTATCGCATAGAAGAAGCGTGTCGCCGTCGCACTCTCTGAACAGAAAAATCGCGTCACCGACGCACTTATTATTAAGGAAGAGCACGTCAAACACTGTTAACTTGCACGGATTTTGCCCGACGCACCCTGTGACGCATTGTGCTCGCAAGACAAGTTGCGACACTATTTTAAAGGACCAGATCGGTTTATCTACAGATCCAGTATTGAAGAGAAAGTATTGTTGATGCTGAGCCAAAAGATTGGACAACGTTCGAGCATTGTTCAGATCATATTGAAGAAGATCGAGTCTTGTAGAGATCAATCCAAGAAGAACCTGTGTAGAAAAGGGCAGAGAATATCTGAAGTCTGAAGGACCACTGATATCGAAGAAAACCAAGAAGATTGAATCTTGAAGATGGTGCTAGAAGAGCTACCAGAAGAAATCGAAGAGGTAAGAAATCTGTTAACACCAGTAGGAATATGGCAGACATTTGAAGGAGAAAACTATGAACTATGGTCATTAAAAATAAGAAATTTGTTAACGTCACAAGATTTGTGGCATTTTTTAGTCGAAGATCATCGTGGTGATCTAGAAGCATTTGAGAATTTGACAGAGTATTAGAAAGAAAGAAGACAAATTGTTGCCTTAAGTCTCATACAAAATAGTATATATTATTCCATCTTTCATAACATTGCAAAAGTTTATACTCCAAAAGAAGCATTGGATATATTGAAAGCAGATTGTAGTGAAGAGGAACCTGATGTAGAAGAAGATGAAGTAGAGTTTAGTGAAGAGGAATGAGTTGACTTTGCAAGCAACGCAAAGCACCAGGAATCCCACAGTGAAGTGGAAGACAACCAAGAAGACTTTGTTTATGAGGCAACCAATGATCATGTAAGCTTAGCAAAGCTTGTTGATCCAACGTTGTTTGTTGATGTCAGTGAAAACAAAATTGTCAATGTAACAGTCCCCAGTGACGTGAGTGATAGTCTCTCAGAGAAAGGGACAGTTGATAGCAACATAGAAGTTGCACCAGCAGACAGTTAATCACAGAACCAGAAAACCAGAAGTTTGAGGGAGCTATATGAGCATACTCCCATTATTCATGAGTAGTATGAGTATGCTCTATTTCCTTGTCAGCCCACATTTTTTGAGAAAGCAGTAAAGGATGCATAGTGGATACAAAATGAGAATGATGATGTAGTTGCCATTGAAACAACAGAAGAGGAAGATGAAGAACACGAAGATGAGGAACATGAAGAAGTGAATGGTCTCCAAGAAGAGTTGAAAATCATTGAAACAAGAGAAGAGGAAGATGTGAATGCTCTCCAAGAAGAGCTGCAATATATTCATCTTTTTTCTAACAAAAATTTTAAGTGTGCAGGCAAATTGGACAGCAACATAAAATATGTTGAAACAGAAAAAGAAGAAGACTTGCACTATGTCCTAGTACCAATGAAAATTGTTTATTGTGCAAAAGCTAAAGAAGATGCTAAGAACACCTACTTAGTGTCAAGATCAAGAAGTCAAAGAAGAAGCAATACAAGTACACACCAAGGACGAACGTAAATCTTAAGTTTATTTAAATGAAATGTATGCTGCACTTAGGCATCGATAGTGCTGAATATTGTCCCAGTTGAGATTAAGGAGGTGTGTTAAGAATTGTAATCACATCGGTCCACTACCCATTATTGGTACATTAATTAGTTGAGTGGTTAGTTGGATAGTGTGACTAGGACAAACCATATGCCCATTTATGTTCTATCTTCTATTTGCTTCTATCTTGTATATTTTAACAATATATAGGGAATGGTTATGTGAAATAGTCACTAATGCTTTGTAATTTTTTAAATTATTTAAATTATTTATGTAGTTATTTAATTTTTTATAATTTTTTTTAGGTAATTATTAAATTTTATTTAAATTTTTTATTTGATGAACAATGCATTGAGCTGAGATATTTATAAATTTTCTTCCAAATAACTATTAATTCTACTATTAGTAAAATTGAATAGGCAAATTACATAGAACCACTGAAAAGTATTTGATGATTATGTGCTCACTTTGATAATTCAAGCTGTTACTTTGAATTATTCCTGCCATCCATAGAAGAACCTTTATATTTTGTGAATACAGCTGTTTATAATTTTTTTTTCCAACTTTTAGCCGAATGCTGATCAATCTTCGATTGGATAGAATTGAATTGCTAACATGCCATTTCCCTGTTTGCAGATGAATGATACAACAGAGGTGAACAAGCTCGAACAATGCCACCAAGTGCTCGAGCACGAGTATAGGTAACATATAAGTTAATAGCATTCTTTATACCTCATATTCCAGTTATATACTTGGATGGCTTAATAAGCCATTATATTGTCTGCCAGTTGAACTCCTTGTTCATTATTTTTCCTTCCAGGCAAATCGATGGCAAAGACCTTCTGGGTATTAATATGAGAGAATTACTAGAGCTTCAAGACAACATAGAGCTTGGACTGAAAAGGGTTCGATCTAGGCAGGTAACAAAACAAAATTGAAAGGCAGATTAGATCGTTAAGTTTATATTTTTCAAAATTTCAAAAGGTTTTAACTGTACCCCTCACCCTTGGATTGCTGGGGTTGACTGCAGCGTGAACTACTTAACGAACAAATAGCCGAGGTTCAAAAAATACTTAGGGCTGTAAGTATTCCACTCTTTCTGCAATATAGTATATACAATTCAATAGAACACTTGTCTAGATGTTTTCCCACTACAAATAACTTAATAGCTTGCGCAATTTAGATCTCTGTTCTATATATACAGAGGGACTAATTTCGGGAGAGTTAAATGTGATTAGTATCGGTTTGTATGAATTTGTAGTCAAAGAACATAATTACATGTTATTCGAAACTCTGCAGATGGAAAAAGTATTGTAATCCTTTGATAAAACTTCTGATGAAAAGCTCACTCATTGATTGACTGTGGGCAGGGCCTGGAAGTTGTGGAAGTAAATAATAAGCTCAGACAACA
Source organism: Larix kaempferi (assembly GCA_027924585.1). NCBI lineage: Eukaryota > Viridiplantae > Streptophyta > Pinopsida > Pinales > Pinaceae > Larix > Larix kaempferi. The sequence continues at coordinate 3,094,086 of BSBM01001646.1, forward strand.
GGTAGGCTATTCCTCAATACTTTATTTTTGTGTAGAATACTTTATTTTTGCGTAAGAGAGGTCTATTTTACATTTCTAAGTTTAAATAGGAGTTTGTATCTTTAAAAGTTTTGATCTCTCGACTTTTGATAGATTCTTTAAGATAGATCCCTTTAAGATAGAACTATGCTGGTTTTATGACATGCACAAGTGCTTATGCTGTATTTGCAGACTATATAAGTTTCTTCTTATCGCAGGTAAAAGCACTGCTTGGACGTGAAGAAACTGCTTCTGAGTCAGAGATTCGACTTGAAACAATGGCACAGCGATATTACAGTAATTCTGATTTCTCTGGAGGAAATGACGAGGAGGAAGATGGAAATTGCGATAAAAACTATGATACATCTTTGCATTTGGGGTATAATAGGTTCATATCGAAGTTGATTGGTTACATTTGTTACCGTTGGAAAACCTTTTGATTTGATTGCTTTGTAACCGTTAAAAACAATTTGTTTTATTGTTATTACAGGCCATTTGATCCCAACTCCTGGAAAGACCGCCACTGCCCGGCGGAGTCTTTTCGCCACCACATAGAACGAGCGGCGCTTTAAATACTAGCTGGGTGGTTAGATGATTATAGGCATACGTTTTTGAGACAGTATTATGTATAATGCTGTTATCCATAGCCTAGTTCAACAGAGAAAGGGGACGAACTCTTTTGGGTTCACCAGTAAATCTATAATAATATAATTTGACAATATAGCGTATACGTTCGTCTACAAACCTAAAAAGCCGTTATGTTACTGGTCCTGTATTAACCAGTGACGCTCAGAGAAACACACATTTTTGTAATATACGTTATGAATATGCTAAGTACTTACTATTTACTATTGTTATGTGTATTGAAAATATATTTATGTATATTTAGGTTTTGACAAAATATTATTGAATGTGATTGTAAAATTTATTATTGATGATGGTAATGATGATGGTTGTTAATTTTTTTGAGATTTAAAATTTATTATTGAAGATGATGATGATGGTTAAAGTCTTTGAGATCAGTTTGGTTTATATGATATTAAGAGAAAAGAAATAAATTATTTAGATTTATGTAAAGGAGGTAAATCCTTTCCACCTATGGTGTTTTGGTTGTCACTATGAAAGTCATAAGAGTTAGTTCACGGGTCGATTCCGACCACTACCACTATAACTCGCATGACAGGAAGTCAGAATTGACTGCTACCACTATAACCTCCAGGAGAGTACGCTTACCCCACAACGTACCCTCAAGGCTGCAATGACGTTTGAACAAGCTATGTGCTTAACATCCCGTACCCTTAACAAACACATGGTTACCAACTTAAAATAGAGAAATAATTTTGGTCTTCCAAATTAATTTTAACAACCACCTTGCCTTATAGTATCTTAATTCTTTTTAATTTTCAGATTAAGTTTAATGACCCTTGTAGTATCTTAATTTTTCTTAATTTTCTTTTAGACTCCATATATTTCTCTTCCTACATTTTTTCTTTATATAATTTTTTTCTTATATATAAATATTAATTAATTTGTAAATTTTAATGTTTTATTTTTATAATATAATTAAAAATATTTATTTTAAAATTAAATTATTATTATTAACCTCTCATATATATATATATATATATATATATATATATATATATATATATATATAACCATCAAAATTGATACAAAGAAAATAATTTATTAAATACTTTGTAAAATAATTTTTTACCCATTAAAACATACATACATTAAGAAATATCAAAATGTAATTTTACAAAGTTGATCTAAACATTTACTTCAATTTGTAATAGCTACAAAACAAAGATTAAGAAATCATTAATATCTTAAAAAGTTGTAATTCTATTTGCTAATTAAAGTTATTGAAAGATTTGAAAATTAAAAAAACTTAGTTAGGGAAAGTGCCTTACATCGTTCTAGAGAACTCCTAAATATTATTTTATTAATGGTTTGGGCATTATTATAAAAAAAATACAATTCTAACTTTTCTAAATGATAAAAGTACTTTACCTAATAACTTAGGTGGGGAGGAGTTTATAATTTAATTATATTTCTTTTAGTTATTTAAGAATTTTCAAAACGATAAAAGTGCTTTATAACTTTTCTACGAAGGAATTTATAATTAATGAAAATATGATTTTTTTGAAAAACATGTGATATGTGATTTTTTTATTTTAATTTTTTTGTTTATTCTGGAGAATCAAGGTATGGCCAGAATTACAATCATGACATAGCCCAAGGAGCAAGCGTCACAAGGAAATATTTGAACCCAGGTGGAGAGGATAACACATTCCTCCCAACCACCTCATCTACAAGCATGTGATACTTAAAAATCACTAATGTAAATTTTGTATATAATTTAATGATATTTGAATTATTTTGTAAACATTGATAATAATGTCTTTACAATCATCTTTCATATGATAAGTCAAGAATTAAGTAAATGTGATATCAATTAATAATTTATTTGTGATAGGTTATAAGTTAAGTGTCATGAACAAGTTTTTTTTTCAAGCATAAAAAACCTGTACTTTTGCTATTATAAATAATCAGAAAGTACTTCTCCTTTTACATCCTTTACATCATAGAACTAGATGAGTGCATCTGTAAAAAACCAACAACAGTACGACCAACAAAAACTGCCTTTGAAAACAACATAAACAATCATAACTGGCAATAAGAACAAGATACATAAACTATCACCAAAAAACATAAAAACAATATAGATCAATCCTCCAAAAAAATAAAGGGATCCTTTTGACTCTAGAATCTCATCAAATCCACTCTTCCCAAGCTAGGATTCCTTCCTCTGCATTGATGGCTTCCTTTGACATAGCATCCACATCATCATTGAGTTCCCAGTAGATGTGGTCTATAGTCCAATTGTAGAAAGTATTCATAAGAGATTCAATTTTTCTACACCAATATTGAATAGAGTTTGCTCTAATCTTGAAGATATTTTTTACCCAATTGATAACCATAAGGAAATCGCCAAAGATCCACAAAGAATCTATACCAAAGTAAGCTGCAACTTTTAATAAGCACCATAAGGCAATGATCTCTCCTTTATAATTTGTTCCCATGCCACAATTAATTTTAATCTTGAAATAGTGATATTTGTTTAAGATTAAGACAATTCCAGCTGCACATCTACCTTCAACCGAAGCCCCGTTGAAGAAACCTGTGGCTATAATTAAGTCTGCAATTGGTGTGAGAGTACGAACTCGAGCATAATCATAAATCATCTTTCTGCAATATTTAAACATCCCTATTTCTTGGTGAACTGTCATAAAAAAGTGCTTCCTTTTATCCTGAAAAATAGTCTCATTTCTCACTTTCCATATCATCCAAAAAACAAACAAACACTGGAAGTGATTTAACATCTCTTTGTTCCTTATACCACTTGAGAAGAGATGAATCAAGACTTCCATTATCCCAAATGCCTTGAATATTTAAACACAAGAAAATCGAATACCATACATGTTTAGTGTAATGACAATCAATAAATAGGTGCTTTACATTTTCCTCGTGATTGGAACATAAATGACAAAAAATCGGACCAGGCCCTTCTCTTCGAATTAAATTATTCCAAGTTAAAATATTATCCTCGAGATCCAACCACATAATGCATTTGATCTTTTGTGTAATGTCCCATTTCCAAATACATAAGCTCCACCAATTCTGATTTGAGATAGCCAAATTCTCCAAAATGGCATTATATGCTGCTTTGGTAGTGATAGCTTCAGCACATCCTGGGAAAATGACCAAACCAGTTTATCTTCATAATAATTTAATTTGACCCATGCTCTATTAAGATAAGAAATGTACAAGTTCCCTTCATCCTTCATGTTTCTATGGAGTCCTAAGTCTTGAGCAATTAACCAATATTGATGAGAGTTCTTTAACAATCTCGGCTGCCTAATATGATCAATCGAAAAAAAAACCTCGTTGACTATGACAGGTCCTCAAAACTGAAGATAATATATAAATTTCCTCGTTTCCAACCAAAGGATCCGTCCCATTGAGGACATGTTTTCCATTTCCAACCAACCAAGTAAGATATCTATTGATCCAACCATAAATTTTCTGAAATCCACGCGAGATAATAGAAATCCTGCTAACAATTTTTTTGGAGTTTCTAATCCAAAGAAGTAGATTACCTTTAAAATATTTACTAAGAATCACACCAGATCACAGTCCTTTCCCAAACAAACCTCACCAACAAATTTTCAAAAAAAGAGCAATGTTAAACCACCTCAGATGTTTTATATTCCATCCACTAAGAGATTTTGGCCTAGACAAATTTTCCCATTTTACGAGATGGAATTTTCCACCTTTGTCATTTCCATCCCAAAAGAAATTGAATATTAATTTTATGATCATATGAATGATTGATTTTGGAATCAAAATCGGAGAAAACCAATAAACATGCATTCCTAAAAGAACCGCCTTAATTAAGGCAAGATGTCCTCCCATAGATAGGTACTTGTAGCTCCAATGGTTAATTATTTTTTCGAATCTTTTAACAAGTTAATACTAGTCACATACTTTATAGCAATTCAGTTTTATAAATAAACCTAAATACTTAAAACCGTCTTCAATTCTGGATTTTTGATATGGCAAAAAAACAAAGATTCTATTCAGAAATTCATCATCCAAGTTGCTATACAAAAGATTTGATTTGCTTGTACTTATTTCCATACCCGTAGTAGATCAGAACACCTTGATAATTTCATCAAACTATTGCCATTCCTCCAGAGATCCCAAACCAAGAAGAACGACATCATCTACAAACAAGAGATGTGTAATTATTGCTCTCTTCGAGATCTTGATTCCTTTAAGTAATCGAGTTCTTCGGGCTTCTGCAATCATGTGACTTAAATCTCAATGACAAGAATAAACAAGTATAGCGAAAGAGGAAAACCTTGACGTAAACCGCGAGAGAAACCAAATAAAATTGAAGGAGTTCCATTTATTAAGACAACAAAGGAAGGAGTCGTGACACACGCCATGATCCAATTCGTCATCAACAAAGGAATGCCAATCTAGAGAAGCATTGATCTCAGAAAAACCCGATTTGCTCAGTCATAGGCCTTTACGAGGTCCATCTTGAGGATTAGAGCCTTCAGAGATTTTGACATAATAGTATGCATGGTCTCTTGGGAAACCCCAATAGCATCATGAATTTGATGATTGGTCAAGAAACCAAATTGTTCTTTTGTAACGACCTAGGCCAAATTGTTCTTTTGTAATGACATATGTTGGTATTTAATTTTGATCGCCACGTCTTTTTTGTAAACCCCGCTGTTTTAAATGTTGTTTGATGAAGGATTAATACCTGTTTTAATTGCCAAGAGTAGCTGGCACATCGCGGACACAAATTTTTTTTTGTTGTTTTGTAATCTCTCTGCAACTAGAATGTGATCTGTTTTTTGATGAAGTTTCTTGGCGGAATTTATTCCGGCCACTGGAAAACACCTCTTATATATATGCTTACAGATAAAAAAAAATTATTATTATGTGTGATGGTTTTGTTGTTTAATCTCTGCCTGAGCGGTTACCTCCTTGCTCTCTGCCTTCACTTGGTATCAGAACATTAGCATTTAGTTCCTTCCTTTGTTTGTGTTGTGCTCTTCCTGCAGTGAATTGAGCCGACACTTTTATAAAGCATAGGAACTATTATTTCTTGGTTGGTCTAGATTTGCTGTGGAGTGAAGATAGAGTGGAAGGTCGATTAGTTCTCCCTCTGTCGGTCTTTTGGGTCCGCTTAAGAGTTTGGGTGTTGAATCATCGGATGAACAATAGCCTTTGTTTGGAGTTCACAGCTTGATTTCGCTTGGCCCTGCTTAGGGTTTGTTGCATAGAGGGAGTGTAAAGTAAGAATTTGTGCAACTTTGTGGAGTTGCAGTCTACTTCATTTTGTTGGAGTTAGAGCTGATTTGACAAGAAAATTAAAAGAGGGTTTCATCTTCTATAGGCTGTAAGAGTGTCTTGGTTTACATTTTCTTTAATTTTCTTTTTTGGGTAAATTCTCTTATGAAATTTAGTGTGTTAGGGACCAGTCTAGTCTTTCCATAAATTTGGTAATTTAAATATTTCATTGAGTGAAATATATAACCATATTGAAATGGCTTCTTGTAGTACATCTCAGCCATAGATTCCTCTGTTAGCTGGGAAAGAGGATTACGATTTCTGGGAAATTAAGATGAGAACTCTATTACGCTCTCCATGAATTTGGAGCTTCATAACAGAGGGCTATGCTGAGCCTGTTGATTTTGTAGAAGAACAACTGTTGACTGTAGCTGAAAAGCCAAATTGGAAGAGAACCGCAAGAAAGATGCAAATGCCCTTACTTACATTCAACAGGGGGTTCTCCCAGTGACCTTTGCTAAAATTTCTACAGCCAAAAATGCTAAGGAAGCATGGGAAATACTCGAATCAAGTTACAAGGGTGCTGCCAAGGTTAAAACGATTAAATTGCAGAACTATAGAAGAGATTTTGAAAACCTTAAGATGAAGGAATTAGATACAGTTGAGCAATTCATGAGTTAGGTCGATAGTGTAGTTAGTCAATTGAGATTGCTGGGTGAATATTTGTCTGATCAGAGGGTAGTGGAGAAAGTCCTTAGGTCCATGCCTAAGAAATTTGAGTCAGTTGTTGCAGCAGTAGTAGAGTCTAAGGATCTCAGTATGATGTCGGTTGATGACCTGATGGGCTCATTGATATCTCACGAATCTAGGATGAGTAAGTATGAAGAACCTGTTGATGTATTTGTAACTTCGGAAGATATTCACTTGTATATTACATTTGTACTTTATTGTATATCCAACAGAGATGTCTTATTCCTCTGATTGGAAGTGTCGTCATTTGTATTTGCAAGTGTCGCAAGTTACATTGTAAGTGTCATCATTTGTATTGATGGGTTATTAGACCACTAGTATGGGGTCGGCCCTAGTTAGGTCATGTGGTTGGTTTATTAGACTTGATTAGCAAGTCGTCCCTGTTGGATTATTGGCAGGTCAAGTTAGTGTATAAATAGAGAGGTTGTGTCTCTCATTTGATTCATTGACTCACTTATCAAGCTCGCATAGCTAATAGAGAAAGTGGCGCACTTGTGGTGTAGGAGGAGCATATGCTAGAGACATCTTATTGGGCTTGATCATTGTGATCTTGTTTTGTGGCTTATCTTATCTCTAAGGAAGTTGCGGGGTTTTTCACCTTCTTGGTTTTCCCCGGTGAAACTCTGTGTCTCTTGTATGATTTCTATTGTGTTTATGATTGATATGTTATAGATATGATGTACATGATATTCTCTTAGTGATCCTGAATGATAATGGAATGAAATTATCGAAAAATTAACATGGTATTAGAGCTGATATAAGAAGAAGGCACTATGTAGCTGCGGAAGCTAGAACTTCTTAATTTTTGGGTTTTTCTCCACAGATCATCAAAGGAAGAAGGCTAGATTGACTCTCCTAGCAAGGGCGCATCTTTCTGTTGAGACATAATTCAATTATGAGCTTTTTCAGGTTTTGACCTAAAAATTAGGGTTTCTGCAAAAGTTGGAATTTTTGAAATCTGAGACCACGGATGGAAGCTCCTCTGCAAAATTGAATTTTAGAGACTTGGATAGAAATTTTTGGTTGGGTGAAGCTCCAGGAAAATAAAACCCTAATTCAGGGTCCTACCAAGTGAATCCAGAAGTTTCAAAAGCATTTTTGAGGGGTGAAAATTTGTAGATTTTAAATTCTGAGAATACTAGCTTAACTAGCTCAGCAAGGTGCATATTTCTATCCTTTCAGAAGTTTGAAATTCAAAATTTGAATTTTTAGGGTTTCTCTAACAAACCCTAATCCAGCTCCAGATCCAATTTTCAGCAAATCAAGTGGTAAGACCTAAATCTTTTATTTCCATTTGAGTTTCTCATTAAAATGTCTCACACACACCAAGCTTGAGGATAAGCTTGAAGGGGTTGATAACTTCCGAGCCTGGAAGTATAGGATTGGGTTAATCCTGGAAGAGAATGAGTTGGATAACTACATAAAGGAAGAGGCTCCAGTTCCAGAGGGAGATGAGGCTAAGGCCTTACACAAGAAGAACTTGGTCAAAGCCAAGAGAATCATTACTGATTCTATTAAGGACCATCTCATACCCCATGTGTCTTCCCTTAATACACCTAAGGATATGTTTGACTCTTTGACTAAGTTGTTTAAGGGTAAGAACATAAATCAGAAGATGACTCTGCGGAACCAATTGAAAGGGGTAAAGATCTAGAATGGAGAGACCATTCAATCCTACTTTTCTAAGGTCTCTCAAATCAAGGAACAACTTGAAGTTGTGGATGAAGTAGTGGAGAATGGAGAAATTGTAATGACCACTTTGAATGGCCTACCTAGGTCATGGGACTCCTTCATCCAAGGAATCTGTGCTAGAAAGAAACTGATCTCCTTTAGTAGACTATGGGAGGAATGTTCACAAGAAGAATCTAGGCTTGTGTCCTGAGAAGAAAAGATGGGAAATGAATATCAAGCCCTCATAGCTCACACCAAGAAAGGAAAGTTCAAAAGGCAGCCATCTCACCACAAGAAATCTTCTCATTCCTATCATAAAGAGAAGAAAGATATGAGATGCTTCAATTGCAATGAGAAAGGACACTTTGCCTCAGAATGTCCCAAGAAAAGAAAAGAAGTTAACAACAACTTCAAGAAGAATAACATTAAGAAGAGGCATCATGCTCATGCTGCTGAGGATGATGAGCCTCCCAAGAAGAAGAATAGGGTAGGAAGTGAAGACTCTTCAAGTGAGGAAGAATATGTGTTGATCTCTGCTCTCACATGTACTATCTCACATGGATGTGATGATTGGCTTATTGATAGTGGGGCTTCCAAACACATGACAGGATTTAAAGAATCCTTTATAGATCTATCTGAACATGAGTCACCCCATAAGGTGAAACTTGGGGATGACTACCAATATCCCATAAAAGGAAGCGGTGAAGCCTCCTACAAGTTAGACTCTGGGAAGTATTTAAAGATGCAAGATGTTCTATATGTACTTGGACTCAAGAATAATCTTCTCTCCATATTATCTCTGTATGCAAAGGGAATGAGAGTTGCATTTATAGATCGCCAAGTAATCATGTGGCCAAAGGGTAAGACACTAGATGATGTAGTGGTGATTGGAGAGCAAGAGGGAGGATTGTACAAATTAAAGAGACAACCTGAACATGCCATGGTACATGAATCCATGGAGCCAGGTGAACTTTGGCATAGAAGGCTTTCTCATGTGCACTATAGGGCATTACCAATTGCAAGCAAAGCAGTAGAAGGTCTTCCTAAAATCTAGTCAAAGCATGAAGGTATTTGCAAAGGATGTGCAAAAGGAAAGAACACAAAGAAGGCATTTCCAAGCAGTGGAAGCAAAGCAAAAGGAACTTTGGAGATTATCCACTGCGATGTATGCGGACCAATGTCATCCAGTTCTCTGAGTGGGTATGTATATTATGTCTCCTTCATTGATGATTTCTCTAGGAAGACTTCGGTTTACTTCTTGAAGAATAAAGATGAAGTGTTTGATAAGTTCAAGGAATTCAAATCCTTGATAGAAAATCAAACCAATAAGAATATCAAGATCTTTAGATCCGACAATGGCGGAGAATTCACTTCAGGAGACTTCAAGAAGTTATGCAGTGATTCAAGGATTAATAGGGAGTTGACTACTCCTTACAATCCACAACAAAATGGAGTTGCAGAAAGGAAGAATAGAGCTATCATGGAAGCAGCACGGGAAATGCTTCATGACCAAGATCTACCCATGCACTTGAGGGTAGAAGCAGCAAGAACAACGGTATATGTACAAAATAGAACACCACATAAGATACTTGACAATAAGACACCAGGAGAAGTTTTCTATGGTAAGAAACCAGAAGTTAGCCATCTAAAAATATTTGGCTGTCTAGTATTTACACATGTTCCAAAAGAAAAGAGGACAAAGCTAGATCCTTCAGGAAAGAAGGGCATCTTTGTGGGTTACAGTGAAAGCTTGAAAGCTTACAGAATCTACTTTCCAGGGTTCAAGAAAATTGACATCAATAGGGATGTAACATTTGATGAAAACTCAACATACATCAAATCAAGGAAGACACCTGCTCAAGACAATGAAGAACCAAGGGTAACCAGAATTCAAGACACCACTATGAATGAAGCAATTCCAGAAGAAGATCATGAAATTGAAGATTCACAAGAACCTGTAGATCCACCCCATGAGAAGATCTCTCACAAGAGCAAAACCTGCATGGGCTAGAGAGCTCATTCAAGATGTAGAAAGGTATGGCATTCCAGAAGAAGAACATAGAGAAAGGAAAAGGATTGGATCACACTTTGTGATATTATCAACAAAGAACCTTCTAGTTATGAAGAAGCAGCAGAAAAGAAAGAATGGAAGGATGCCATGGTCAAGGAATACCAGTCGATCATGAAGAATGATGTTTTGGATGTAGTCCCAAGGCCTGAAGGGAAGTCTGTTGTGACTTCCAAGTGGATCTATAAGATCAAGCATGCTGCAGATGGTAGCATAGAGAAATACAAGGTGAGGTTTGTAGCTCGTGGCTTCTCCCAGAAAGAGGGAATAGATTATGAAGAGACTTCTGCTCCTGTAGCCAAATACACTTCCATTAGAACAGTACTTTCTCTGGCTATAGTGATGAAATGGAAGATACACCAGATGGATGTCAAGACAGATTTCTTGAATGGTGTAGTCAAAGAGGAAGTGTATGTGGAGCAGCCACTTGGGTTTGAGACACATGACAGGGAGTCATATGTGTGCAGATTGAAGAAATACTTGTATGTCTTGAAGCAAGATCCTAGGACTTGGTATGGTAGGATAGAAAACTTTCTATCCAGTTTGGGCTTTACCAAGAGTAAAGCAGATTCCAACCTTTACTACAAGGTTGAGGAAGGAAATCTAGTGATACTACTATTGTATGTGGATGACCTGTTTGTTATAGGTGAGGATAGATTGATTGCCGATACAAAGAGGAAGCTTGCTTCCGAGTTCGAGATGAAGGACTTGGGGATGAGGCACTACTTTCTAGGCATGGAGGTGTGGCAGAGTGCAGATGGAATCTTCTTTGGACAAGGGAAGTATGCAGTAGAGATCCTGAAACGGTTCAGGATGATGGACTGCAAGGCTGTGGCCACCCCTATGGCATCAAACCTGAAGCTTCTGTGTAATGCTTCATCTGATCCGGTTGATGTCACGGTGTATCGTCAGATGATTGGGTCCTTGATGTACCTGATGAAAACGAGACCAGATATTTGCTTTGCGGTGAACACATTGAGCCAGTTCCTGACAGATCCCAGAGTTGTTCACCTGTTTGCTGTAAAGCATATTCTGAGGTACTTGAAGGGTACAATTGATTATGGGCTCAAGTATGATGCGAATCAAAAGTTTAACCTGAAGGGTTATGTTGATTCAGATTACGCAGGTAGTGCTGCATATAGGAAGAGCACTTTGGGGTGCTGCTTCAGTATGGGATCAGGTGTGATCTCTTGGTTTAGCAGGAAGCAATCTTGCGTAGCACTGAGTACAGCCGAAGCAAATTATGTTGCAGCTTATTCGACTAGTTGTGAGGCAGTATGGCTTAGGAAGCTACTGTCTGAGTTATTTGATCTCCCATTGGATGCTACCTATATCTATTGTGACAACCAAAGTTGTGTGAAGTTGTCAGAGAAATTGGTGTTCCATGTCAGGTCGAAGCACATTGAGATCAAATATCACTATATCGGGGATATGGTGTAGAGAGGAGCAATGAAGCTCCTGTATGTTGAAACAAATGAGTAGGTTGTAGATGTGTTGAAGAAACCACTAGCCAGAGTGAAGTTTGAGTACTTTAGAGAGAGGCTTGGTATTCTTCAGATAGAAGATACTTCGAGGAAGAAGTGATGGCATAGATTTGCTGGAGCCATTCCAAGCATGGTGATAGGAGGATCCTTCCCATGGCTGTGGATGTAAGCACTGTGTGATGAGCATTAGGATGATGCTCAAGTTACTGCTTTGTATATGCATCAGGTGGATGCTGTGTATGATCAGTTGGATCATGTATCTGTATATGCATTAGGTGGATGTTGTGTATGATCAGTTGGATCATGTATCTGTATATGCATCAGGTGGATGCCGTGTATGATCAGTTGGATCATGTATTTGTATATGCATCTGGTGGATGTTGTGTATGATCAGTTGGATCATGTATATGTATATGCATCAGGTGGATGCTTTATATGATTAGTTTGATCATGTATATGTATATACATCAGTTGGATGCTTTGTATGATCAGTTGGAGCATGTATGATGACATGCATCAGGATGATGCAGTGACGATGATCATTTGAGATGAGTATCTGGATAATGCTCTGGATGATATGCATTAGGACAATGCTATAATGATGATCAGGATGATCATTTGAGATGAGTATCAGGACGATGCTTTGGAAGATGTGCATTAGGTTGATGCACCGTGCGATGATGATTAGTTGGATCATGGGTATCAGGTTGATACTTCGAGTTCAGGGATGATATGTGGCAGGTTGTGCAAGTAGCATGTAATCAGTCCTTTGAGATCCAATAGGTTGAGCTGTGTGCTTATAATCAATCCTGGGATGCTCTTTTGAGGTATTGCTATGGAGGCATGTAATCAGTCCTGGAGATCCGATAAGTTGAGATGTGTGCTCGTAATAAGTCATGATATGCTCTTTAGAGATCTTGCCGGTCGTGCTGCAGCACATAAATATTCCTAGGATGCTCTTTAATGGTATTGCTTATTCATGTGTAATTAGTTCTAGAGATCCGATAGGTTGAGCAGTGTGCTCGTAATAAGTCCCAGGATGCTCTTTAGAGATCTTTCCGATCGTGCTACGGCACATAAATGTTCCTGCGATGCTCTTTAAAGGTATTGTGAAGAGATGCATGTAATCAGTCCTAAGAGAGATCTTTCCAGTCGTGCTTAGGCACATAAATGTTCCTGGGATACTCTGGTTAGGTATTGCATCCGCACGTAATTAGTCCTGAGATTCCACCTCTATTAGACCGTTTGCATAGATGATGAAGACCTACAGGAGGTAGGCCTACAACCAACATGAAAAAGGGCTGGCTCTGTAGAACTTCCTATGACGAGAATAATTTTGAGATATCCCAGTGATCGAGATGTCGAGTACAACAGTAGTGATGATGATGATGCTCCGTGATCTAGTGATGATGATCTAGCTCCAGAATTGAATACCTACGCCAATATGTATTGATGACCTGTGTTTAGAATACCTTCCTAGTTAAGAGGGAGTGTTGATGTATTTGTAACTTTGGAAGATATTCACTTGTATATTACATTTTTACTTTATTGTATATCCAACAGAGATGTCTTATTCCTTTGATTGGAAGTGTCATCATTTGTATTTGCAAGTGTCGCAAGTTACATTGTAAGTGTCATCATTTGTATTTGCAAGTGTCGCAAGTTACATTGTAAGTGTCGTCATTTGTATTGATGGGTTATTAGACCACCAGTGTGGGGTCAGCCCTGTAATGTCCCCTTCTCTCATCCAATGCAGGGAATGAAACATTAACAACATACCGGTATTTTGTAAACTTAGCCCCAATATCCTTTCTCTAAAAAATCATAACAATTAAAAACTTCTCTATACAGGTGTAACTTCAATAAAACACAGCGGAATTCAACATAACAACACACATAAGCACAAACAGAAGATGATTCCATATGCAGGGATTCAATCCCAATCTTATGCTATGCATAGACTTCATTACAATATCAATATCATGAATAAATAACATTCAGATTAGCACATTGCAGAACACAGAATATATATATATATTAAACCACAGAGAGCACTTATCTTGCAACGCAATGTCCAATGACTGGCTATGGGAGAGCAACGTTCCACCCAACTATACATCTCTGTCCAGCCTGTATTCTTTCAGCTGAGAGATCGCCCCCGAGCTGGGCTGTGTATCCACTAAGGAGGAACTAGATGGCTCACTCACAGTCAGGGTTTCACTCAAACAACCATGCTAAGCCAACACACAGTTGGGTTTTTCAAGCATGCAATAGGAGATGGAGGAGGATGCTAGTCCACTGAGCTCAATCCTAGAGCCACATACACTTCAAGCTAGACTCAGCAATCCCATCCTCTGTTCATATATCCACAACTGGATTTCTCACAACTCTGTCAGAAATAATTCCCAAATTCGTCACTGATTTTCTGGGCTATCCAAACTGGGTTTTCCCATGGATTTTGGGGTAGCTATTGCTCCCAAAATTGCCCCAAGGCTCATACCAACGAATCCCCCATTGGATTTCACTGTCCAATACCCATTCTGGGCGTTTTTTGTTAAGTTTAAACCAAATAGACAAGCAAGATCACTGAAAGAAACGTAATCACAAGATAGACACAGAATATACCCTGGGAAACCCTCATGGGGTAGAAAACCCAGTAAAGCTTTCCTCAATAAGATGATCAACCAAAATACAAGATGTGCTCCTTCCTTCTTTGTCTCCTTAGCAGATCTCCCAGACAAGTGCGCACTCTTCCACAAGTGAGTGAATGATCTAATGAGGAGTTCACCTCTCTTATTTATACTGACCCCCAACTGACTAAAAGACCTGATGGGGCCGACCTCTCCTGGAGAAGTCTAATAACCCCAAAAATATAACCACAGGGCCGACCCCCACATGGTGGGTCTAATAACCCTCAAAGGAATAAACATCTCCGGATACATAATAGGGTTACCTCGGAGGGATGAAACATCTCCGGAATAATAAAGTACAAATATAATATTCTTTGAAGTTACAATATTCAACACTCCCCCTTAACGAGAAGGATATTATAACAGCATCTGCAGGAGCAAGGAGTCACTATACATGATACATCTATAAATCATCGGAAGCTTTCTTCAATTTGTCTTCATCAGTAACTCAAACAGTTACTGGGACATCAATGTCAACATCAACATCAACATTACGATCATCAGCATCGTAATCACACGATCAGCAGCATCGTCATCACACGATCAGCAGCATCATCATCACACGATCATCAACATCGTCATCACACGATCAACAGCATCGTCATCACACGATCAGCAGCATCGTCATCACATGATCAGCAGCATCGTCATCATACGATTATCAGCATCGTCATCACACGATCATCAGTATCGTCATCACACGATCAGCAGTATCGTCATCACACGATCAACAGCATCGTCATCACACGATCAACAACATCGTCATCACACGATCATCAGCATCATCATCACACGATCATCAGCAGTACAAGTATTCATGCCAATACAAGTGACCATATCAACAATACGAGTATCCTACCGATACAAGTAACCACATCATCAATACAAGTATCCTACCGATACAGGTAACCACATCATCAATACAAGTATCCTATCGATACAAGTAACCACATCATCAATACAAGTATCCTACCGATACAAGTAACCACATCATCAATACAAGTATCCTACCGATACAAGTAACCACATCATCAATACAAGTATCCTACCGATACAAGTAACCACATCATCAATCACTTTCTCGGAGACCATACGTCTACGGATCAATTCAGGGACCGAATTCCGGGGATGATACAATCCCCACTTCTCGGAGACCATACGTCTACGGATCAATTCAGGGACCTAAGTCCGGGGATGATACAATCCCCACTTCTCGGAGACCTCACGTCTACGGATCAATTCAGGGACCGCAGTCCGGGGATGATACAATCCCCACTTCTCGGAGACCTCACGTCTACGGATCAATTCAGGGACTGCAGTCCGGGGATGATACAATCCCCACTTCTCGGAGACCTCACGTCTACGGCTCTCTTTAGGACTGAAAGTCCAGGGATGATCCAATCCCCTCAACTGTCCACTAAGGACTTTATTCTTGGAGACCTCACGTCTACGGCTCTCTTTAGGACTGAAAGTCCAGGGATGATCCAATCCCCTCAACTGTCCACTAAGGACTTCATTCTCGGAGACCTCACGTCTACGGCTCTCTTTAGGACTGAAAGTCCAGGGATGATCCAATCCCCTCAACTGTCCACTAAGGACTTCATTCTCGGAGACCTCACGTCTACGGCTCTCTTTAGGACTGAAAGTCCAGGGATGATCCAATCCCCTCAACTGTCCACTAAGGACTTCATTCTCGGAGACCTCACGTCTACGGCTCTCTTTAGGACTGAAAGTCCAGGGATGATCCAATCCCCTCAACTGTCCACTAAGGACTTCATTCTCGGAGACCTCACGTCTACGGCTCTCTTTAGGACTGAAAGTCCAGGGATGATCCAATCCCCATCTGTATTCTCATCTATACAGGTACAAATATCCAAGAGCATGCATCACATCAAAACATGTATACATCATTAATCAAAACATGTATACATCACACCAAAACATGTATACATCTAGCATGTATTCTCACTAATACATCTAATCATCAAAACATGTATACATCACACCAAAACATGTATACATCTAGCATGTATCAAAACATGTATCCATAAAAAAAATAGAAGATATATAAGAGTTCTAAATCTAAATAATTGTAAGTAGCTAAGTGCAACAAAACAAAATTGTTATCAAATACTATACTACTCCCCCTTTCGAGGAGGGTCCTTCTGGACTATACCAAGCATGTCTCGGAAGTATTCAAACTTTACTCGAGACAGAGGTTTAGTCAGGATATCGGCAATCTGATCCTCAGTGCTTATATACTCGAGCTTGATGGCTCCTCTCTGCACCATGTCTCGTATATAGAAGTAACGGATCTCAATGTGTTTTGACTTATCATGGAACATAGGATTTTCAGTCATCTTAATGCAGCTTTGATTATCACACATAATCACAGTGGGATCCATTTCTAAGTCAAAAATTCCAGATAAAAGTTTTCGAAGCCACACTGCTTCACAGCTGGCAGAGCAAGTGGCTATATATTCTGCTTCAGCAGTACTGAGGGCCACACTAGATTGTTTCTTGCTGAAATAGGAGATCATGGCAGATCCAAGACCATAACATCCGCCTGAAGTACTTTTTCTGTCTGAGACATTACCTGCCCAATCAGAATCTGAGTAACCATGTAACTTGAGTTCATTACCTCCAAGATAGTATAGGCCAAAGTCCATTGTACCTTTTAGGTACCTCATTATATGCTTTGCAGCTATAAGGTGAACCTTTCTAGGTTCTACTAGATACTAACTTAGGGTATTTACGGCAAACCATATATCCGGCCTAGTATTTGTCAAATACATCAATGATCCAATAATTTGTCTATATAGGGTTATGTCCACTAGTTCTGATGAATCATTAACTAATAGTTTCAGGTTGGAGTCCATGGGAGTGGCCATGGCTTTACACTCCAACATGTCAAATCTTTTGAGAATCTCCACAGTATACTTACCTTGATTTAGAAAGATTCCTTTTGGCTCTTGCCACACTTCTAGGCCTAAGAAGTAGTGCATTAAACCGAGATCTTTCATTTCGAATTCTGAAGAAAGCTTCTTCTTGCTTTCAATAATTTGATTCTCATTTCCGGTTAGAAAAAGATCATCTACATATAATAGCAATATAACAGGTTCATCATCCATCACTTTAAGATAAAGATTGGGGTCAGCTTTACTTTTGGTAAAGCCCATGCTTGTTAAGAACCTGTCAATCCTTCGGTACCAAGCCCTGGGAGCTTGCTTCAATCCATATAATGCCTTTTTTAGTCTGCATACATGGGTCCTTCCGTCTTTGACCTCAAAACCTTGAGGTTGTTCTATGTATACTTCTTCTTCAATTACACCATTCAGAAAAGTTGTCTTAACATCCATTTGATGCAATTTCCATTTCATCATGGATGCAAGTGCCATGATAGTTCTAATTGAAGTATACCTAGCAACAGGTGCAAATGTTTCTTCATAGTCAATTCCCTCCTTTTGAGAGAATCCTCTGGCTACAAACCTTGCCTTGTATTTTTCAATGCTACCATCTGCAGCGTGTTTTATCTTGAAAATCCATTTGGAAGAAACCACACTTTTATCTCTTGGCTTGGGGACTATATCCCAAACATCATTTTTCATTATCGACTGATATTCTTCTGTCATTGCTTCTACCCATTCTTTCTTTTGAGCTGCCTCTTCATAGCTAGTAGGTAGTTGATCCACAAGATCACACATCAAGGCCATATAGTTGGACTCTAACTTTGGTTTCTTTCTTTCTCTAATGGAGCCTTCAGGAGCACCATATTTTTCAGCCCCTTGGATAATATCTCTAGCCCATGCTGGCCTTCTTTTCTTTGAAAAATCTGAGATAGGAGGTTCTTGTGGTTCGAACATGTCATGATCCTCTGGTGGATTGTCTTCAGGGATGTGAACAACCTCTGAGTTTCTAGAAGAAGGATCTTCTTCATAGATTTCTTCAAGTTGGCATTTTCTTGATTTCTTGAGAGCTGCTTCTTCATCAAAAGTTACATCTCTACTGATTTCTATATGATGAAAGCCTGGTATGTAAATCCTGAAAGCTTTGGATGATTCACAGTAACCAACAAATATTCCTTTCTTACCAGAAGGATCCAACTTGGTTCTCTTTTCTTTTGGAATGTGGATGTACACAGGACACCCAAATATTTTAAGATGGCTTACCTCGGGCTTCTTTCCAGTAAACACTTCTTCTGGAGTTTTGAAATCAAGAGCACTATGAGATAATCTGTTTTGAACATATACTGCTGTCTTGGCTGCTTCAGCCCATAGATACATGGGAAGATCCTGGTCATGTATCATAGTCTTCACAGCTTCCATGATGGTTCTAGTTTTCCTTTCTGCAACCGCATTTTGTTGGGGATTGTAGGGAGTGGTTAGTTCTCTCTTGATTCCAACTTCTTTACAAAATTCTTCAAACTCTTTTGAAGTATATTCTCCACCATTGTCTGTTCTGAGAATCTTGATTTTCTTTTCTGAGAGATTTTCTATTAGAGCCTTGAACTCTTTGAACTTTCCAAAAACTTCATTCTTACCTTTTAGAAAGTATATCTAGGTTTTCCTTGAAAGATCATCAATGAATGAGAGATAGTATTCAAATCCACTCAGAGAGGTGGTGGGCATTGGACCACATACATCTGAGTGTATTAACTCCAAGATACCCTTAGTCTTTGTTTCACTCTTTGGAAAGGGGTTCTTGATATTCTTCCCTTTCTTACATCCTTTACATGAGCCATCATGATCAACCTTCAAATCTGGTAGTCCTATGACCACCTTGCTTACATAGGGTAAGGCTTTGTAGTTAATGTGGGCTAGTCTTCTATGCCATAGCTCACTGGGACTAGAGGTTTCATGAACAAAGGTAGCTTCTGGATGACCCTTGAGTTTATACAAACCTCCTTCCTCTTCACCAATAACAATTGCATCCTTAATAGATTTGCCTTTGGACCACATTAACACTTGTCCATCAATGAATGCAACTCTATAGCCTCTCTTGTCTAATGCTGAGATTGAAAGCAAATTCTTCTTCAATCCTGGAACATACAAAACTTCCTTCATCTTCATGGGGGTTCCAGAATCGAGTTTGTAGTTTGCTTCACCAATTCCCTTAATGGGATATTGATAGTCATCTCCTAGAGATACCTTTTGGGGAGAAGTCTTTTCTTCAAGATTTGAAAGAGTCCTTTTCTGACCTGTCATGTGCTTTGAAGCACCACTGTCAATAAGCCATGTACCTTCTCCAGGGGTTATAGATCCAGAGAGTGCAGAGAAGAGAACATATTCTTCTGCATCTTCTTCTGTATTTCTCCTTGACCTTCTTTTGAAGAAGGTCCTTTCTTCTTCTTCCTCTTCATTTCTAGGTCTTTTATTGTGAGACCTTTCTTCCTCTACTTCTTCTTCTTCACTATCATCTTCTGCAAGATGTGCTTGGTGTCTTTTGTAGTGAGTACCCTTTTTCTTCTGTAGAGGGCATTCTCTAGCAATGTGTCCTATTTTGTGACAAGAAAAGCACTGGAAAGAAGAGTAATCTCTTCTTTGAGTAGTTCCTCTTTTCTTCTGAAATCTGTGTGGAGGATGAGACTCCTTGTGACTACCCTTTTTAGAGTAGGATTGATTCCTTCTTCTTTTGGTGTGGGTGGCCAAGGCTTGGTCATCCTCTTTGAGCAAGGCTTCTCGATTTGCAACCCTAGCCTCCTCTTGTACACAATCCTCCCAAACTACATCAAACTTCATACTTTCTTTTCTGGCACACATAGTTTGAATGAATGACTCCCAAGGTCTAGTGAGACCATTTAGAGCTGTCATCACAAGTTCATCTTCATCAAGAGTATCACCAATGGCATCTAGTTGCTCCTTGATTAGAGAGACTCTTGAGAAGTAGTCTTGAATGGATTCTCCTTTGTGCATCTTGGTACTCTTCAACTGAGTCCTTAGATTCATCTTCATATTGATGTTCTTTCCTTCATACATTCTTCCTAGGGCATCATACATTTCCTTTGGAGTCTTCTTGGAAGCCACTTGGGGAATCAAGTGGTCTTTAATAGAATCAGCTATGATTCTATTTGCCCTAATCAAATCCTTCCTGTGTTTTTCTTTGGCTTCATCTTCTTCTGGTTCTGCAACTTCCTCCTTGATATAATGAGCAAGATCATTCTCCTCAAGAATGAGACCAATTCTGTATTTCCATGCCCGAAAATTTTCTATACCTTCTAGCTTGTCTTCAAGCTTAGTGTTTGGAGCCATCTTCTCTTGGGGGAGTCCAAGAGACAGAGTAGACTTACCTGGAAAGTTACTTTTCACTTTTCCGGAATCTGGAACAGAATTTTATCGCACTTTTGGTAGAATTAGGGTTTGACTTTCCCGGAGTTCTACCCAACCAAAAAGTTCGATCTATATCTCAAAAGAATGCTCTTGAGAAGGGCTATCCAGCCATGTAATCAGAATTCAAAAATTCCAACTTTTTTCGGAAACCAAATTTTGATGTATCGCACTTTTGGTAGAATTAGGGTTTGGATTTCCCGGAGTTCTACCCAACCAAAAAGTTCGATCTATAGCTCAAAAGAAAGGTATTGAGAAGAGCTATCCAGCCATGCAACCAAAAATCAATAATACCAACTTTGGTCTGAAACCCTAACTTCACCGGAGAGAGAGAGAGGTATTCTTACCTTGTGAAAGATGTGCTATTCAGTCTAGCTCTGATACCATGTTAAGTTTAAACCAAATAGACAAGCAAGATCACTGAAAGAAACATAATCACAAGATAGACACAGAATATACCCTGGGAAACCCTCATGGGGTAGAAAACCCAGCAAAGCTTTCCTCAATAAGATGATCAACCAAAATACAAGATGTGCTCCTTCCTTCTTTGTCTCCTTAGCAGATCTCCCAGACAAGTGCCCACTCTTCCACAAGTGAGTGAATGATCTAATGAGGAGTTCACCTCTCTTATTTATACTGACCCCCAATTGACTAAAAGACCTGATGGGGCCGACCTCTCCTGGAGAAGTCTAATAACCCCAAAAATATAACCACAGGGCCGACCCCCACATGGTGGGTCTAATAACCCTAGTTAATACAAACCCTCGGAGGAATAAACATCTCCGGATACATAATAGGGTTACCTCGGAGGGATGAAACATCTCCGGAATAATAAACTACAAATATAATATTCTTTGAAGTTACAATATTCAACATTTTTGGCTTCCCAAAACGTGGGTTCATTCCAAGTCGCGATTTCTGGTTTTCTCCCTGCTAGGAGCTCGTTTTTGGATGGAGAATGATGATGGGTTCTTTTCCCATGGAATGGGGATGAGAATGAAACAATCTCACAGGAGGTAGAGTGACTTGTGGGACAAGTCAACAGAGCCCATACCTACCCATATGAATTTCAGGGCTGCCCATCTCCCATTAAAGCCATGGGATGACATCTCAACCACTTTCTTACAACAGGAATAAATGTCATCTAGAAAAGTCAAATGGGTTCTCATAATGACATATGGCAACCTATGGTTCACTCCCATAGCCCCCTCACCACTCCCTAGTGGATACACGTGGCCCCTTCTCATTCGTTGCCTCCGTAGCTAGTTTTGGTATTTTATATTGCATGATGTTTATTTACATCCTATTACAATTTCCATGGCTTAAGAGCACATGGTACCAAAATATCAAATACTTGCCCTTTAAATAAAATTCGGGCTTTCACTAGGAGGGCCTTGGCCTTGAGCTCCACGCTAGGAAAACATACATCACATGTACACATTATTTACATTAAAGGCTAATATATCCTAAGGGTAGAATTGGGGGTATTACATTCCCCTCCCCCTTAGAACAACACCGTCCTCGGTGTTCCAAGACTTAGGCATACATATACAATTTACACATGTCCAAAACTTCAAAAACTTTGCAGATCTGCCCTGCATTCTGTTCTTTACTTTGAACTTTCAGGACCAAGTCCTTTGACCTTCACGAGTTGTTCCTGGTGATTCGAATCTTCCAGCTCATCCATAAGTCTAAAAACTTTATGGCTGCTACCCTCTTGAGGTTCTCTTGTTGGGCAATTGCGGAGGCAATGATCCCCTCCACATTTCCAACACTTCACTGGTTGCTTCATCTTTACCTGTTCAATTTCCTTTGATTCTTCCCACCTGGAGCGTTTTTTAATCGGACGATTGGATGAATGCTTCTTCATTGATCCACTTTTCTTTCCCTTGCTGATTGCTCTCATAATTCTTTTTACCTCTTTCTGCAGACGAAGAGTGTCCTGCAAGACCTTGTGGTTCATCTCGTTCTGCTGCTTTTGCATCTTGAGCATCTCTCCAAGATTTTCTTGGGTCTTGGCAATTGTTTGAAGAAGACTTCCAGCCAATTCTAATAGCCCTTGGTCTGCCTCCATGGTAAATGGAAACAACTGACCACACTTTGCTCACTACCAACACTTGCCTGCACCGACTGCAACCAATTGATTCAGTTTTGACCTTCAGTCATGCATGCATTCAGCAATTTTCTAATTCTATAAATGCATCAATAAAAGGGAAAGAGAGGGAGCAGTAAGAGTTTCTCCTCTTAGTTTTGTTCCATCTTGGAACCCACACCACCATTGTGGTTTTCATGCTCCTGTCCTCTTTCACTTCACGTGAATGCTCGACCTGCCCTTCTTGGCAATGACACGTAGTGTCTATGGTCTATTCCAAACCTCTCAACCATGGAGTTCCTCCACTTGGTTGGTCTAATTCTTGGTTGCTAGGACTCACACAGTTCCACTAGCCCCCATATTTCATTAATGCTCATGTTGATCCCTTGGTTACATGTCCACACGCATCCTTGAGATGCTTTCATAGTCATTGCTTCCAGCAATACCTACACTCAAACATTGAATCAATTCACAGGTTTAGTTTATTTTCACAGGAAATCATAACCAAATCATATACACATGTATATTCATAAGCAAGAAATTACAAGATAACCAAATACTTATCTGCACTAGATGTCTTCACTTTATTCCATAGGGTCCTTCTTTGCTTTACAAGCCTTGGAATCGCCTATGGATTTGGGTGTTTGGCCAGTGCACAGGCTGCCCCTCAACATCTAATAGTCCTGTATGTTTGGCCAACACGCAGGCTGCTCCAAATCATCAACAATCTCGCATGTTTGGCCAGCACGCAGGCTACCCCAAATCATCAACAATCTCACATGTTTGGCCAGCACGCAGGTTGCTCCAAATCATCAATAATCTTGCATGTTTGGCCAGCACGCAGGCTGCTCCACAACATCAATAATCTTGCCCAACCAGCCACTCTCTGGATTTACCAAGCAATTTATAGTTCTTTCTGGGTCCTTGTTTCCTGTATGACCAAAGTTTCCAACAAAGAAACAATAGTGCATCAGCTTAACTGTTACAAGACTTATACTTGTAATCTTCATTATTCCAAACAAGAAATAAACGAAATTGAATACTTATCTGTATAGTGCATTTTTTCTCTGGTCCACATGATCCTGCTTTTACTTTATAAGCCTTGGGATCCTCCTGCGGACTATGATTTTTGGCCAGCACGCAGGCTGCTCCAAATCATCAAATAATTAATGCCCTACCAGTACACCTTCACGCCGTCTGGGTTTACCAAGCATTTGGTGGTGCCCAACCAGTCCCATACCTGGTTGGCCCTCTCCATTGCTGAGCCAGCACATACGTCTGGGTCATCGGCCAATGGAAGGTAACTGCGCCATCGACCATTATAGGTCAAGTCTCCACTACTCTGCCTTAGGCTTGCATCAGCCTTTCACATGTTTCACAATCCCTCAATGCGCATAACAATTCTTCACCCACACAAGGGTGGCACTTCTTCTCTTGTGTAAGCCGGCGGTTCCATTTAGGAATTCTTTAGGTGACTTTCTTAACTGTAGGCTATCATGGCCCCATGATACCCACTCACCCTACACAAGGGTTACCACTGCTCATACAGTCCTCTTGAGTATTCTTGTCTTCACTTTTCCCTTTAATGTGCAGCACTAAATTTCATATGTATAATCTGTCAACACAAAATGGATAGCAAGCTCATTAGTATTGCTGCTCTAGAACTGTAAACATATTTCATAACACTCACTATCCAACCTTGAAACACCAGGAATGCTTCCATTCCCTTAAGGCGTAGTCAATATTGGCATCCCTAACATAACTCAGCACCAGAAAGGCGTGCACTCCTTACTGATGTGAACTATGAAGGTCCTAATCATACTTCAAGCAGTCTGCCATAATGAAAATAAAATCAAAACATGCTCTGCATATTAACTCTAATAATTAGACATGCATGTATGTATATATATATATCATTCAGGGTTTGTGGAACACTTATCCATTTTCCAGATGTTATTTCTCTTCTTTAACGAGGAATGGAGGCTCCTTCTCTGAGTTGACAGTCCCTCGGTTTTCCATCCCAATTCCTTTTGATGTTACATAACCTTCATATGTCTTACTGACATAATCTTCACCATCCCACTCATATTGTTTACCAATCATGTGGTGTAGATGAGACATTAATAATGTCTTATGGCATTTCACCTGAAACCCATTTTCAAATCATGGAATCCCTTCCCATGAAGTTTGGCTTCTATAGGCCCACTCTCATGGTCTTACTGCAATGTGTCTTCCTGGCACACTTATTAAACATCCAAACAGTCAGCAACATTTAACAATACAATTCAAATCCGATTGTTCCATAACCAATCCATGGCACTAATAATTAAATTCAGTATGAATTTGCAACTCTGTCTACTACAGAAATTGGTTTTCTTATCCATGAGGCTATCCTCATATTGTTTGGCCCCTGTAAGTGACACCACTCTGCCCGTTATGGTCTCATGCCCGCTACCATACATGAGCATCCACTTATAGCATGTCCTCCTGACACATTTCCATATAATCCAAACAGTCATTAGCAATTATTAGTAAAATTTCAAATCCGAAACATTTACAAATATGATATTTACAACTGTTCTTATTAACAGAACTTAGAGCTCTCAACCATGAGAACCTTCTCATAACCTTTGAATTCTGCATGTGGTAGATCCCGGTCTCTACTATGGACTTATCCTCATTGCCATATGTAAGACCTTCCTACCGAAAACTGAAACTTCAATCAGCCAAACACGTTGTGAGTATCTACGCACATAATCATTCATTGCCATAACAGTCACTGAAGTGATCTCAAAATTATAATACTCAATAATTCAAACACCTTCAGCTGTTAACATTTGAAATGCAACAAAATATATACACTTCTATATATGTGTCATTATCACAATAGAATTTCAAGACATAGTCACACTATCCATGCAACTTAAATAAATCGTAAATACTCATTATTTCACAGTCATATCATTCATACAACTCTGTCCTTCCACAGAGCATTCTAGCAGCCCATCGATCATGATTGGGCTCTTCATGCACTTACTATTCTGCCTTCATAACAGCCCATGAAATGATCCTAGAATTATCATCAATTCATCATTTCATTCATTATTTATTTTGCAATAACATATGCATCATCCCTATGCATTCATACAATGCATCACAAGATTTATAAAATTTCTTAATGCACATCTACTCAATGCTAGCCTGCATTGTTTCATGAGTACTATGCATTCAAGCATATTATGATCGAAGCATGACTATCTCATATAACTTGCATTACCATAATCAGGACCACTAGTCCTCACTTGCTTTGGTTATTAAGCACATAACCAACATACACATGGCATGATATAAATTCATATGAATGCATTGAGATTTCTAAACAGTCATAGGGTGTAAGGATCATTTTATTCACTTACCCACACCTCACCAAGCTTGGTAGGTTAACAGTCCCAATCGGTATTCAATATCACACGCAAACTAACTCAACATAGCTCAAACATAGTTGAAGAGATCTTACCAAATCCTCTTTCAACATTCATGCAATTTGGCACCAATAATCATTACCTGCATGGTTACCATTAACATCGCTTGATGTTACCTGATCAGCTGGCCTCTTATCAAGGCTGCTCAGTCCTTTTGCCAACTTTATGATCATAGATTTGTTGCACCATCCTTTCTGCATAAGGTTGCTGGCTTCATGCAACAACATCCTCAGCACATTTAGCCATGCTCTTTGTTATCTTTGGTCCTACAACCAATACCAACTTCAATAGTGATTATCAACCACAATATTCTCCATTAGTGGTGCATTGCATATGCAGACTTCATTATTCTACCAATATGCAATATCCCATTTATGCGCAAGCATTTCCATATGCACTATGCAATGTTTGTTAAGATGCCATCTAGTGCATATACATCTATGTAATCCCTTACATTTTAACATTTTTATGCCATATGACAATTTTATAATTATAAGTATGATAACAAATAGGGGTTTAAATAATTCTTCCATTTTTGATCCCTCATTGTAACATGGAATTCCTCTTCCATATCATGCAATTGTAGAAATTGCCCACAATGACAACAAAATTTGTTTGTCAAAACAGCCGCTGGCACTCTTCTGCACTAAATAACTATGATATCTGTAGACCTCATTCAAACTCTGGTCATGCATCATTGTTATCTGCTGGACAAGCTTTCCAATGCCTGTCTTCATGCTCCATTCCGATATCAGGTGCAGGAACTGCATCTCTTCAAAAATGACAACTTTCACTCCAATTTTGCACATTTTACACAGTTGCATTTTGGTCCAGAATGCCAACTTTAGCCACATGTGGAAGAAAATCTATGAGGAATCACAAAAACTTTTATATTGGGCGAAGTTAGTCCATATAACAAGGAACACTCATCAATTCACGGATTTCAATTCCGATGTACCATTCATCTTTTATGAATTTCTGGGTTTTACTACTTCTCACTTTTCACATTTTTCCCAAAATTTCAAATTTTGGGCCAAAAGTGGCTATCACCCAAATGGTGCATTTCTGGGAAATCTTCGTCTAACGAAATATGTCCGTCTTAATGAGAATATGAAATGTCTAGTTCAGTAAAATTTTTGATTCCCACATCTAGGGTCACTTTTACTGCCCACAAGCTTTTCAAAATCCCAAAAAAGTGGCCCGGAACAGTGCTTTTTGGCCTTCTTGCTCACCCCGACTCCACATCCTTTGGAGTTTGGCTCCAAGATTCTGAACTTAACATCATGCCTGCTTCGTGACCGCGCCTGATCAATTTCAGCTCAAACCAACCTTCCGTCAAGCCTCGGGACTCTGCCCTTCAAAAGTCACTATTATTCATTTTCTATCAAATCGGAGTGTAATGGGCTCAGGGTCTTCGCTGGTTCTTTCATGGCCCTCGTCAATGGCCTCCGAGCCCCACAAGAATCATTCTATTCTGAGTCTGGATGCTCATGGTTTTTTTTTTTTTTTTTTTTTCGGGATGTTTCGCCGATCGCTCCCGCAATTGCGGAGCCATTCGGCGAAGGCTCCCGTAGTTGCGGAGCCATTTGCGGAATGCTTCCCCAGTTTCGGAACAGTTCGCCGAATGCTTTCGAAATTTTGGGGCGATTTGGTGAGGTCTTCCGCAGTTTCGGGGAGGTTTGTGGAAGCCTTCCGCAATTGCGGAACGATTCGCCGAAGCCTTCCGCAGTTGCGAAACGATTTGGCGAAGTCTTCCGCAGTTGCGGAACGACTTGCGGAATCCTTCCGCAGTTTCGGAAGAGAATTCCTTCCGAAATTTCGGAAGAAAATTCCTTACGAAAATTTCCTTTCGACGCCAAAAACTTAGAAAAAATTTCTGCTTTTTTGGAGCATTTCGCCGAATTTTTCCACGTTGCGGGACAACTCGCGGAATCCTTCCGCAAATTTCGGAAGATAATTCCTTTCGCAATTTCGAAAGAGAATTCCTTCCACAAATTTCGGGGCGACTTCCCAAACTCCTCTGCGTTGCGGAAAAACTCGCGGAATGCTTCCGCAGTTTCGGAGCAATTCGCCGAATGCTTCCGCAGTTGCGGAAGACATTCGGGAATTCTTCCCGAAACAGTCTTAAACGAATTTTTTCAAAGGCACTTAAGAAAAATTGAAAACTTTGAAATCATATTTGCAACAAAACAGTATTTCAGGCAAAGAAATTGCACTTCCTCATGTTAAGCATGAAACATAAGATGGCAGAGGTTGCCCCTCCTTTCTCTATTTCATAGAATGCAATCAATGCAAACAGTCATGGAAACGATTTCCCATTCCAACAATTAAAAGCCATGCGATCTTGAGGTTTCTTTAATGCATTTTAGTTCCAAATATAAAATGCATGTACACACACAATGACTTATATCTCTGTGAAGGGCCCAACAGCCGTAGTGTTGAACCTAGAGCTCTGATACCAAACTGTAATGTCCCCTTCTCTCATCCAATGCAGGGAATGAAACATTAACAACATACCGGGCTTTTGTAAACTTAGCCCCAATATCCTTTCTCTATTTCATAACAATTAAAAACTTCTCTATACAGGTGTAACTTCAGTCCCCTTCTCTCATCCAATGCAGGGAATGAAACATTAACAACATACCAGGATTTTGTAAACTTAGCCCCAATATCCTTTCTCTATTTCATAACAATTAAAAACTTCTCTATACAGGTGTAACTTCAATAAAACACATCGGAATTCAACATAACAACACACATAAGCACAAACAGAAGATGATTCCATATGCAGGGATTCAATCCCATTCTTATGCTATGCATAGACTTCATTACAATATCAATATCATGAATAAATAACATTCAGATTAGCACATTGCAGAACACAGAATATATATATATATATTAAACCACAGAGAGCACTTATCTTGCAACGCAATGTCCAACGACTGGCTACGGGAGAGCAACGTTATGCCCAACTATAGATCTTTGTCCAGCCTGTATTCTTTCAGCTGAGAGATCGCCCCCGAGCTGGGCTGTGTATCCACTAAGGAGGAACTAGATGGCTCACTCACAGTCAGGGTTTCACTCAAACAGCCATGCTAAGCCAACACACAGTTGGGTTTTTCAAGCATGCAATAGGAGATGGAAAAGGATGCTAGTCCACTGAGCTCAATCCCAGAGCCACATACACTTCAAGCTAGATTCAGCAATCCCATCCTCTGTTCATACATCCACAACTAGATTTCTCACAACTCTGTCACAAATAATTCCCAAATTCGTCACTGATTTTCTGGGCTATCCAAACTGGGTTTTCCCAGGGATTTTGGGGTAGCTATTGCTCCCAAAATTGCCCCAATGATCATACTAACGGATCCCCCATTGGATTTCACTGTACAATACCCATTCTGGGCGTTTTTGGCTTCCCAAAACGTGGGTTCATTCCAAGTCGCGATTTCTGGTTTTCTCCCTGCTAGGAGCTCGTTTTTGGATGGAGAATGATGATGGGTTCTTTTCCCATGGAATGGGGATGAGAATGAAGTAATCTCCCAGGAGGTAGAGTGACTTGTGGGACAAGTCAATAGAGCCCATACCTACCCATACGAATTTCAGGGCTGCCCATCCTCCATTAAATCCATGGGATAACATCTCAACCACTTTCTTACAACAGGAATAAATGTCATCTAGAAAAGTCAAATGGGTTCTCATAATGACATATGGCAACCTATGGTTCACTCCCATAGCCCCTTCACCACTCCTTAGTGGATACACGTGGCCCCTTCTCATTCGTTGCCTCCGTAGCCAGTTTTGGTATTTTATATTGCATGATGTTTATTTACATCCTATTACAATTTCCATGGCTTAAGAGCACATGGTACCAAAATATCAAATACTTGCCCTTTAAATAAAATTCGGGCTTTCACTAGTGGGGCCTTGGCCTTGAGCTCCATGCAGGAAAACATACATCACATGTACACATTATTTACATTAAAGGCTAATATATCCTAAGGGTCGAATTGGGGGTATTACAAGCCCTAGTTAGGTCATGTGGTTGGGTTATTAGACTTGATTAGCAAGTCGGCCCTGTTGGAATATTGGCAGGTTAAGTCAGTGTATAAATAGAGAGGTTGTGTCTCTCATTTGATTCATTCACTCACTTCTCAAGCTCGCATAGCTAAGAGAGAAAGTGGTGCACTTGTGGAGGAGGAGGAGCATCTGCTAGAGACATCTTATTGGGTTTGATCATTGTGATCTTATTTTGTGGCTTATCTTATCTCTGAGGAAGTTGCGGGGTTTTTCACCTTCTTGGTTTTCCCCGATGAAACTCTGTGTCTCTTGTGTGATTGTTATTGTGTCTATGATTGATATGTTGTACATGTTATTCTCTTAGTGATCCTGAATGATAATGGAATGAAATTATCGAAAAATTAACAGAACCCTCATTAGAGAATGCGTTTAAAATGCAGGCCACTCTATCAAAAAACAGAGGCAGAAGAGGAACAAGAGGCAGGGGCAGAGGTAAGAGACAAAATATTCAAGCAGAACAGAAAGATGATGCTTGATTCGACAAGCAATTTCAGCACAACAGTCCTAGCTTCAGGGGGAGTAGTAGTAGAAATTGGCAGCAGATTACTCAGAAATATGACAAGTCAAAGGTACAATGCTACTATTGTAAGAAATTCGGTCAATATGCAAATAGGTGGAGAAAGAAACTGGCAGATGCTGATAGGCAATCGACAAACTTCATTGAGTCTCAATGTAATGAGAATTCTGTTTTATTGACCTGTAATGTTGTTGAACAAAGTTCAAAAGATATTTGGTTTGTTGACAGTGGTTGTAGCAACCACATGACTGGAAACAAAGAATTGTTTGCCAAATTGGATAACTCAGTTCAGTTTGAATTTAAGCTTGGTAATGATAGCAAGGTTACTGTGAATGGGAAATGAGACATTTCCATATTTGACAGAAATGGACAAAGAAGAAGAATTGATGATGTATATTTTGCACCTGGATTAAAATGCAACCTGTTAAGTGTTGGACAGCTAATGGATAAATACTATGAAGTCAATTTCAAAAAGAAAATTTGTACCATCCTAGATAATTCACCTGAGAAACAATTGATTGCTAAAATTGAGATGACAAAAAATTGAATGTATCCATTATCTCTAAGGAGTTGTCTATCCAATTCTGAAATTGCATATAAAGCTAACAATCAAGACCAATATTGGCTTTGGAATTTGAGATATGGTCATTTATATTTTGATGGATTGAAACAGTTGCAAAACAAACAGATGGTGAGGGTATTACCTTCCATAGAGTAGCCTACAAGCTCATGTGAGAGCTGCATCATGCCAAAGCATCACAGAGAAAGATTTCCATTTGCTGTTTCATTTAGAGCTAAAGCTTGTTTAGAGATTAATCATTCTGATTTGTGTGGACCAATGCAGACACCACCTTTGGGAGGAAATTTGTATTTCCTAACCTTTATTGATAACTTCAGTAGGAAGACTTGGGTGTACCTTCTAAAGCAGAAATATGAAACTTTTGGTATCTTTAAGAAATTTAAAGTCTTAGTCAAGAAGGAAAGTTGAAAAAGAATCAAGATATTGAGATCTGATAGGGGAGGTGAATCAAGATATACACCTCATAAGAATGGTGAAGCTGAGAGGAAGAATAGAACCATTATGAATATGGTTCACAGTATGCTTAAGGAAAAGCGTTTGCCGAAGGAATACTAGGCTGAAGCAGTTTATTGTGCTGTATATATTCTGAACAGAAGTCCGAAAAAGAGTGTGTTGAACCAAGTACTTGAAGAAGCTTGGAGTGGAAAGAGATGTTCAGTGGGACATTTCAGAATATTTGGATGTATGGCATATGCACCCGTGCCTAGAAAAATAAGAAGAAAACTAGATGATCGTAGTGAGAAGTGTATTTTTATTTGCTATAGTGATGTATCCAAAGCATATCGATTGTACAATCACATCACCAAAAGGCTGATTATCAGCAGAGATGTTAAATTCAAAGAAGAAGAATCTTGGAATGGGAGTGTGGATCAATCAGTTGTTGAAGCTATTCCATTTTCATATGAAAAAAATGAAGGATTTGAGCTGATTGAACAATTTGGACAGCAAGTTCCACATGATGTTATACCTACATCTAGCACTCCATCGAGACAGTCAGTTGGCACAAACACACCACAATTAAGAACTCAAACAAGTATTGTACAAGGTGAATCATCGAGACAATTGGATCAACAGTCATGAAGTTCATAGGTGAGTAGTGAATCTAATCCTACCTTTGCAACATTGAGATAGAGGATTATAGGGAAAAAGGTGAGAAGCTTGAATGAAATTTATGATCAAGTTCAGAATGATAAAGAGAATCGGAATATAAACTTTGCGTTTCTGGCATATCATCCAACAAGTTTTGACGAAGCTGTACAACATAATGTTTGGATTGATTCTATGGATGAAGAGATGAATGCAATCGAGAAGAACAACACATGGGAGCTAGTAGATTTACCAAAAGACAAGGAATGCATTGGTGTGAAGTGGATTTATAAGACAAAGTTGAATGTTGATGGAGAAGTTGTGAAGCACAAGGATAGACTTGTTGCTCAAGGGTTTAGTCAACAACCCGGGATAGACTACAATGAGACATTCACACCTATTGCAAGACTTGACACAGTCAGGATTGTATTGGCTATTGTGGCCCAATACAATTGGAAGGTGTACCAAATGGATGTTAAATCTGCGTTCTTGAATGGTTTCTTGGAGGAAGAAGTGCATGTGAGACAACCTCCTGGGTATGAGGTTGAAGGACATGAAGATAAAGTTTACATATTAAAAAAAGCTCTGTATGGATTGAAACAAGCCCCAAGAGTCTGTCGAATAGATGCATATCTGAGAAATAATGGATTCAGTCGAAGTGGAAATGAACCAACGCTGTACACAAAGGTAAATCAACATGGAGACATTTTAATAGTTTGCTTGTTTGTTGATGATCTAATTTTTACTGGAAATATTTTCATAAAAGAGTTTAAGTCAGCAATGGCGACTGAATTCGAGATGACAGACTTGGGCTTGATGAAATACTTTCTTGGCATTGAGGTGAAACAAGTTGAAAATGGGATTTTTATATCTCAGTCTAAATATGCAATTGATATTTTGAAAAGATTTAGGATGTTGAACTGTAAACCAACAATTACTCATGTTGCTATTGGAACAAAGTTAAGTAAGAATGATGAAGGATTATGTGTTGATCCAACTCTGTTCAAGAGGTTGGTTGAAAGTCTAATGTACTTGACAGCAACCCAACTAGATATTATGTATGCTGTAAGTCTAATTTCCAGATTTATGGAATCGCCAAAGTCATCACATTGGCAAGTTGGGAAGAGAATTCTGCGTTATATTGCTGGGACAACAGAATATGGTATTCTGTATAGGTCAAATTCAGATTTTAAATTGGTTGGATCCACTGACAGTGATTTTGCAGGGAGTGTAGATGACAGAAAGAGCACTTCCGGTTTTGTATTCAATCTTGGTTTTGGTGCTATTGCTTGGTCATTGAAGAAGCAACCGATTGTCACCATCTCCTCAGCTGAAGCTGAATATGTGGCAGCAACTTCTTCCGCATGTCAATCTGTTTGGATGAGAAGAGTACTTTCATATTTGTGG
This sequence comes from Larix kaempferi, assembly GCA_027924585.1. NCBI lineage: Eukaryota > Viridiplantae > Streptophyta > Pinopsida > Pinales > Pinaceae > Larix > Larix kaempferi. The sequence continues at coordinate 3,128,214 of BSBM01001646.1, forward strand.
CAAGAGCAAAATCAGCCAACAGAAATATTCTGTGACAACAAATCAACCATTGTGCTATCAAAGAATCATGTTTTCCACAAGAGAAGTAAGTATATTGATACGAGATTCCACTTTATCAGAGAACTGGTAAACAATAACCAAATTTGTCTTAAATTCTGTAGATCCTATGTGCAGCAAACAGATGTGTTCACGAAGTCATTGGTAAAAGAGATTTTTGAATATCATAGACGAAATCTGGGTGTATGTAATTTTGCATAAGTTTGTATTATGGCCATACAATTAAGGGGGAGTGTTAGTATTTAATTTTGATAGCCACGTCTTTTTTGTAAACCCCGCTGTTTTAAATGTTGTTTGATGAAGGATTAATACCTGTTTTAATTGCCCAAGAGTTGCTGGCACATCGCGGACAAAAAGTTTTGTGCTGTTTTGTAATCTCTCCGCAACGAGAATGTGCTCTATTTTTTGCTGAAGTTTCCTGACGGAATTTATTCCTGCCACTGGAAAACACCTCTTGTATATATGCTTGCAGATAATAATAAAAAAATGATTATTGTGTCTGATGGTTCTGTTGTTTAAGCTCTGCCTGAGCGGTTACCTCCTTGCTCTCTGCCTTCAACATACGCCAATTTTGCTTTCAATATGTTTGCTATAATTTTAGTGATCAATTTATAAGTTAATATCTCGAAATGAAACTTTATGGGATTAGAATATATCGTTTCTTTTGCCATATTAAGAGACTTCCTTATCGTTATCTCATCTCGTAAGCTTAGAAGAAGATTTGCATAGAAGATATAGTCATAAGGTAGATTTTCGTATTAAATAGTTGATACTGTTGTGCATTCATCAACAAAATAATCTCAAGGCTGATTGGTGGTCAAATCATGCTACGTTATTGGAAAGGGGCAATTTTTTTAAAAAAAGGGAGTCACCTTGAATCGCTGTGGCTCCCCTAGGGAATTAAGTCAAGTTTTAATCAAGTAGATCGAGTGAATCAATCATGCATGCAAGCCACCTTGTGCAACACAAGGTTTAATGCATCGAGTACGGGCCCTCTCTTCATTTACCTTTGTACATGAGAGAACACTCTCGAGGCTTACCTTTGTACATGAGAGAACACTCTCGAGGCTTGTCTTGCCAGTTTTCATTGGAGCCAAACTTTCATTATATGGTGCTTCTTTTCGTTTTGCTTATTACTTATGGGATTCTTCACGGAGGCAAGTTCTGAAATTTTGTGTGGTTTCTCCTTCGAGGATAGGGTCTCATAGGCAAGAGGGCACCTTGCTCTCCCTCTTTTGTCTACAATTTATATTGGATCATAGTGGGGTTGGAGGGTATATATGTGCATTTTGCAAGGTTTTTTTTTAAGGAGAATTGAAGTCTCGGATCATAGTGGGGTTGGAGGGTATACATGTGCAGTTTGCAAGGTGTTTCTAGGAGAATTGAAATCTTGGTTTGGACCATATGCCATCGTAGAGATGGACTAGAATTTTGGTTTTGGTAATGGAAAGAGTGATATCCAAGAGCTAAAGAATATGATGAGGTGTTTGCATTCACAAATGGATGGTGTTGTGCTTACAATTGAACATGTATCATCTCATGTTTGAATCTGGATGTTTGTTTTGATGATTTGGAAGCTCAAGTGAATGTGCAGGGAGCTCAACTTAAACGTTTCACTATCAATCAATGGAGGCTAGTCAAGAAAAACATCATTGATTGGTTCAAGGGCCTTGACTAATTATTCAGTGCAACAGCCAGCTTTGGTTGCAGTGGAAATTTCCATAGGTACATGAAGATGAAGAAAAGGATTTCCATGAAATCCATCGTGGTTTTAGTCTGTTTTGGCTGTCTTTTGCAGCATTTTAATACACATATTTTTAGTTAAAAAAAACAATACTTGAAAAGACGTATGGAACTAAGTTGCGCATTCTACACCATATATAGACAAAAGAAGCCAACTATGGGAAGATAAAGCCCATGCCAATTATATAAAAAAGGAGCATAAGTTGACTGACTCTATGAATATTATAGACCAGGAGCATAAGTTGAGTGACTCTATGTTATTCATAGACCTCACTTGAGTTGTTGTAACTTGATGCTTTGGCAAGATTTCTTGCAATGTACAATTGGTAAAAAAAAAGACTTAACATGTGTAATTGAGCTTTTAAACCTTTTACAAATATCTTAATCTCTAAAAATCTGTAACTGCCTCATGCATATTCTTATACACAATATTTCTGGGTTTCCGGCTTTTATACTCCATGCAATTATATTCCTATTTTTTTTCTTTCATACTCATGTATTCATATTGCATAGCAACTAAGGTAAACATGATTCGTCTGGGCTGTTTATCCATCAATAACATCTGCAAATAAAAACTGAGAACTTTGTCACACAATCCATTTTATTTTCTTAACTGAGAACTTTGTCACACGACCCATTTTATTTTCTTTCATGATCATTCCAAGACAAAGATTTTTCTTCCATAATTTTTGAAAAAGCACATGACGCTAGCTTTATTTGAAAATAAATCTAGTTTTTATTTCCTTTGCGCTTATCACATCCCAGGATTTGAAACTGAGATGAGGGTAGTCTTTTCATATACCATCAACATGACGCATACATATATAGTATTCCATACAAAACCACAATTTAGTTTATAACATGTACAAATTCTCTGTCCGATATAGATTGAGAGAGTTAATTTAGGTAACATGATTTTGACATTTGTCAATGCAAGTGTTAAAATAATGGACGAGGTCCAGCAATCTTGGCTCCATTAAAGTTAGATGCGTTCTTTACGTCAAATACTTGCCTTCTTTTGCGAAGATAAAGACCCTTGGTTTTGTATCAAGGACGATAGCGTTAAAAATAATAATAAGTTCTGCATAAATTACAATAGATAAGTCATTCATCCGTTTGTCTAAATCCCCATCTACATCTTCTCAGAGAAATTTATATTGTGGCATCGTTTCAAGCTGGCTCTTTGCCTCATGAGCGGCTTCTTCTCCTCCATGAAATGCTTTTAGCTGTAATTAAAGAGGTTTACATTATCAAACAAATACAGTAGCAGTACATGTGTGCATGGTAAAATAAAAAAGGTGTTTGGATATAACGTGCCTGCTGTCTGAGCATAGCATGTTCTTCCACTAGTTCCGAGCCCTGCCCACAGTAATCAGTGCATCATATTTTCACAAGTCTTATCTAGGGATTACAATAATTTTGCCATTATGATCATATGCAGAGTTTAGAACACCATGCTATCTTAAAAATCTCCCTAAAGTAGGCCTCGTTTATTAATTCCAATTTATTTGTAAACTGAGAATATGGACACAGATTATTGAGGCCTGTTATAAGATTTTCACAGTTGCATAATTATGTTTTTAGGAGGGCATTTCACTCTGGTCAAATCTATTGTTAAGGCCATAGCAGGCCATAGTAGCATAATTCGAGTACCCATTGATACCTGAGGTAGCTTGGCTATATATAATTCTTTTAATCAAATATTCACAAATATACCATAAACAAACATAAATATTTATATAATATATATTTACAAAACAAAAATATAAAATTTCAACTTAATATATGGAAATGTGAAATAGACATTTATATAATAAAATTTAACATATATTTAAAAAATAAAAATATAAAATCTCAACAACCTTGGATATGGAAGTGTAAGAGAGGGCAATTAGTTCTTAATAGTTATATTAACAAGAAAATATGAAATTGAATGGTATTTCTATTTTATAATGTTTAAATAATTAAATCTTGTTTTTTTAAATTGGTTTTCAAAATTTAATTATTCATTAGTAAGAACCTTATTCGTATTATGCCTACATTCAGAGTTTCCGTACACATACGGCCAAATTATACTTCACCACATTGGCACTGGTATTTTTTAAAATATACTAATATAACATGTTTTCAGTTTATATGGAAAAGTAAAAGGGATAAAGGAGGTTATTGGCTCTTCATGGTTACATTGTAATTGGTATGTTTCGAAATATTAGAAATCAATATTTTTAAATTATTTGAAAAGGTAAGAAAGACATAGGTGGCATTTTTCTGGTCAACTGGGAAAGGCTTGCAAAACTTAAGCCATTCAGATTCACCACTTTGTGAAAGTACTAGATGCAAAGAGTCTTTGGAAGTTTATAAAGCACTTAAGCGTGTGTGAGCAAGTGATAGAAGCCAAGATTTTATGTGATTAAATTGTATGTAAGTTTAATTTTTCAATTTTAGTGGATATTTTTTTTATCATCATGAAATTATAAATTTGAAATTAGAATAATTAAATTTAAAAGATGTTAAAAAGAAATAATTAATAATATTAATCTTAAATGGTTTTATTAATATTATTATAAATAAAATAATCATTATTTAGAAAGATTTAAACAAGATGGATTCTTTTTTTTGAGTTGTTATCCTTCTGAGAGCACTTTGACTATGTATTGTTTGAATGCATGTATTCCTGGCTATACCTTGGTTCTTTGAAATAAGAATTCAAATGTTATCATTCTCAATAAAAAAGGTGGAGATAGTTATATGGTAATATTAGACTTGGTATGTATCTTTTTGCCATATTTTTAACTAAATCTTCTTTATTTATAATAATACTATCCTACCATAAATTAAAATAAACTTTTTTTTTTAAATTTATTTATTTTTAATAAAAAAAAAATATTTCATATATAAAGTATATTTCTGCCAAGTTTTGGAGTTTGAGTGGTTTTTTGTAATCTTTTGTTAAAATCCAAATTTGGAAGGTTTAAATTGTATTTTTGAATGCATAAATGGATTCAACACCCTCAAATAGCTCTATAACCTTCAGATTATGTAATTTCCATAACTAATATATGTGACTCTAAGATCTTTTTGAAGATTTCCAATAAAAGTATGAAAAGAAACACCTAAAAAATATATCTAGAAAAGTGAAAAAAATAAATATTTAGAATGCTCCAATAAATATTTATGAAACTAAGATAAATACATCTACCGAGAGAGTAGAGCACCTACTTTCAATTGAATCTCGGCCATTTGCTTGGTATATAGTTCACACTGCACTCAAAGCCAGCAAATCCAAGGGTGAGAACGGCTCATGAGGCCCAGCCCCACTATTTTTAGATTAATAAAATATAAACATAACGAGTTCGTCTTAAATTTCAATTTCGTTACCTCCCTTGATTTAACCCGTTTTAGCCCAATCTCCAGATGGTCTTGAAGCTCTTGTAATTCCCTCAAGTTAATGCCTCGAAGATCCTCGCCACTCATTTGCCTGGAAGAACAATTTTGAACAGGAAACTATTTTGTGAGTGCTTGCAACTGTTTATTCTAGTATACTAAAGCTATCTTAAGAAGCAATATTGCATATATGCTCGAATATGAAAAATGGTATTAATTTATATGTTACCGATACTCGTGCTCCAGCACTTGTTGGTATTGATGGAGCTTCGTAACTTCTGTTATACCATCCATCTGGAAGCATGGAAATGACATGTTACTATCCAATCCAACCGCAGACTGATGAGCATTGGACTTCGATCAGGATGGCGGTAATAATGTAAAAGTGAAAGTTACATGTTATGAGTTCCAATTGTGTTTCTCTTATGATTTTCAATTGTGTTTCTTTTGTTGTAATTAGGTTATGAGATTTTGCTGAAATAGCTATTTTCATGTAGGCTGTGAGATTTTTGCTAGCTATTTTCATGGTTTAGATGATAAAAATGGTAGTTAATCATGAAATAGCTATTTTCATGGTTTATATTTTTGCTGAAATAGCTATTTTCATGGTTTAGAGGTGCACTCAAAGACATAAGACCATTATAATCATCACATTTTCAGTGGTTTTTGAACTCTGGTATGTAGAATTATTTTGCTTCTTCTTACCGACTGAGAGATTCGTACATAACGCTACTTTTCTTGAGGAAATTTGAACTCAATATATTACTTTGTTCGAAGTAATTCACCCTGCTTTCCAGCGCTCTTCCACTAGAAAACTGTTGGCATTATATCGATATTTCTATGTTGCAGGTTAATGTATTCTTATTGGGCAGTATAATAATATATCCATTAAAGTTACACAAACTTTGGTTTTTACTTGAAAGGTCCAAACATAATAAAATGTTCTCTCTAACATAATAAAATAATTGATCCAATCCTTTGCATATCTATTTGATTGACCCCTCTCATTTCCCTTCTTTATCATTTGCTCCTTAAAATTTATAATCCTTCCCTTTCAAATCATAAAGGGACATTTGCTAATGAAAAGTACCAACTTCTCTCTAATGTGGTCAACTTCTCTGGTCCTGTGGTAATTGGGGTAATGGAACCTTTTTTATAAATAATTTAATTTTTAATTAAAATAAAATAATTTAAAATAATTTTTTACATTAAAACTTATTGAATATGTACATATTAAAAACAAAATTTTCCATTTTTATTGGATGGAGAATTAAAATATCACCCATTTTACCTTTTTTTTTACCAATTTTATTTGGGAGGGGAAGAAACTCCTCTTGAGTCTAGTTATTCCTCACTTCTCTCACCTTATATGTTTGTGAGAATCTTAAAGAAGGATAGAGAAAATTCAAAAGCCTTTTTTTTCCCAGAAAAAAAAGCAGTAATTTTATTTCATTTTGCGAATACAAAATTACATTGTGATCTTCAACACTCATTAAGATTGTAATTGCTAAAAATCAGAACAAATAATAGACAATAGTCAAAATAGACCATAGGTCTCAACAAAAGATAAAGACATGGAGAAACATCACTGTACATAGATTTCAGGATTTGAAAAAATCTTCTAATTTCCCTTTTTCCCCTTTCTTCTTTGTTTTCACATCCGTCCATCCTCCCGGAATTGGCACAGCTACTGTCAATTGTTTTCTTGCCTCATCCTCTAATTGCTTCACAGGTTCTCGTTCCTTATCAGATTCCGAACTTTCTGATTCATGGGCATGCTTTAGTCCACTTACAGAAGCATCAATAGGGATCAATACATTTGAATGTGTTTCCTCCCTATAGTTCTTTTGTCCTTGTGTCTCTGCATCAGATGATTCGGGTTTCATCAATTCTTCTTCATTTTTCTGTAAATCCTGCTGCTCTTCTCCATCCCCCCCCTCCTCTTCTAGAGGTGGAATATAGTCTGCCTGCCAACTTTTACGGTTTGTGGTCGACTATCTTCAAAAGCCTTTTATTAAAGGCAATATACCCTATCCTATCCTCCTCATAGAATCAAGTCTCTCTTGGATTTAGAGCATGGCTATGACTAGGTACATAATGTGCAAGAACAAGATAAACATCATGGGAGACAAGAGGCTTCCTAAGATTGTTTCATACTCTAGTCAAAACCACATGCAACTTGAGCAAGGATTCCATAAATATGACAAGTATTGGCTAAACCACTAGGGAGTTGAGGAAAAGGTTATTCTACATAATAGCCATAATATTAAAAAAATCATGTTACATCTAAATTTAAGGAAAATATGTGGTGTGATAAAGAGTTAAAGGATAAGAGAAAATTAAGATATTATAAAAAGGTGATCCACCCTAATCTTGAATATCAAAAAGTATAGATCTCTATTTTAACTAGGGTAAAGAAGAAATTCAACATTTGTTAAAATAAGAACAAACTCTCATGACCTCCTAAAACGCCATGGGATGAAAGAATATTTCATCTTTATGACACAAAGAGGGTTGAAATGAAAATCACTGTCATGAAAGAGATCAACAATCTACAAATTCATGCAACAAATGTGCTAAACATTACATTAAGCTTCAATTAATGAAGAGAGTTACGATAAGTAGGAAAGGAAATTATAATTAGGGCAGGAGGAAATTATAATTTCTCATGTAGTTCAAGAGGTGATAGTGAGGTTTAGTTAGAGCCAAAGACACTCAGTTAGCCATGCACACTCTCCAAAATGAGTTACAATGAGTCAAGACTTCCCAATGACTACTTTTAACTAAATGAGGCACATGCAACTAAGTGAATGCACCTGCATGTGGAGCAAATCACTAAAACCCTAGATTCACTCCACAACTCTAACTTGGTGGTAAAATTGAATGGGGTTTTTAGAACTTATCCATTTCAGTAATTTTTCTTTTTAATATAAAAATGAATCACTAATTTTCATTTTTTTTTTTCCAAAAACTATTTGCCCAAATTCTATAGGATCAAATTGTTTTACTTAAACAATTGCCAAAATGTATAGAAACTATATAAAAGAGTCATTTTTTTTTTTTACAAAATTATTGTCAATAATGGAGTTTAGGCATGCATACTGTTTATTTGATCACATGCATGGTTATAATTTTTTTTTGGTGGTATGTGTTTACCCAAGTCAAGTTTAAAGGGGGGAATGTTGGGTTAATCTTGACTTGGTAAAATAGTAATTAGATTGATTTGTGTTTGGTCATTAATGGGTTTATAATTGGTGGTTTACAAGATCGTGATTTTGGGTAACCCATCGTATTAATATGTAATGAAGCGTATTTAAATGCTTAAAGAACTCCATTGTGAAATGCCTTATGTAGTTAGCTTGGTAGAGTTGCCTAATAATAAATATCTATTGTGTGTTGGTTTTCTCATATTAGAGAGATTATATTGCACTCTAATAAAAAAATCACAAAACCTCCAAAAGAGGGCATTTGGAAAGTATCCCCTTGAATAATAAGATCTTCTCTAGTGGAGTGAAAAGTAGATATTGGTCTGGAAAAAGTCTGTTGTGCAAATTGGGATAATCATATTCCTATAGTATTATTGACATACATGATAACTACAAAGAAATTGCATAAACAAAATCCATTCCAGTTGGTCTATGGGAGAGAAGCACTTGTTCCATCAGAATTTGTGGTTCTAAGTCTCTATATCGCACATGAAACACACATGATGGAGGAATAATCAGTTGTGAAATGCCTTGCAGAACTCATGGAAATTGAAGAATCCTAGTTCCTATCTGATTATCACGCAATCGTGGAAAAAGGGTGACATCAGGCTTGGCATGACAGGCATATCAAGCATAAGAAATTTAACAAAGGTGACCAAGTTCTACTATATGAAAGAAAATTTATGAAGCACGCAGACAAACTATAGATGCATTGGTTGGGATCGTTTATTGTTGCGGAAATCAGAGACTTTGGAGCTGTTAATCTCATGCAACTTTATGGTATTATCCATCTAGGTTGGGTGAATGGTGCACACCTTAGGCCCTATGTTTCTACTTAGAAATTATGAAAAAGGCCCCACCTACTATTGGGAGTGAGTTAGTTAGGAGTTAATTTCACTTCTTGTCTCGTGCTTTTTCCATTTGTAGTTCTTAGTTGTTTCTTTTCAATCTAGTTTGGTGATAGTTAGTTCAAACAATTGTGGTGGGGGGGGACCCACCAGTCCCAACTCATATGCCGCCCGTTCCTCACTATATCAATACAGTTTTGTTATCAAATCCATTGAACCGCAACCCGCTCGTGTGAATCTTCAGTTGCTTCATGTCATTTATCATGTCATCTTTGTAAGTCTCTTCCACCTCAACTTTGCAGCACTATTGGCCATCGCATAGACCCATCCATGCGATTACACCACTTAGTCACTTATCATTGCTCATCCATTGCATGCATAATTTTAAAGTTTCGTATCCCAAACTGTTATGTTCAACCTATGTAGCTACAATCATCATGATTTCTACCTATCTACAAATATTCGATGCATCATTTCTCTATCAAATCCACACACCGTGAAGCACCACCCTACAATCATTCCATGTCTTTATATATGAAAAACACCCTTTGATATCCCATCATCCTTCTCTAATAACCCTCTGCATTGTATCCCACCTTATTACAACCATTTAGATAGCCCTACCATCTATTTTTATTCTCCATTTCCTTTTGTATGAGCCTTGTTATCCCATTCAAGAAATCCCATGTCATTATTATGCATGAAACCTTCTTGACTGTTCCCAATCTAGTTTCATGCTCGAAGAATATTTTAAAGAATAAAGGTGTGCAAGAGCTCTTATAATTACCACAAACACCACCAGGTAGTTCGAGCTCAATCATTCTATCTCTCACCCATACCAATGCTCAGGACACATCTCACTCTCTCAAGCCCCTTGCTGGTATCGCTAAATATTATGAAATTTTGGGAGATGAAACTTTTGAAGACTAAGTTGCACCAGTTTGTTCTATTGGCCTTAGTGAATATGATCTATCCTCGTTTTTTAGTCTCCTTGTTGCTATGGTTTTTTGGAATACTTTCTCTAGGAGTATGGTCTCTTGTTGAAAGAGTCACCTCTAGTTTTATGAACACGGTGACACTTCCAAAGAGGTCATCAACACTAAATATTTTGAACATGATGCAGCAATTGATCATCCTAATTTCTATAATGCCACAACCAGGGGAGCGACAACCATTCCTATAGGCATGTCACATAATTTGAGCATATGGTAATTTTATTTGGTGTCCCACATATGGAAGTTGAAGACCATTGATGTTCAATATTAGAGGTGGTACACTATGTTGTTTAATACCATATTTGGTTCCTTCATTTGAAGAGCAAATAGCAGATGATGTAGAAGGATCAGGAATGACGTTGAGTTGAATCAATGGAGAGTAAACACTTGTGGTTGGGGCTTTTTATCTCCTTTGTTTTTGGAAAGGACCATAAAAGGAGGATGCGGAAAAGACCAAAGAAGGAAGTGTATGGTAGAGGAGTGAGAGTTGTGAAAATCCTCTAGTGGCTGCACAGTTTTGGACCCGCCCTTGCAAGTATAAAAGGAAGTGGAAGGAAATCAAAAGAAGAAAAGAAATTAGAGAAGATAAATATAACAGAGTAAGAAAGAGAAAGACAAATGAACTGCAATAGAAGACGATGTATCTGGGATTTGGACAATTGGAATTTGATTCTCTATTTTGTATGATACCTTAATAGGTCATTACACAACACTTGTAAGGCTATAAATATACAATGTAATGAATAATATCTGATATAATAATGAATGATTTTAGGGCCCCTTAATTTTTTGTGTTTGGTTTGGTTATTTTCTAATGGATTGAATGTATTTTTTCTCTTTATCTACACATCATAATTAATAGATCAATGAATGATGGATGTTGTTGTGATATGAATGTTAGTAAGTCACACAACCGTATCCCTGCACTTAACCACTCCCTATCACATAGTGTTCTTGGTTGTGCTTCAAGTGAGACCTTCTCCTTTGGGGGATTGAAAATGATAGAACATTAGACTACAATGGTGCCCTTTGTTGGCCCATGTGCAAGAACCCAGGTCTTAATTTTGTGCTAACACTTATTATTGCACTTCTAAGTTTACTTGCTTGTTCTATGTTATAGATCCTGAATGAAATAAAAAATAAGACTATTTTTTCTTAACTTTATTCAAGACATATGCAAGTTCAAGTTAATCTCTTAAAGAGCTACCTGTTCTTGAAGTTTTCACCAATTACAATTATGTTGTCTACATTTTAGTTTAGGCTACTAACTACGATAGGTTTTAACCTTTTTATTCTACATTTATATTTATTCCCTACAATTTTCATTTCATTTTTAGTAAATAAAAAAAGGAAATAAAATCTCAAACAATCATAGGTTTCCGGGACAAAATACAGACAGGTTCCCTATTTAAAAAAACTTACAGTCTAATTAGGACATTTTTCTAGGGAAAACCCCTATTGTTTGATAGGGAAATTTGTTTTCCTCAACAATTACAACATCTAAGAGTCCAAAACCATATTCTAAGTTATGCATGTAACTCAATACTAGAAACCTATACTATATGAGAATGCAAATGGATTTTAAACAAAGATTTAACTCTTAAAGATCACAATGTGACTTGAAGGATAAAGGAATAAAGAGGTGTTATGTGTGAAAAATTTGACTATTTATGTGCCTATATCATCTCTCATTACAAAGATATATATGCCTATCCCAATGGGGAATCTTTGCGAAGTGTAATCTCAATGCCAATTACATTCCCATCCTAGATTGGGGAGGAATAAAATTGAGTTTTGGGTCCCTTATTTGACCCAAAGAGCTCAAGGACAAAATATTCAAACTTCAATAGGATAAATATCTAAGATCCAATGGTTTCTCGGTTGAATTTTTCAAGGTTTTATTAGATAGTATTTAATATGATCTACTATATTTGATAAACTACTCTAGGTAAGCATGCCAAATAATCTCAACACTTAATTCTTATTTTCTAGCATTAACCTGTAGGTTATCAAATCCTAACAGGTATGAGTTTTTTCAGCACATATGCATCTAATTGTTCATATAAAATTTTCTTAGGAATAATCACATATCACATAAAACCCATTCTCTCCATTCATATCTCCTAAGAACTTATGGGTTTCCTTCATGTTTGATACATTTAATATTCCATAGATTTTGTTGAGGAAGTCCTACACTTGATTCATACTTAAAAACTACATGCTTTCATTTCTAAATTGACCTCTCCAACTCATTTGGCTGAGTCTGCATATAGCTATACCTATGCATGTTTCTAATCCAAGTTGTGTTCTCATGGTATTTTATAAAGCGGATTGAGACTTCTATATCCTCACCCTCCATTGTTATACTCATAAATGACTCAGTTTCTACTTTCTTCCCCATCTCTCAAGGCCTTCACCTAGGATACCCTCTTTCGCCTATCATCTTATTCTTGGTGACTGAAGGATTCAATAGGATGATTCTAATGGATTTGAAACTTGGAAAAATTAAATGGATTAAACTATCCCCTAGCACTTATCTTACCTATTTGATGTTTGTGGATGATATACTCCTATTCGGAAATGGAACCACTATGGAAGAAAAATCCTTTGCAAAAATTTCGGACATCTTCTATAAAGAATTTAGAATGGAAATAAACAAAACAAAGTCCTTCATTTGATATAACTATGTCCCCCAATTTCAAAAGGAGATGATTGTAAAATTTATTCCATTCTCTATTAATGAATTTAAGTTAATATTGGTATATTTGGGATTCCTTTTGAAACTAAATAAATATGGTATTAAATATTGGTAACGGTTAATAGATCAACTTAAGGATTGAATGGATCATTGGAATTACCATAGGTTTTCTCAATATGCTAGAGTGATACTCATCAAGAGAATTCTCTAGGCCATCCCAATTTATTGGATGGCATTGTCTACTCTACCTATTCATACCTTCTCCCAAATTCGGTAGTTAGTTGTTATATTTATTTGGAAAGGAGATAAGGACAAATTTGGAATGGAATTGGTGGCATGGTTCACACTATAAAAACCAAAGTATTTGGGGGATGGGGAATAAAGAAACTACAACACTTTAGAAATGCAATTGTGGAAAAAGGAACTTGGAAACTTATTAGCAGAAATGGTATATGGAAAGATATTTTGATTCAAAAATTAATTGTACTAGCATGAAATGGGGATTGGATAAGGAATCCAACCAAAAATCACCAGCGAGGATCAAACTTATATAAGGAACTCATTGTCTTTGCATAGGTTGTAACTAACAATTTATGCTGGAAGGTGGGAAATGTTACTAGTATCAGATTGGAAATGGACCATTGGGATGAACTTCCCTTTAAATATTTAATGGCATACTGACTAATTGATGCTCAAAGGAGTCCTAATTTACTTTTCCTCAACCAAAGATCCATAGGAAATGAAAATGGGATACAAGAGAGGATACAACACAAGAAATTAGACTACATGGTATTGACAAATATTATTGATCCACATAAATTTTCTCCAATATGTAGGTGTTTTATTGAGAGAAGAGAAGAATGTATTTCTTTGGGAGGGAATCCTAAGTAATGGAAGGTATGTTTTTAAAATGGGATATCATATGTTACATTCTAAAGAAATAACAGATTGTCCCTTGTGGTGGAAAAAATATAGAAACTACAAACCCCCCAAAAAATCATCCTCAATGCTTGGTTGAATCTCAAAATAGATCTACTAACCCGGGACATGCTAAAAAGAAGAGGTTGAATGGAGCCAAGTCAATGTATATTTTGTGGGGAGTAGAAGGAAACTGTAGCACATATATTCCTTGATATTGGTTTTTTTAAGGCAATATGGAATATTTTGGGTAGTAAGCCTTTTCTAACCCAGATCTTGGGGTGTCATTTAGTGAGTTTCCTGTAGAAGGGATCATGCATGTGATTTTTTGACGACTGAAAGGGTTTGGTACCATTGTTTTTTTTGTTCTTGAAAGGATATTCTTCAGTAGATGCTTGAGTCCTTGATTTTTTTATTCATGTTTTGTGCCTCTCATAATTCATAAAAAATTTTCAATTACAAAACTAAGCGATAACCACGCAATAACACTGGTTGTGTAGAACTTTCCAATTTTGGGGGTGAAATGTAAAAACATGAATTTGTCTAACAAAATATCAATGGAATTGGGAAAGAGATAGTTACATGAGCAAATATTTGTAGCATTGACTCACCATTATGGATGAAAAGGATACATGATTGGCATTTGTTATCACCCAAGTTTCTCACACATGTGATGTTTTGATGATCATTACAGAAAGACATCATCAAAATACAACATCTAGCTCATAAAGATTCTTCTTTAGAAAAATTGGCATGTGAAACAAATAAATCTTTTAAAAAGAAAACTTTGGTCCACTTGTGTGGGTTTATAAAATGAAACCTACACAAGATGAAGTAGAAAAACCTTTGAAAGTCACGTAAATGTACTAGCACATGGACCATTAACTTCCATAGTGCATTCAAAGCTTTGCAACCACATTTTAGCTCCAAGTAATTCAAATTTTCCTCCATCACACGCGCAAGCATTTTATAGCTTCATACTTGTACCTTTAGGCCACTTCATGAGAGGGATAATTCACATGATGAACCGATTATTTGAGGACCACATTTTTACTATGAAAGGAATCCATGCGAATGCATTTCATCAGGAAAAAATAAGAGATAAGTTATGTTTCAAAATTCAGTCTAGGAGACTCATTTTTTGTCCTCATTATAACCTTTCATTCACATTTCAAGCTCACTTGGATTCTTCCTCAAGAAGCAAGTATTTTCCCTTCATCATTCCTAGTTAACTAGAAAGCAATTTGAGAAATATCAAAGGAACATTCCAAAGTATTGGATACCATTTGAAAGAAACATTCTCCTAGGTGATCCCATTGTATTCAAGCTTTTCCATTGGACATGAACATTTGGTTGAGTCACATCTCCTTACTTTGTTTTCATGTAATTTATGCAAGTTTAATCTTCCAAGTAGTATTTATATGTGTTGTTATTCATTTCATATCTTCAACATTGTTTTATTGGACTTACTAACCATCACATAATCTGTTTTATTGGTTACAACATATAAAGGAAGGAAGAAGTCCTCATCATTGAGACATTTTTCTCACAACAAAATTGGTGGCTCCACTTTGTGTTTTTATTTTTATTTTTCACATCCATAGGTTGTACTTTTTCTTATTAAGTAATTTGGGGATCTTGCAGGATCATCCCCTTATTGTTCATACCCCTAACTAGTGAGTTTTGCAAGCCGGAGAATCGTTTTTGTTCAGTTATTAGGTCATTAAGTTCCCTTCAATTGTTATATGTGCATCAATATGGATTCTTCTTTGAAAGATGCACTATCAGGTGGGTTTTATTTGTTTTCACTGAGATGGCATTTCCATGCAATATTTTTAACCTAGATATTGCATTGTCAATCAAATGCAAGTGATATGCCCTACATATATTTTTTGTCTGATTTGTTGATTATCGGGCCACACTGTAGTGTGCCAAAGAGGACCAAAACCCGCGTGACTAAGGAAGAAATGTGTTTTTTTCTAGATTTCTTGATTCACAATTGTAGTCCACATGGTTGTTCACACTTCTTAAGAAATTAACAAAAGCAACAAGTTTTTTTCTTTCTTAGGCATTAAATCACTCAGTTTAAGTAGGGGAAAAGTCATTTTTGCAACTTTGTCTTTTTAGGGATTGGGATTTGAGGTTACCAACAACCTCCTAGATTACACTAGAGTAGATTAAAAAACTTATTTATTGATTTCCAAAGTTATAATAAATTATTAGTCTAGGCATTTGGGTAAACTTGCAATAGTTTCAACTTTTGTCACTTGCATATTTCTTTCTTAAAGAAATTTATATTAATGCACTCTTCATACAAACAAGGGATGTAAAAGCTCTTGGAATCATAGTATGATCTTTGCCTTGCGTCCATAAAGAAATATCAACAAATCAGAAAAGATAAAAAAATGTAAAATACCTCCCTTTACACATTTCTTGTTTTAAGTTGTTCTTTGCAAATCAAATCACACTTTGATAATCCATTAAGAGGAGTAATGAACCCATACATGTTCATATCTCTTTTATTTATTTTCTTATAAGTTATTTTCCAAATTCCACTTAAATAATTCAATCAAACATGTGTTTTCTCACTTGAAGCACACACCAAGGGACCTATAGACTCCTATCCTTGAAGTATGTTCTTTCCCTTGCACTCATAAAGTGATTTGGATGAATCAAAAAGATTGAGATGTATGAAATACCTCCCTTGTCACACCTTAAATGAATTTTTCTCTTTAAAATAAAAAAAAACAACTCAGTCCTAACCAACTTGATTCCTCTACTAAGAGATCACAAAAAAATTGATAGTTTAAGTTAGGATTTTTGGGATATGAATCCAAATAATGGCCCTCAATCTTTCTCATACAAAATGATAGTGGTTGTTGACTTTTAGGGAACTTTTAACCCCTACTACACCAAGTGTGAACAAACCCAATTAAGAATTTATGGTTCCTAAGGATTCTAAAACTGATGTCAAGTTGTTTTTGTTCGCCACATTGAACCATACATCTCTTTATGGAGGTGAGACTTGACCGTTTGAGGCCAAACCTCTTATCCACACTTGAGGTAGTTATATTAGCAGCCAAAAACTAGGATTTTAACTAGGTGGAATTTGTGGGGTGCATTTGCTCCTAAGTCATATTTTTTGGATATTGGAAATGCTGTCAATCCTTCTAGAACATAGACCTAATACCCATCATTATAATTGATTATTTCACAACTTCACTAGTTATCTTTATTGGCTTCATAACCATCTTGCAAGAGATCTATTAGAAGGCCCAATTACAAACACTGATAGGAAGGATGTTAGATAAATAGGATCACGTCATGTTTTTTTCTTAAATACAAATGACCCTACCTAAATACAAAAAAATACTATTAATCCACACTTTTCTCCATGGAAATACACACTGACACCATTTTGCATCTATAATTTTTGCTATGATATTGTTGCATTTGTCGATTTTAGTTATTTCTTATTTAGCACTTTATTACTTTCCCTTCTCTCATAGTAGGAATCATAGAGAATTGACCACCATCACATCATTCCGTAAGGATTCAAGGAATTCCTCCTATCTAAGGAAGGGTTCCTTCCATCTAATCCTCCTATCTCAAACATGGGAATCCAACACTTAGCACCCACACATGTGCATATTTGATCGGATATGTTGTGCTCAGGAATACCTTTCTCAACACTCCCCTCACATACTTGTTGTGATCCCTTCTTCATCAAGGGAAGGTACCTCCTAGTCCACATAATGTCAAGTCCTGATCTAACCACTTTTCATTCATGGCTAGTCTAAATCTCCCCCATTTATCTAACTTGATTAATGACCCTATCCAACATGACGTAGCATGGACTAACATGTTGATAAAGTTACCTTTGGACATTTGAAAGTTTGATGAAAAATAGGGGATGATACTATTAACCATGTGATGTACTTTCACTTATGGTGTTCATCCAACAACATAGTCAAAGACACCATTCATCTTCATCTATTTTATATAACCCACATCAGGACAACAATTAAATGGTATGCCAATCTACTAGTAGTCATATGTGCCACCTTCAAATCCATATCCATTGTATTCCTAACCTATTTTCAGCTTCCCATTTTCCATGAGCTTGGATTATATATTCTTTCTAAATTAAATAAAAACACATCTATGCATATTGTTGACCCCATCTATGAATGACATCGACAATGCTTGTTGTGTAAAATCAACATTCAACATGAGTTCTTATTGGATTGGTTCCTTAAGTGTCTTCTTCCCATGAATTCCAAATATATTGTGAACACCATGCCCATAATTGAAGATGAGGTCATCCTCAAAGAAAAACACTTTCATTTGATCTATGTCGAGTCAAGGTATTTGTATACAATAATTCCTGATTCCCCTCATCACCAATGTCTCAAACAAATTGTACCCAACACATCACATGTTGCTAATGGTATCATCCGGTGTTAATCCTTATATATTGTTACATTAAATTTCTATTATTATATTAGGATCATATGTATTGGTTGGCTAACACCCTAATTATGTAGGCTCTAGAATATTAATTGTACCTTTATCTCACATATATATATATATATACATATATGGAATCATCTCATACCATCTTGTTTTGTATCTAAAATACATTGTAAAGGAGGTTTCCCTCTCAAAGAGGTTGGCTATTCATATTTTTAATGCATTCTTAAGGCACTGGAATACTATCTCCTCTTGTTTTATGCTAATTTTGGGAATTTGGTGCATCACGTTTGGTATCAAAGCCATTTTCGCTATAACCTAATTTTTTAGGATGTTTCAAAAAACTAAACTTGGAGGGTTTATAGAGGAGATATCTAACAAGCGGTGGGATTAATTTTAGGTCTTGATTCATTAAAAGAGTTATACTTGGTGGAAGTTAGGGATTTTTACTAGTCCAAAAACTATTCTCAAATAGGTGTTCCAGGAAAAACTGTTATATCTAAGGCTTGAAAGATCCAAATTGAGAAATAATTGTTGAATCTGAAAGTAGACATATCCTAGTAATCATGGTAAAATGTGTAGAATCATATCCAAAAAAATGGAGACGTGGCAAGTCGTACACTTTTTCTCTCTTAAAAAGGAAACAAATAGCAAGTTTTGCTAAGATTACCATAACTTTTTCTGTGGCACATAAGAATTAGGTTATACCTATGGAATTGGGGAAAAGACATGTTAGGCTACTAGACGAATAAATTTAGACTTAGAGGGGCCGAAATGGAAGAGTTACCACAATTGGAAGGCCGGATAGCAAGCCAGTCGAAATCAAGGTTTTAAAAGGAATGCTAGTTTAAATGTTGCATAACTTTTGATTGGAAGGTCTGATTTGGGTGATTACAAAAGTGGGATAAAGAGGAAATAGAGAGAAACTCTATTAAATATTAGTGAGATAAAATGGAAATAGTTGGATAAAAAATTCTACTTCCCTTAAACCTATTGAAGGCTCAACTGTGACACAAGAGGAGAAGGGTGAAGTGGATTATGAGTTGTCCAAGTTTTCCAACCAATTAAGAGACCTGGACAATAAAATTATGGTAAATAATGCCGAGTTCATAAAATTCAAAGAGGATATACAAAATAATATGGAAAATATGGCTATTAAAGATGATCTGGAAAATATGACCAATGAGATGGCTAGTAAAGATGATCTTGTAAAGATGAATCTTCAAGATGTGAAGGGAATGCTAAAAGAGGTAAGATATAGATTTCTCCCTAATTCATCTTGTCAAGAAAATGATAAGGAGGAAAATAAGGAATTGTTCTAGTGACAGATTGAGAAAGTTGAAAAACAATTGGAAAATAAGAGGTTTGACTCTCCAACACTTGATCATTTATCACTCATGTTGATGCCTGAGATAGCATCAAGATTGGATCTTGCAAAGTGTTGTGAAATTGCATGTTCTGACATATACCTACTATTCTAGAAATAGTTTTTGAAAATTTTTGGACTCCCATTGTGATGTAGGGGAATCCATCCCTAAGACTGACTGACTGTAATAGGTAATGAGAAGTTGATTGGAAGGGGGATGATGACCTTCTAGGTGAAGGAAAAGAGCAAGTGTGTGAAACAAAAAATGGTCGGATCGAAGGAGAACAGTCAATGGAGATGGTTGATGAGGACTAGTCGAGTTAGAGGATAGGAAGAGTGACATCACGAATTGTTGGATCGGGTTGAATACCTTCATGGAAAAGGAAGGGGTAGTTGAACCCAATTGGTCATGAGGGAGTCCAAAAATAGACTTGCATGGGAAATCAACTCGCAATTAAAGCAAAATCTAGTTGGAGGACTAGGTGAGTTAGTGACGAAGCCGACATGGATGATGCTGACTACATCTAGGTGGTTGAAGAAGAAGACCAACCAAATGAATGGTCAAGTGAATAGAGAGCATATGGAGGAAAAGTTGATAGAATTCAAGTAGGAAGAAAGGGGGCAAGTTGAGATTGAGAGAAGAGCTGTCATAAGAGAAAGAATCCGACCAATTTATGGTAAAGATAAGAACCAATCAAGAACTGGCCAGGGAGAAGTGGAGCAGTAAACAAGGTAACTGAGTTGCAGTTAAGGTAGATATCAACTGCAGTTGGTCAGGAAATAAGAAAATACCAGTCCTTGGATGAATGTGACTGAAGTAAATGGAAACGAGAGCAGAAGTCATAGCAAAAGTGTTGATAAGAGGATGGTCGACATAGTTGGATGGTTATAAGCCAATAGGTTAGAGTGTAGTTTGGTCGAAGGGAATGCCGACGAAAAATTCAAAGTGTTGATGACAGGTCGATCCAATGAATGTAGAGGCCATCATTGTAGACCGATTGGTAGGATAAGAGAGGTTTGATTTGAAGAAGGCCTAGAAAGTAGTAAAGTTGGTAGATTGCGATGATAAAAGAAAATGTGAACCATAGATCAGTTGGGTCACAAATAATAAGAAGGAATTTGGACATAGCACAAGAAGTTAAAGGAGAGAGCAGGAGCGTTGTAGCAGACGAATGGAAAATGATTCAATTAGTTCCATCCGTGAGTTGAACGACGAGAAATGCGAGGAGTAGAGGCACATCGTAGAGTAGTTGTGACATTCATTGCAGATTAATGGTGGTAGGCGAGAACACAAAATGGCACTCCACATTGAGAAGAATTCTAGAGGAAGCTAGAGGCTTCTAGAAGCTTCCTGAGCAAGAAAATGAGGTGGTGGAGAAATTGTATAAATAGAGATCGAGGCCAAGGAGATAAGGGGGCTTCTTCGGTGATTTCCAATTTCCTCCCTGAAGTGGAGATGATCTATTGTACATCCTGTAGGCTAAGTTTCATTGTAATAGAATAGGCCAATTGAGCCATAATGGATTTCACCCTTGTTGTAAGCCAACGCATGTAATTTCCTTTTAATTATTAATAGAATCCATAATTCTTGGCATTTTGATGTTGTGTGTTTTCCATGTGCATCAATTGGTATCAGATCTGCGTGAATCTAAAATGACGTTTGGTCCAGACACCTCCCACATCAGTTGGTATCAGAGCGGGTTGTTATCCTGCGAGGTGAGTCCAATTGCGATTGGACGTGAAAGAAAATCCAGCTGCGGTTGGGTAGAGTTGCATAGGACGGGGAGAATGTAGTTGCGATTGAGTGAAGTTACATCTCTGTGCGGTTGGGTAGACTTGAGGATGGGTGAAGGAGATGAAGGGATATCTCCAATAGGAGGTGGGGTGGAGTTATATAGAAACAAGTTGTAGAGAAGGAGAAATTTGTGGGGTTGAGGAAGCTATAGCTCCATATATGTGGTTCTGGGTAGAGTTGCAGACAGAGGATCCAAGGATTAGGAGTATGGAAGAACACCAACAATTGACTGCTTGGTGGTATACTTAAGGAAGAAGAAGAAAACCCAGTTGAATTATGGGAGACCAAAAAACAAAAGGGGGCTTTGCTTGAGCTTGTGGAAGACAACAATTCCAATAGACGGGCTAGGTAGAACTCTTGAGGGAGGGAATAAGAGAGACAAACTTAGTCAAGGAGTCCAAAATAAATATACATAGGAGAAAAGTGTATATGTGTTAAGAGGTCACATGGAGAAGTGTCCTTGGAAAAGATATGTGATGCACTGGGAGAGATAGTGATCAAAGTGGAGGAGTTGGAGGCTGCACAAGGCATGGGGGAACCTTTTGGAAGAGACAAGTTGATGAATACCTTGATGACAAGGGAGAGAATCCTCATGGTCAAGGATACATATGAGATCCGACAACAAATCAAGAAAATATTGGAAGTGCTAAGTAGATCATAAGTCGATGGGTGGAGAGAGGAGTCTGCAAAAGAAAAAGAGTCCAGTGAGGACCCGATATAGGAGGATGAAGAATGTTCCCAAGAGGAGGTAAATATGTTGGAATATGTCCCTAAGAGGACACAACTATAAGAGAAAGTATATGTCGAATAAATGGTCGAGTCATTACGACCAGAGGAGGTAGAAGGGGATTCAATCAAGGATCTCTAGGAGAATTCACTTGAGGATACTGTCAGTGAAGCGGAGAAGAAGTCAAACGAGAACAATGCCGACGATATGGAAGTGCATCCGCATGAAAGGAATTCCAACAAAGAAATGATTCTGGTCGAGGAAGCGACCAATGAGGCGAAGGAGAGCGATGACCTTCATGTAAGAGGGTCTGAAGTGGGAGACAAGGCTACATACAAAGTTGTCGATGATAATTCCAATGATACTGAGCTAGAAAGTAATAGGAATGTTGCCACTAGCATAGGAGAAGGTGGTGGAGCAACCACTGTGGAAGAAGGTAGGACAAATGAGAGTCTACCAGCATGGGTGCAGAGGAAGGGGTTGGAAAGAGTGCCAAGAATATCCTAGAAGAGGAAGCATATGACTTGAAATAGATTCAATGTCCATGGTTGGAGGATTAGGAGAAGCAATTCATGGAAAGACTTGTAGTGGAAGGTGATTCTACAACGACAGTCGTGAGTCTAGTGCAAACTAAGGAGAAAATTGCAATCGAGATCCAAGTCATCAAGTTTGTGTCAATAGGGGAAGTGGGCAGAGAATCCAAAAAGAAATTTGGGGCAGTCGATGAGATGCCGAAGAAGTTGCCGAGAAAAGGAAACACCCCAAACAAATTGAATCTAAGTATGAGTCTATTGAACAAGTCGTCGCACTGGACGATGTCGACTGCAAGGGTGGAATGAAACCAATGGGTTCTAGGATGGTCAGATATAAATTTGACGAAGGAAGGAAGAATGAGGATGAGTTCCAACTTGAGGGCCATCCATAATACTGGAACTAGGAATGGGTTTCCAGTGAAGAAAAGAGTTGGCTGGAACAACTGTTTGAGTGGAACTTTGTGCTTCACCAAGGTTGGCGAAAGGAGTGGATACCTCCAAATATGGAGCAGGAATGATGACATGGTCGAGACCATGAAGAATACTATGAGGAAGGAGAAATGGATGAAATATAAAGTGGGTAGATCAGTTCGCATCTCATACAAAGTACAAAACTAATGCCGACTAAAGAGGAAAAGGTTGAATCCTAGATGGAAGATCATAACCAAGGGCGTAGTTCTTTTTGTACCCTTATAGTTTGATGGAGGGGAATCCATACCTAAGACCGAATGACGCTGATAGGTGATGAGAAATAGACTGGAAGGGAGACAACGAACTTCCAGGTGAAGGAAAAGGGAAAGTGTGTGAAGCAGAAACTGGTAGGATCAGAGGAGAGCAGTCGATGGAGATGATCGACGAGGACTGGTCGAGTGATAGCATGATTTGTTGGATTAGGTTCAAGACCTTCATGGTGAAGGCAGGGGTATTTGAACCCAATTAGTCATGAGGGATTCTAGAAATAGACTTGCATGGAAAATCAAGTCGCAATTGAAGTTAGAATCTAGTTCGAGGACTAGGTGAGTCGGTGACGAAGCCGACGTGGATGATACCGGCTACATTGAGGTAATCGAAAAAGAATACCGGATAGAGGAATGGTCGAGTGAGTAGAGAGAATCTGGAGGAGAATTTAACAGCCTTCAGGAGGGAATAAAGCGCATGAGTTGATCCCGAGGGAAGAACTTGAATAGGAGAAAGAATCCGACCAAGTCGTGGTTGCGTTAAGAACTAGTCGAGAACTGTTCAGGGAGAAGTGGAGCAGCCGACAAGGGAAAAGTTTGATGTAGCATGAATGCGACTGAGTTGTAGTCAAGGTAGAGACCAAATATGATTGGTCCGAAAAGAAAAAAAGACTAGTCATTGGATGAACGCGATTAAAGGAAAAGGAGACAAGAGCAGAAGTCACAGTAGAGGTTTCAAAGAGGATGGTCGACGTAGTTGGATAGTTATAAGACAACAGGTCAGAGTGTAGTCTAGTAAAAGGGAATTCCTATGGATGAGTCGGAGTGGTCGACAACAGGTCGGTCTGATGAATGCAGAGGCCGTCAGAGCGGACCGACAAGCAGGAGAAGAGAGGTTTGGTTTGAATCCGACCCAGACAATAGTAAAGTCAGTAGATTGGGATGATAAAATAAAATTTGCAACATAGATCAGTTGGGTCACGAAGAATACGAAGTACTTGGGAAATATCCCAAGAAGGTAAGGGTGACAAAAGGAGCATTACAACAAGTGACTGAAAAAGGAGTCAATTAGCTCCAGTCATGAGCTGACCAATGAGAAAGTCGAGGAGTAGAGGCGTGTCATAGAGTAGTTGTGGAATTCATTGCAGAGTAATGATGGTAGGTTAGAACACCAAATGGAACTCCACACTGAGGATAAGTCTAGAGGAAGCTACAAGCTTCTAGAAGCTTCCTGAGCAGAAAAATGAGGTGGTGGAGAAATTGTATAAATAGAGATCGAGGCTGAGGAGATAGGGGGGATTCTTTGATGATTTCTAGTTTCCTCCCTGAAGTGGAGATGATCTATTGTACAACCTGTAGGCTCAGTTTCATTGTAATAGAATAGGTCGATTGATCCATAAGGTATTTCAACCTTATTGTAAACCAACTCATGTAATTTCCTTTCAGTTATTAATAGAAGCCATAATTCTTGGCATTTCGATCTTTTGTTTTTTTCATGTGCATCAGTTGGTATCAAAGCTGCGTGAATCTAAAAAGTAGGTCAGTCCATACGCTTCCTACATCACATTGTTCCTCATCTTTCTACGTACTGTCCTTTTTGTGTGGTCAAACAAGGGGCCCTACCTAAAAAGAAATTATGGGGAACTAAATAAAAAGGAAACATGATTTCATGATGGTTCTTATCATGGGTAGTTGGATGGGGAAATTTGATTCCCTTGGGAAAAAATTATCTTAATGTATTCTCATACGTTGCTTGACATCAACATTTCATGAATTTGGTTGCAACATTTTAAAAAATGAATGCGTCATGGGAACAAAATGCAAATTTTTTTATGTTGACTATTTAAGGCATGCTTATGTGACCTTAATCATATTGCATTTCATATTTTGGAACATTCTGTCATATTATGGGTTGTGTGTTGATTTGCAATTAAGGTATTACTTGGTAAAATTATTACAGTACTAATGTGCATTATCCTTTTATATTTTGCTTAACCAATGCTTACTAATAAGCCATTCCTTATCAAGCTAATATGTATTTTCCATGCACTCGATTCCTCTTTTGTTACTTGATTATTGCAATATCACTCCGTGCTTATATGTTGTTATGGTTGAAAGTATGGAATGGATGTGGAATATTGTCGGTGAAAAAAGCAAAGAAATACAAGGTCTGCTTGGCGAGCCTTGTGACTTGGAATTACATGGTGTGTTGGAATATTCTTACCATCATTTTTTGTATTTTGCATGCCTACATGCAATTCTGCATGCATCCAGTCATCTACATGCATATGCATGCATCCAGTCATCAGTATGGCAGTCTCCCAGCACCTAGGCCTTTATTTTGCAGCCCCAGGGAGCCTATTTCTGCTCAGTTTAATCCCTCCTAGCCACTGATGCGCCCTTGTTCTCATCACTGGAGCACAAGTGTGCCTTATTCCACCTATTTAGTAGTTACTTCAATTAGTTAGGTGGTTGATGACTTAGTTCCTTGATTTAGGGGATGATTGATCAATTAACTGATTGAAGCACTTAGATAAGAGCCTACTGAGACTAGTTGAGCTCTACTGACTATTGACATCTCATCATGCACCCACATTGGAGTCTCCTTCCCTACATCAGTACCCATGCACTCAGTTAGACTTAGTTAGACTCATTTGACTAACCATTTGACTTTTGTGACCACTCCCACTGGTTTGGATGATGTCTCCAATGCTATCCAAGCTACACACTGAGGTGAATTCGAATGAACTTAGTGGCATTCAAATATCTTTGATTGTATTCAGTTATTATTCACTTTACAGAGTGCCATCTTACAGCTAATGTATAATACAACAATTTTTCTCCATTTTCTATCAAAGAATGATTATTGATTCATCATTTCTTATTCTTCTTTCTGCACTACATGAGTAAATTCTATGGAGGTCTTCTACTACTGAGTGATCCTAATCCTAAAATATCACATGGTATCAAAGATGACAACAACTATTTGAATTGAAGCAGCAGTAGTTGCAGCAATTCCTTGAGCATCTGTCTTTCATTGAGCACCAGAAGCCTATGGGCACAGGGGCTTCACTCAATAAACCGCTATCATAGCACGTTCATTCATGGCATATGAAACAATACCCCTAATTTCACTAAATATTGGAAAATACCTTCCAAAATCGCTTTTTTTACCCCCTCCCAGTATGCCTTCCCAATTAAACAAACCCCTATTTTCACTAGATATTGTATGTATCAATTTTTTTCATTAACATTTTTTATATCCCTTTATATTTATACCTAGTATCTTGATATGATACCCCTCTTATGACCCCACATGCATTCTACAATGCACCTTGCTTCTTTCGATGTATATATGTATATTGTGGATGCACATTACTTCACCCACAATGCAATTACTCAACCACATATCATTATGATTTGCAACATATAATGGTCTAATGAAGAGATAGGAGATCGCTTCTTGTATGTCACTAGAGCCAATGCACATAGTACAAAATTTAGATTGCATGTTGCAGTTCCCCAATCACTGACTAAGCCTATTATGGGCTAGGTATCCAAGCCCCCAGGGCCTGTAACAAGCTCTAGGAGGCTGACTAAACCTCCCAAGGCCTGTAATAGGAACAAGTGGTTGGGTATTCAAGCCCCCAAGGCCTATCGAGGACCTATAATAGGCCCTGGAGGCTTAGATCCTCCCAAGGCTATTGGTAACAACTGCCTGAGTGCTATTGGTAACAATTGGCTGTCAATGACCACTGTCTCTCGACTTTGATCGACTGCAAACCCACTTCACCATGAAACCCCTAGCCTCAAGCATGCCTCAAGATGCGATTTCCCAGCATACTGGTAAGCCCGAGCCTTGCCTCAACCTGATTTCTCATCCGGTCGTGATCCCTCCATCTCTATTTGGCGGATATTTGTCATCCCACCCATATAAAAAAGACCCCAAAGTATTTTTGTATTGTTACATTAAATAAAAAAACCCTTTTCCCCTTAATATATAAGCAATATAATTTTTTAGGTTTTCATGAATATTTAATATTGCAATATGAATGAACGTGATATTATATCTCCTTCTAGTGAATCCCTCGTGCCTCTGGGTTTCCATAGCAAATCCTGGTGCTATTGACTTGAATTCACTGGAGAAATCTAGTGAGGTCTATACAGGTGTGAAGGACCCAGTCACATGTGCTCAATGTCCTAAGGCAGTGTTCAATTCAAATTGCAACAGATCTTCTTTTCATAATTCTCATTTGTTTTGAAAGAATCTCCCTCTTTCAGCTTTGAATTCTTCAGTGCCATGGATCTCAAGTTGAACTCATTCAACTACTTCGAATGGAAGGAAAAAAATGGACATCTTCTTGAAGTCAAAGATTCTTTCCAGAGTGGTGAATGACTCTGTAGTTGAGCCCACTGGTGCAGTAGAGAAATCCAAGTACTTAGACAAGCTTGATGAAGTAGTAGGATTGTTGCTGCTTAGCATTTCTGAAGATTTCCACTTTCATGTTATCGATTTGAAGAGTCCAAAGGAGGTTTGGAACAAGCTCGAATCCATCCTTGGCTAGAAAGATGATTTGAAGGGGCATAAACTAGAAAATGAGCTCATCTTCTTGAGCCCAAGCAGTTTTGAAACTATCACTGATTTTCTCAACAAATTCAAGAACTTGATTTCAAAAGTTGAAGAGGTATGGGATTTAGAAGGAAGAAAAACAACTCATCCTTTCCATCCCGTCGAAGCTAGGCCTTGATTATTCAGTTTTTGTTTTGAATTTCCAGTCAGCAAATTTGTCCATTCCAAAGTGGAAATTCCCTTCGCTTGAAGACTTCATCCAATCTCTAACTCTTGAGGAGGAGAAGCTAGTGCACATGGGAGTGATAAAAACCAAGTTGGATTCAGCTCTTGCAGCCACTGAGTCAAGGAGAGCGAATGGCAAAGGAAAACAATTTTTTTTTGATAGAAAGTCGAATGATGCAAAGCAGAAGGAGGATCCCATACAGTCAAATTGTGATGTACCAACTTAGTGTTTGGCACAAAAACTCGAATTTTCTCAATTTTGATCAAAACAAGGGCTAGGGAAGCTAGAACTGCTGTAGATGGAAAAGGTAAAAGGTTAAGGATAGATAAAGGGTTCTGATTTGGATTTATACCTCTGCAAAATGTACTGAGACCATTTATGTTTCAAACATCAGCAGGCTGAAGTCTAATCCAATGCTCCTGGGGTTCTCAGCATATGCAGACTAGTATGGGTAGGGAAATTTACTGAGGATTGGAAAAGGTTGTTGTGGGAATAAGAGAGGCTGATAATCATTCATTTACAGTCATTTATTCATATAATAACATTCCAGAAAGTATTATGCAGATCTGAGCAAGTATAATAACAAAACTAGTAATTTGGCAATTCTGGACAGCTCAACTAGGTCGATTTATGGACTTCCAAAAAATGCTCAAAGGAACTCTAAATTCTGAAAAAGTGGTTGTATCATGAAATGATATGTATTATCTAACTACAGGAACTATAATGACTTCAATTGGATCTTTATTCATCAATTTATGAACCATTCATTGGAAGCAAGTCAAAATCTAGCTAAATCTAGCAGGGGTGCATAATTTAGAGAATAATTCAAAGTTCTGTAAATTGTATTGAAGTGACTGATATCATAAATTTACATACTCTATTATTACATCAGTAGTAGGCCAAAATTACTCTCAGAAGATAAATTAAGAGTCTCTTCTCTTGCACATAAGAAAATAGTTGTAGAATAGAAGGATGAGGGAGGATTCAATTCCTGTATTTGGAGAAGATGGTTCAGAACTGTAAAATATCAAGCACAGCTGAATCTAGCTACTGTGGATTCCTCACTGGTGAAAGATTGCACAACATTTGCAAGAATGGCATAAAAAAAATTTAAATGAATGAAGAACAATTACACATGAAATGGTGAATAATGTCAATATTATTAACTGTCCAACCTTAACAAAGGTTAAGAACACCCATATATACAAATCTGGAAGAATTCGAATCCATCTGGAGTGTTCACACTGATCTAGCTTAGAAAAAGCTCAAACCCCCCTAGGTTGACCAAAATATCCCAAACCATCCCAAACTGGTTCGAATCTGCAGTGTGAATGCTGGGAATGACTGGACAGGCCCATGTGACCTCACACATGTGAAGAAACTGGTTGGTTAGAGGTTTGGAGTCTAAAAATGGTCAAAAATATGACAAAACAAGGCAAGATTGTCCACAAAGTGAGCAAATGCGCCCTAGGTAGAAGAGAAGCATGCTGAGTGCATTAAATGACCTGAGGAGGGCGCTCTAGGCATGCTGAGTGCATTAATTGTCCTGGGGAGCGCTCCACAAAGCTGGTTTGACTCAGCACTTGTTCACATTGCTAACCAGTTCATGATAATTTGACCATTTACCAACTAATCAACTTAGGGATGTAATCATTAATCACTTGGGCTAATTAATCATCATTAATAAATGATTAATGTACATAGGTGGAAAAATGTTCTAACACCCCCCCTTAAGCTAGACTTAGTGAAATATCAAAAATTAAGGCCTTGGCAACTAGGCTCAAGTCACCTTTTACATCATAAAATTTATTTGTCCATGTAAAATGAGGAAAGAGGCAAAACCACATGGGAAAAATCCTCCCTCAAGAATGGACATGATACAGAGATGATCAAAAGGTCTTCAACAGGTCTTGTTCTTCACTTGAATGAGTTGAATGAACAACTTCTTGCTGAAATACTTGGTGAAGATGTTATGGATGTCATGATCATGCACCAATTCTTCAATGTTTTGTAGGAAAAAAACATGTTGGAAGGCTCCTTGAATCTCATCATTTGATGATGGGGGAGCATTATAAGAATGCTTCTTGCTGCATACATACTCTGATATGAATACATGATCAATAATGGAAAAGATATCTCTGCAAAATCCTTCCCAAAGAACATCAAAAATCTCAACAAAATCTGCATTTTGAGGAGCTTCCACATGGCAAATCAAACCATGAATCTTCCTTCCGAACTGATGTAGCACCTTCCCAAATCTGTAATAGAGATCATGTGGCTCTGATATATCAGAATAGGAGCCATATGGAGCAGCAAAAACTAGAGGTATAATGTCTCCATGATCGAATGGTTTTACAGTAAGAGAAGTGTGTGTAACTGGATCACACTGACAGTTGAGCAAACTTGAAGGGTCTGGAGACTTGAGTTTTGAACCATAGGTGGTAAGATCAGGTCCAGACATGTGGAACAGCAGTCCCATGATAGCCAATGACATGGCTGTCCAACCAAGGAATGATATGCAAGACATAAAACCAAGATAGATCAGTGACACAGTTTTGGAAACAATAAAATTGTGAGATTTTCCAACTGTAGAACTTGGGGTTTGTGTGGTCTTTTGGGCATCCGATGGTTGGGGAAATGGTTTGATGGCTGTCATAACCTGTATATCAGCCTGCATATTATCTTCCATATCAGAATATGAAATATATGATTGAAGTGGGAAAGAGCTTTCAGAAGGCATGTCAAAAACTAGTGAAAAATTACTAGTATTGGGAGAAAGCTTCGGTGAACTGGATGGAGATTCTTTCAGGGAAGAGACTGATTTTTCTGAATCTGATATATCATAATGTAAATCAGAAACAGAGATATCAGAAAAATATTTGGCTCTTTCACCCAAATCATAGAGCTTTTTACCTTTGCATGTGGCATAGAGGCAATGATCTTGTTCCAAAGAGAGCTTGGCTTCTTCTCTTCTTGCAAAATCTGGAACATCAATGTTATGTTCTTCAAGTAGCTTGGTTAGAATGTCTATCTTCTTTCTGAAACATGATTTTTCATTGTGAGAACCTCTGCAATAACCACATTTGGGCTTCTCTTTCTTGCTCTTCATCTTCTTGACTTTTGAATCTTCATCACTTGAACTTGAGCTTTCATCACTTGAATGCTTCTTCTCCTTCATCTTCTTCTCTTGAGGTTTCGGCCCCTTTGGTTTTTGCTTGCCTCTTCCATATTTCGAATCTCCAGCTGCAAGAACTTGGTCTTTTTGCTTGATGGATCCCATCAAGACCAGCTTGTCTTGCTCTTGAGTTAGCATCTCCATGAAGTCAGCCAAAGATGGCATCTTCCAACCTCTAACTGTGAGCCTTGTGGAGTTGAAGGAAGACACAAAAACTGAGTATTCAGAACCCAATTTGGAGAGAATGGACAACACCAACTGTTCTTCTTTCTTTTCTATGCCACATTGTCTGATCTGCAAGACCAAGTTCTTGAACTTGGTGAAGAAGTCCTGGATGGAATCGAAATTCCCTGGGCTCAGTGAGACAAGCTCATTTTCGAGCTGGTGGCCTCTCATCTCATCAGTCTTTCCAAACAGTGTCTCAAGCTTGAGCCACACTTCATTTGGAGTTGCTAGACTTTCTACATGAAACAGGAGGTCTCTCGAAATGCTGAGACAAAGGAGGCCAAATGCCTCATCCATTCTGTTAAAAAACTTGGATTTCTCCACAGCTGAGTTTGGCTCAACCTCAGTGCCCATCGTGATTCTGTAGAGACCCTTAGATCTCAGCAAAATCACCATTTCTGCCTTCCAATCGAAATAGTTGAAGGGTGTGAGCACGTTTGGGTGAGATGGCTCCATTCTCCTCTGCTGCAATTCGCACTTGCTGACAATGCTGAACTCCAATACCTGCAAACAACTCTCAAATCACTCTGGAGGGATCTACACTCACAGATTCGAACCCTGTATGGATAGTGGGTGCATTCGGGAGAGCATCACACCTGAGAGGAGCCACTAGATTTCTCCAGTAAGCTCAAGGCAATGGCCTCAGGAATTATGTGGTTTCTCCACTGTTTCTGGCAATCCACTACAACAGTCTGCTGGTTCGAATTCTAGCTCCAAGAGCTCTGATACCATGTAAAATCTCAAGCACAGCTGAATCTAGCTACTGTGGATTCCTCACTGGTGAAAGATTGCACAACATTTGCAAGAATGGCATAAAAAAAATTTAAATGAATGAAGAACAATTACACATGAAATGGTGAATAATGTCAATATTATTAACTGTCCAACCTTAACAAAGGTTAAGAACACCCATATATACAAATCTGGAAGAATTCGAATCCATCTGGAGTGTTCACACTGATCTAGCTTAGAAAAATCTCAAACCCCCCTAGGTTGACCAAAATATCCCAAACTGGTTCGAATCTGCAGTGTGAATGCTGGGAATGACTGGACAGGCCCATGTGACCTCACACATGTGAAGAAACTGGTTGGTTAGAGGTTTGGAGTCTAAAAATGGTCAAAAATATGACAAAACAAGGCAAGATTGTCCACAAAGTGAGCAAATGCGCCCTAGGTAGAAGAGAAGCATGCTAAGTGCATTAAATGACCTGAGGAGGGCGCTCTAGGCATGCTGAGTGCATTAATTTTCCTGGGGAGCGCTCCACAAAGCTGGTTTGACTCAGCACTTGTTCACATTGCTAACCAGTTCATGATAATTTGACCATTTACCAACTAATCAACTTAGGGATGTAATCATTAATCACTTGGGCTAATTAATCATCATTAATAAATGATTAATGTACATAGGTGGAAAAATGTTCTAACAAGAACTTCTGTTTGTACTTGGGAAGCTTTAATAATATGTTATAAAATCAGGAACAGGCCAAGATTCCTCTCAGAATTTGAACGAATAATCTCTCCTCTTGCACATAAGAAACTAGTTGTAGAATAGAGAGGGGATGGAGGATTCGATCTCTGACTTGATGAAGATAGCTCTGAACTTTTGATTTCGACTTGGTAAGCTTAAACACCTACAAATAAACTCAGTGAAAATGGCTGGATTCCATCATCCTCTCACAGAAAGTTGGGGCACATATCCCATGCTTGACTAGGGGCACACCTCCCAAGTCTTGGATGCACAATGCATTCATAAAATTCCTTACACTAGCAAAAGATGTGGAAGGGAGTTGCTTGTATTCTTTTATAGAATTTTGGGTGACCTACTGAGAAATTTACTTGGCTTGTTGACCTGTGAGAATAGGTCACCAATGAGTGGGTAACCTTCCTTGATTGTTTGCTTGCTTTGCTTGGCTTTTCTTACTTTCCACTTTTCTGACTTTCCTTCTTTTTCTAAACTTTCATTCTTTCAAAACTTTCCTGCTTTTCCAACTTGCCTGCTTTTTCCTGGATTTATGCTGCTTTTCCTGAAATAAGCCTCTTTTCACCATTTTAGTAACATTTTTGGACTCTAGTGTTTACTTGACTTCTACCCCAAGTATTTCCTCCAACCTTATCCACCAATTCGAATTAGTGGGTCATGTTCTCCATTTATTCGGCATAAAAAATAAAAATATTAATTGCATCAATAATTAATAAATGCTCCATTAATTATTTATTCCAAGTGGGTAGCAACTATAGATAAAATTAAATGCACTCTCCTAAATAATTAATTTCCTAGAATACAAAATTTAACCCCATGGTTATGTAGCTGCCTCCTCAACCCAAGGGTTAGGTTGGGTTAGGAACTTGTTCCAATGATCAATTTTGTGGGGACATGACACAGATGGAGCCTCAAATCCTAAGAAGGACAAGCACAATCAGAAGTGAAAATCCAAGTGCACATACTGTAATCGAGAATATCACCCTAAGAGTTCATGTATGAAGGAGACTATAGATCTCATGGCTTCACTTCTTGAAAAAAATAATATTCCAATACCTGCATGTGCTAGAAAGAAAGAGAGTGAACCATCTGGATCTGAGAACAAAGAGATATTCCATTCCCTCATGGAAGGTGCATCAACTCAATCATCCTTCATCATAGATTCTGGAGCCTCAAGACACATGTATTCCTCGAAGGATCTCTTCAATGAATTCGAAGCTACTGTTGGACCATCCATTATGTTGGGGAATGATTCTGAGGTCTCCTATGAGGGGATTGGAAGAATCAAACTAGATCATGGATACTTCTCAGATGTACTCTATGTCCCCACTCTCACTGCTAATCTACTTTCAGTATATTAGATGACCCATACAGGAGATCCCAAGAGGGTGATCTTCCCTCCAAATGAGGTCGAAAATCAAGACATGGTATCAGGTTCTACCATTGAAAAAGGTGTTGAAAATCATAAATCGAAATTGTATGATTTGCCCCACTTCTTACCTCTCTCAAAGCAATCTTCTCTTCACACTCATGCCAATGAAGAGAGTAGATTGTGGCATGAAATATTTGGGCATCTTAATTATCAATACTTACAAGACATGCATACTAAAGAGATGGTTGAAGGGCTTCCCAAGATCAAGTTTTCCCAAGCCACCTACAAAGGTTGCTTGAATGGAAAAGGTCCAGCAAAGAAAGTTGAGAAAAAGAAGATTCAGAAGATAGAGCGAATGCTAGATCTAGATCCACAAGAACTTGAAGATCTAGAAACTAAGGTTCGAGCTCCTAATGCAAAATGGGCCACCACTACTGCTCCATCCACCAGTGATCTTGGTAGAGATCAATCATCTTCAAGAACAACCATATCTGATCTACTCTCTCACATAAATCCATTTCTAGTTGAGAGATGCTTTCTTATGATTGGATTAGATCCAAAGACATTCTTTGAAGCCTACCAAGATCCAAGATGGGTAGCAGCCATGGATAAAGAGTATGAGTCTCTTCAAATAAATGAAACTTGGGAGATTTTTTCTCTCCCTCCTTGGAGGAAGCTTGTTCAATGCAAGTGGGTTTACAGAACCAAGATGGAATCTAATGGAGTCACTAGCAAATTCATGGCTCGATTGGTTGGAAAGGGTTACTCCCAAGTCCATGGAATTGACTACTCAGAGATATGCTCTCCTGTTGCTAAGATAGATTCCATCCATCTTGTTCTTTCTCTTGTTGCATCCAACCACTGGGAAGTGCATCACATGGATTTCAAGAGTGCTTCCTTCATGGAGATCTAGAGGAGGAGATCTACATGAAGCAACCTGAGGGGTATGTTGAAGACTCTTCACTTGTATGCAGATTGAGGAAGTCCTTGTATGGACTCAAGCAAGCTCCCTGAGATTGGTATGTAAATATGGACTCCTTCCTTCTGTCACAAAACTTCTTGAGATGCAAATATGATTTGAATGTATACATGTCGACATGAAGGTGAATCTCTACTTCTGATTGTTCTATATGTTGATGATATATTGATTACTAGGAGAAACACTTCATGCATCAGATCTATAAAAACAACTTTGCATAACTCCTTCTCCATGTCATATCTTGGATTGTTGAGACAATTTCTTGGTTTTGAAGTCAATCAGAGTGATTCAGAAATCAAGGTTGCACAATCCAAGTATGTTTCAGATATGCTTAACAAGTTCCATATGAGCGAATGCAAGCCATCAACATTTCCTTTTCTTTCAGGTATCATCCTTGAGGATGGTTCTTCCACACCTCTGGTGGATAGTACACTGTATCGGCAATTGATTGGGAGTCTATTGTTTCTTAGACACACTCGACCTGATCTTTCGTGTGCAGTTAGTGATGTCTCCAGATACATGCAGGAGCCTCATGAGCTTCACTGGAAAGCATCAAAGAGGATCTTGCATTGCTTGCAATGGACAGATACCTATGGTATTCATTATGCAACTGGGTCTCCTTTGAACCTTGTTGGCTACATTGACTTAGATTGGGATGGAGACAACTTAGATCGAAAGTCAACATTTGGTTTTGTCTTCATGATTGGATCGGGACCTATCTATTGGTTGAGCAAAAAGAAGACTGCTTGAGCTCTTTCTTCAGTAGAGGCCGAGTATAGAGGTGCATTCAATGCAACCACATAGTGCATCTGGTTGCGGGGCATATTGTAAGAGTTTGGGATTCGATTCAGTACTCCACTAGTCATCTATTGTGACAATCAGAGTGCTATCAATATTTCCACAAATCTGGTTCTGAGACAGAGAACCAAACACATTGAGATACACATGCATTACATCTGAGGATTGGTGCATGATCGGACCATCTCACTGCACTACCTTCCGACAGAAGAGTAGATTGCAGATATCTTCACTAATACATTCTCAATGAAGAAGTACACTTACCTTAGATCTCTTCTTGGGGTGAGTGATGTACATGATTAATCATCCTATCACATTCTATCTTGAGGGGGGTATTTCTTCCCACTGGGTTTTCCCTCTTTCCTCACTTTATTTTTTTATATTGATTGTATAGGGTGACCTTTGGTCTTAGTTACCAGGTCCCTACCATTTCAGTTGTTCCTCATAGTATAGCTTGCGGGGGGTGTTGGAATGTTCTCACCATCATTTTTTGTACTTTTCATGCTTGCATGCAAGTCTGCATGCATCCAGTCATTTGCATGCATCTGCATGAAATTACATGCATCCAATCATCAGTATGGTAGACTCCCATCACCTAGTCCTTATTTTGCAGCCCCCAAGAGCTTATTTCTACTTACTTTTATCAGTCCTAGCCACTGATGCGCCCTTTTTATCATCATTGGAGCACAATTGCTTCTTATTCCACCTATTTAGGAGTTACTTCAGTTAGTTAGGTGGTTGATGACTCAGTAACTTGATTCAGGGGATGATTGATCAGTTAACTGACTGAAGCACTTAGATAGGCACCTACTGAGACTATTTGAGCTCTATTGACTATTGATAGCTCCTCATGCTCCCACATTGGAGTCTCCTTCCCTACATCAGTTCCCATGTACTCAGCTAGACTCCGTTAGACTAATTTGATTGACTATTTGACTTTTGTGACCACTCCCACTGGTTTGGATGATGTATCCAATGCTATGCAATCTACACAGTGAGGTGAATTCGAATGACCTTAAAGGAATTCAAATCTCTTTGATTGTATTCAGTTATTATTCATTTTACAGAGTGCTAGCTTACAACTGATATATAATACAACAATGTTTCTACATTTTCTGTGTAATGAGTGATTATTGATTTAACATTTCTTCTTCTTCTTTCTGCACTACATGAGTAAATTATAGTGAGGTATGCTACTACTGAGTGATCCTAATCCTAAAATATCACATGGTATCAGAGATGACAACATCTATTCAAATTGCAGCAGCAACAGTTGCAGCAATTTCGTGAGCAATTGTCTTTCATTGAGCACCAGAAGCCTCTGGGTTTCCACAACAAATCCTAGTGCTATTGCCTTGAATTCACTGGAGCAATCCAGTGAGGTCTATCCAGGTGTGAAGGACCCAGTCACATGTGCTCAGTGTCCTAAGGAAGTGTTCAATTCGAATTGCAACAGATCTTCTTTTCATAATTCTCATTTGTTTTGCAGGAATCTCCCTCTTTCATCTTCGAATTCTTCAGTATCATGGATCTCAAGTTGAACTCATTCAACTACTTAGAATGGAAGGAAAAAGTGGATATCTTCTTGAAGTTGAAGAGTCTTTCCAGAGTGGTGAATGGCTCTGCAGTTGAGATCATTGGTGCAATAGAGAAATCCAAGTACTTAGACAAGCTTGATGAAGCAGTAGGACTGCTGCTACTTAGCATTTCTGAATATTTGCACTTTCATGTTATCAATTTGAAGACTTCAAAGGAGGTTTGGGACAAGCTCAAATCCCTCCTTAGCCAGAAATATGATTTGAGCTCATCTCCTTGAGCCCAAGCAGTTTAGAAAATGAGCTCATCTCCTTGAGCCCAAGCAGTTTCGAAACTATCACTGAGTTTCTCAACAAATTCAAGAACTTGATTTCATAGTTGAAGAGGTATGGGATTGAGAAGGAAGAAAAAACTCATCCTTTCCATCCTGTCGAAGCTAGGCCCTGATTATTAAGTTTTTGTTTTGACCTTCCAATCAACAAAGTTTTCCATTCCAAAGTGGAAATTCCCTTCGCTTGAAGACTTCATCCAATCTCTAACTCTTGAGGAGGAGAAGCTAGTGCACATGGGAGTGATAAAAACAAAGTTGGATTCAGCTCTTGCAGCCACTGAGTCAAGGAGAGGGAATGGAAAAGTTAAACAAAAAATTTATGATAGAAAGTCGAATGATGCAAAGTAGAAGGAGGCTCTCATACAGTTAGATGGAGCCTTGGATCCTAAGAAGGACAAGCACACTAAGAAGGGAAAATCCAAGTGCACATACTGTAATTGAGGATATCACCCTGAGAGCTCATGTATGAAGAAGACTATAGATATCATGGCTTCACTTCTTGAAAAAAATAATCTTCCAGTACCTGCATGTGCTAGAAAGAAAGAGAGTGAATCATCTAGATCTGAGAACAAAGAGAGATGCCATGCCCTCATGATAGGTGCATCAACTCAATCTTCCTTCATCATAGATTCTGGATGAGCAAATGAAAGGCAACAACATTTCCTTTTCTTTCAGGGATTAGCCTTGAGGATGGTTCTTCCACACCTTTGGTGGATAGTACACTCTATCGGGAGTTGATTGGCAACCTATTGTTTCTTACACACACTCAAGCTGATAATATTTCCTATGTAGTTAGTGCTATCTCTAGATACATGCAGGAGCCTCGTGAGATTCACTGGAAGGCAGTAAAGAGGATCTTGCATTACTTACAAGGTACAAAGACCTATGGTTTTCTTTATGCAGTTGGGTCTCCTTCGAACCTTGTTGGCTACACTGACTCAGATTAGGCTGGAGACAGCTTAGATCGAAAGTCAACATCTGGTATTGTCTTCATGATTGGATCTAGACCTATCTGTTGGTCGAGCAAAAAGAAGACTGCTTTAGCTCTTTTTTCAGCAAGCCCCGAGTATAGAGGTGCAATCAATGCAGCCACACAGTGCATCTTGTTGTGGGGCATCTTGTCAGAGGTTGGGATTTGATTCAGTACTCCACCAATCATCTATTGTGACTATCAGAGTGCTATCAGGATTTCCACAGATCTGATTCTGAGATAGAGAACTAAACACATTGAGATACACATGCATTACATCTGAGGATTGGTGCACGATCGGACCATCTCACTGCTCTACCTTCCGATGGAAGAGCAGATTGCAGATATATTCACTAATACATTATTAGTGAATAAGTACACTTACCTTAGATCTCTTCTTGGGGTGAGTGATGTACATGATTGATCATCATATCACAGTCTATCTTCAGGGGGGGGGGTTTCTTCCCACTCGGTTTTCCCTCTTTCCTCACTTTATTTGTTTAGGTCAATTGTACAGGGTGACCTTTGGTCTTAGTTACCAGGGCCCTACCATTTGAGTTGTTCTTGTTGATGTATATGTAACTTCGAAATGTATTTCACATATATGTATATTGTATTCCTATAGAGATGGTATTATTCCTCTATAAGGAAGTGTCGTCATTTATATTGTAAGTGTCGTAACTTATACTTGATGGGTTATTAGACCACCTTGTTTGGGGTCGGCCCTGTATAAGTCATGTGGGTCAAAGTGTTATTAGACCACCCTATTGGGGGTCGGCCATGTGGGTCAAAGGGTTATTAGACCACCCTATTGGGGGTCGGCCCAGTCAGCATTATGTTATGTGGTTAAGTTCATGCCTACATGAGTTAGGTAAAAAGGCAAGTCAAGTCAAGTATAAATAGAGTGCGGGAGTCACTCTATTTACTCACTCACTTCTCACACATGCACTCAAGGAGGAGTGGCGCACTTATGGGGGAGGAGGATCTGCTGCTAGGTTATGGCTATCTCTCTTGGTTAGTTGTATCATTGCTCTATCTATCTCTGAGGAAGTTATTGGGGTTTTTCACCTTTATGGTTTTCCCCAAGTAAATCTTTGTGTCTCTTGTGTGCTTGCATTATTGTCTCCATGATTGATATGCTGTAGATATGATGTACATGTTGTTCTCTCAGTTAAGATCCTAGATCAAATTGAAGTAAATTCTGAAAATTTAACATGGTATCATAGCTAGCCTGAAAGAAGGCATGATATGGCATGTATGACACTTGTTGCACTTACGATGTTAGGGCTTGATATAGCAAAAACCAGTCATCGTAGCACTTTCGCTATAAATCCGTTTTGGCAAATTTTTCGGATCTGAAATTGTTACAGGACGAATATTAAATCTCCAGGTACCTTGTGTCAAATGGAAAACCTCTAATTCGTTGTACTTTGTGATTTATGATCTATACAATATAGGGTTTCTGCCTCTTCCATATCTGAGTCAAAATCAGGTGACCTTGGGAAAAAGGTCATATCTTGGGCTAGGAATCTCCAAATGAAATTTCGTAAAACGTGACAGGTAGTACACAGTCTGTACTATCTCTGAAAACCTTTTCAGAGGCCGAAGTTGAACCAGTGACATGTGGCACCCCGTACAAGTTCGCTCTCCTGTATTATCCCATAAACAGGTCATGTTGCGACACTTGGCATAACTCTCTCTCAGAGAGTCCAATTGAGTTCAGAACTATCAGGATGGAAAGATAACAGGCCAAGCTATCTCAAGAAATATTTTTAGAGGCCGATGTTCAAACAGTGACACGTGGCACACCGTACAAGTTCCCTCTTCTGTTTTATCCCAAAACAGGTCATGCTGCGACATTTGACATAACTCTCTCTCAGAGAATCCAATTGAGGTCAGACCTGTCAGGATGGAAAGATAACAGGTCAGGCTATCTCAGAAAACGTTT
Source organism: Larix kaempferi (assembly GCA_027924585.1). Lineage (NCBI taxonomy): Eukaryota > Viridiplantae > Streptophyta > Pinopsida > Pinales > Pinaceae > Larix > Larix kaempferi. Next base: position 3,169,244 of record BSBM01001646.1, read on the forward strand.
TCAGGCCCTGTGGATTGAAAAGTTTGGAGTTACACCAGAAACACTCAGGTACATATTTTTGTCAAAACAGAATTATTTTTGAGTACCTTCATTCATGGCTTCCGGAATTTAGGGCTTTGAAGAAAGATGGAATTTTTGTAATCGGAGACCACGGCTGAATGCTACTCATCAAAATAGAAATTTAGAGACCAAGATCAGAATTTTTGGTTGGGAAAAAGGCCGGGCTTGATCAAACCCTAGTTCGGGACTTTGATCAGAAAAGTGGAAAACTAGGGCTTCTGTAAAAATGAGAATTTTTGCAATCTGTGACCACGGCTGGAAGCTCCTCAGAAAAATAGAAGCTTAGAGCTTTGGATCAAACCTTTTTATGGGGCAAAAGAGTGGGCTTCATCAAACCCTAGTTCAGGGTCACGTCCAGCGAATCCGGAAGTTTCAAAGGCAAAATTGAGGAGTGAAACTTTGCAGTTTTCAAATTCTGAATATACCAGTTTGATCAGCTCATCAAGGCGCATATTTCTATCCTTTCGAAAGTTTGAAATTCAAAGTTTCAATTTTTGGGGTTTCTATGACAAACCCATATCCAGCTCTAGGTCCAGTTCTTGCAAATCAAGTGGATTGGGTTAATCCTAGAAGAAGATGGATTGATCATCTGCATGAATGAAGAAGTTCCTGTTTCAGAGGGAGATGAGGCTAAGGCCTTATATAAGAAGATTACAAGCGATCTCGACAGGTATGACTCATCGAGGTATGTTTCGATATTTGTCCATGATTAAGTTTATGGTATGTTTGTCTTCATGTTGTTACGGTTAGTACAATTTTGATTTTAGATTTGTCGTATCACCTTAACAAAATTATGAATGCATGATAGAAGATATTCATTGGTTAGGGTGTTGACACTTATGATTGTACTAATGCATTATGGTGTTTTATGAGGTTTATGTTATCTACTAACATGAAAGGTACACCAAGAAAGACAAATCATGTTCTGGTCCAAGAACATATGATCATGATAACATGAGGACAAAGATTCATCCATTGTCATGGATCTCATAGAAGATCCATTTACGAGGTATGTATAACTTGGTTTTGTAATAGTTAACCTATGAGATATACAGGTTACTAGCACAAGTCATTGGAGAAGAACAAGAAGACATCATGTGAGTATGTTAGACATAAATAGCTAGCATGCTAATCCAGGTATGTTTTTCCTATATCAAGTTAGAATCCTACCTTGTGTTAGGATCTTATACTGTTGTTGATAATGATTATTCATGAAGTCATAGGTTTGAATAATCATGGTTGTATGCATATTATGTTTCTTACCTTAATTGATGATATGACTAACCAGAAGAATCATGAAGGTATAGGTTTGAATAATCACAGGTTTTATGCATAATATATCTCTTATCTTTATTGATGATTCAACTAACCTGAAGAGTCATAGGATTGAGTAATTATAGGTTTAGACATGTTATGTTTCTTATGATTTGACTAACCATAAGAATCCTACATAAACCTTGAATGCTAATGCTTATTATTTCTGTTTGAAATGATCATGAGTATACATGCTTGAGATTATTGTGTTTTAATAGTATACTAATGAATGTATGATTTTATATGAGTTCACAAGGATAACACAATCATGATACTAATAAGCATGCATAGGGACCAAGGATGAATATGAGCTCAAGAACAGGTAATTCAGGAAGCAAAGATCAAGAGGGAGCACACTCTAGTTGTTCCTGCAAGAAAGCAAAGGAGCACACTTCAGTAGTTTCTGCAAGGATGCAGATATTCAGAGGGAGTTGACCATCTTTCTACATTCCATAACAGAAAGGTGTAGAAGAAGCTACTTCAGCAGCTCCTACAAGGAAGCAAAGACTCAGAGGGAGTCCACCCAGTAACCAAACAAAGATAAGTATTTTTAATTATCATTTCTTGCATATGTGCTTGTTTAAATAATACTGTTCAATGATGTATATACTGATGTTCCTAGAATTAGGTTGTGTATTATGCACATTAGAATAATTGCATTGATGAACAGTATACTACTAATATGCATGGGTAAGTAGCCTATGGCACTGTACAACATTCCATCGCTACTTATCTAGAATGAAACCTCTTTGCTGACATGTTGGGAGTTGTGCACACTCTTAACAATGTTCTGGTAGAGATTGGAAGGCATCTAGAAAGTTACGGGATATGGATAAATGTTGTATTGAAGCATTGGCTAAGATAATTGCATGACTGTATGACATATTTCTTTATGTGTAAGAATTTGTTCTGAAAATTATGAGATGTTTCTAATCATGCAATTTAACCTTTTTTGTAGGAAAGACCGTATATCTTCACCTACAAAAGGACTACAACATTTGTTCCAGCAACAAAGATATATATTGAAAGTATTGAAGATATTGAAGTTCCCAGGATTTGGGATGAAGAAATGGAATGCCATGATCCGTCGATCATGAAGAATGATGTTTGGGATGTAGTCCCAAGGCCTGAAGGGAAGTTTGTTATGACTTCCATATGGATCTATCAAGATCAAGCATGTTGCAGATGGCAGCATAGAGAAATATGAAAGTGATGAAATAGAAGATACACTAGATGGATTTCAAGACACCTTTCTTGAATAGTTGTATGCGGATAACCTGTTTGTTACAGGTGAAGATAGATTGATTGCCGACATGCAGCGGAAGCTTACTGCCAAGTTCGAGATGAAGAACTTGGGGTTGATGCACTATTTGTTTTTGGCATGGAGGTGTGGCAGAGTGATGGAATCTTCCTTGGACAAGGGAAGTATGCAGTAGAGATCCTGAAGAGGTTCGGGATGATGGACTACAAGGCTATGCCCACACCTATGGCATCAAACCTGAAGCGCCTGTGTGATGCTTCATCTGAGCCGATTGATATCACTATGTATCGTCAGATGATTGGGTCCTTGATGTACCTGACGAACACGAGACTAGATATTTGCCTTGCAGCGAACACATTGAGTTAGTTCCTGATGGATCCGAGGAGTGTTCACTTGGTTGCTGTAAAGCATGTTCTGAGGTACCTGAAGGGTACAGTGGATTATGGGCTCAAGTATGAGGCAAATCAAAAGTTTAACCTGCAGGGTTATGTTGATTCAGATTGGGCTGGCAGTGCTGCATACAGGAAGAGCACATCTGGGTGTTGCTTCAGTATGGGATCAGGTGTGATCTCATGGTTTAGTAGGAAGCAGTCCTGCGTGGCACTGAGTACAACTGAGGCAGAGTATGTTGCAGCCTGTTCAGCTAGTTGTGAGGCAATATGGCTACGGAAGCTACTGTCTGAGTTATTTGATCTCCCGTTGGAGGCTACTGGTATCTTCTGTGATAAACAGAGTTGTGTGAAGCTGTCCGAGAACCCAGTGTTTCATGACAGGTCGAAACACATAGAGATCAAATATCACTATATCAGGGATATGGTGCAGAGAGGAGCTATGAAGCTCCTGTATGTTGCGATAAACGAGCAGATTGCAGATGTGCTGACGAAACCACTAGCCAGGGTGAAGTTCGAGTACTTCAGAGAGAGGCTTGGCGTTCTTCAGGTCGAGGACACTTCGAGGAAGAAGTGATGGACACATTTGCTGAAGCCATTCCAAGCATGTTTGAAGGAGGATCCTTCACATGGCTATGGATGTAAGCGCTGGATAATGGGCATCAGGATGATGTTCTGGTTTCTGATTGGATATGATCAGTTGGATCATTTATGTATGTACGCATCATGTTGGATGCTGGATATGATTAGTTGGATCATTTATGTATGTACGCATCATGTTGGATGCTGGATATGATCAGTTGGATCATTTATGTATGTATGCATCATGTTGGATGTTGGATATGATCAGTTGGATCATTTATGTATGTATGCATCATGTTGGATGCTGGATATGATCAGTTGGATCATGTGTATGTATTTTGTATATGCATCATGTTGGTTGCTTGGACCATGTATCTGTATATGTATCAGGTGGATACATTGTATCATCAGGTGGATCATGTACGGTGATATGTATCATGTATCAGGTGGATACATTATATGATCAGGAGGATCATGTATGATGATATGTATCAGGTAGATACTTGGTATGCATCAGGTGGATGCATTGATGATCAAGTGGATCATGCAGCAGGATGTTGCAGTGATGATCAGGATGATCATGGATGATGAGCTTCAGGATGTTGCTCCAGATGACATGCAGCAGGACGTTGCAGTGATGATGATCAGGACGATCATGAGTACATCAGGATGATGTATGGTGAGTATCAGGTTGATACTCTGTGGCCGTGGATCAGGTTGTGCAGATGAGCATGTCTGGGAGATCCTATAGGTCAGAGTTGTGTACCCGTAATAGCCTGGGATGCTCTTTCGAGACATTGCTCTGGGAGGACATGTAATTTGTGCCCTGGGATATTTCAGGTCGGAGTTGTGTACCCATAACATCCTGAGATGCTCTTGCGAGGTTTTGTCCTATGGCATGTAATTTGGGCCCTGGGAGATTTCAGGTAGGAGTTGTGTACCCGTAACATCCTGAGATTCTCTTTCGAGGTTTTGCCATGACCACATGTAATTTGTGCCCTGGGAGATTTCAGGTCGGAGTTGTGTACCCGTAACATCCTGAGATGATCTTGCTAGGTTTTGTGGTGGACCACATGTAATTTGTGCCCTGGGAGATTTCAGGTCGGAGTTGTGTACCCGTAACATCCTGAGATGCTCTTTCGAGGTTTTGTGGTGGGGTCACATGTAATAGCGCCCTGGGAGATCCTATAGGTCGGAGTTGTGTACCTGTAACATCCTGGGATGCTCTTTCGAGGTTTTGTGATGCACGTAATAAGTCCTGAGGATTCCACAGTATGGCCAGTGATGATGAAGACCTACAGGTGGTGGGCCTACATCCAGTATGAAAAAGGACTGGCTCTGTAGAACTTCCTATGACAAGTAGATTCAGAGATTGATTGAGATAGTAGCAGCAGTGACGATGATGATGACTCGATAACGATTATCTAGTGACGATGATCCAGAGAAGATGACTTGTGCTAGAAGAACTGTGCTGAGAAATACCTTCCTAGTTAAGAGGGAGTGTTGATGTATATGTAACTTCGGAATGTATTTCACATATATGTATATTGTATTCCTATAGAGATGGTATTATTCCTCTATAAGGAAGTGTCGTCATTTATATTGTAAGTGTCGTAACTTATACTTGATGGGTTATTAGACCACCTTGTTTGGGGTCGGCCCTGTATAAGTCATGTGGGTCAAAGTGTTATTAGACCACCCTATTGGGGGTCGGCCATGTGGGTCAAAGGGTTATTAGACCACCCTATTGGGGGTCGGCCCAGTCAGCATTATGTTATGTGGTTAAGTTCGAGCCTACATGAGTTAGGTAAAAAGGCAAGTCAAGTCAAGTATAAATAGAGTGCGGGAGTCACTCTATTTACTCACTCGCTTCTCACACATGCACTCAAGGAGGAGTGGCGCACTTATGGAGGAGGAGGATCTGCTGTTAGGTTATGGCTATCTCTCTTGGTTGGTTGTATCATTGCTCTATCTATCTCTGAGGAAGTTATTGGGGTTTTTCACCTTTATGGTTTTCCCCAAGTAAATATTTGTGTCTCTTGTGTGCTTGCATTATTGTCTCCATGATTGATATGCTGTAGATATGCTGTACATGTTGTTCTCTCAGTTAAGATCCTAGATCAGATTGAAGTAAATTCTGAAAATTTAACAGTTCCTCATAGTATAGATTGTGGGGGGGGTGTTGGAATATTCTCACCATCATTTTTTGTATTTTGCATGCCTGCATGCAATTCTACATGCATCCACTCATCAGTATGGCAGTCTCCCAGCACCTAGTCCTTATTTTGCATCCCCCAGGAGCCTGTTTCTGCTCATTTTTATCCCTCCTAGCCACTAATGCGCCCCTGTTCTCATCACTAGAGCACAAGTGCCTGTTATTCCACCTATTTAGGATTTACTTCAGTTAGTTAGTTGATTGATGACTCAATTCCTTGATTCACGGGATGATTGATCAGTTAACTAACTGAAGCACTTAGATAGGCACCTACTGAGCCTAGTTGAGCTCTACTAACTACTGACAGCTCCTCATGTGCCCACATTGGAGTCTCCTTCCCTACATAAGTTCCCAAGCACTCAATTAGACTCAGTTAGACTCATTTGACTGACTATTTTACTTTTGTTACCACTTCCATTGGTTTGGATGATGTCTCCAATACTATCCAAGCTACACACTGAGGTGAATTCAAATGACCTTAGTGGCATTCGATTCTCTTTGATTGTATTCAGTTATTATTCATTTTACAGAGTGTCGGCTTACAACTGATGTATAATACAACAATTTTTCTCCATTTGATGTGTAATGAATGATTATTGATTCAATATTTCTTCTTCTTCTTTCTGCACTACATGAGTAAATTCTAGTGAGGTATGCTACTACTGAGTGATCCTAATCCTAAAATATCACATGGTGGTGGATGGTTGACTTGGAATTCAAAATGGGCTATGAATGGTGTGATTAGATGATTGTTAGGTGATGGATAGTTGGCCATAGAAATGAGTTAATGGTTTGTCCTCCACACTGGTTTGAAACTGAAAATATGGTGACTATGTATATATGTAATGGTTGAATGTTGGATCCTCACATACATAGCATTAAAAATTTGGGTTGATTGATCAACCACTGTAGTTTGATATGAATAGTTTGAGGTAGTGGATGTATGCCAAATGGTCATGGTTGATGCCTTGGGACTCCCGAACACCCTAGTTCACATGCTTGATTCTCTCACATTGAATTTGGTAACTTAATGCATTGATTTGCATTGGGAAACTTTGAGGTGGAATTTTGGATGTTTGGCTCAAGGATCATACTTGGTGATTGTTCTTCCAATTACTTGGTTCTCTGAGTGTTATCCTGGGAAAATTCCATTCATTGGAGGTACTTGTTAATGCATAATTTTTTTGTAAAAAATTATAGAAGCTCGATCTTGGAAGCTACATTAGTTTCTTGGTACATTCTAGCTAGTTGATGGGACTACAAAAGGTGATCATACTGGCTGTTTTTTGTACAAGGTATGTACAACTAGTGTTATGGTTTAATTTCCATGTTCCAGTGTGTTTAATTCAATTAATTCATATTTTTTCTACCCTGCCACCCTACTTTTTCCCCCTCCTACCTTGTAACCCTATCCTTATTTAATGGATAAAACGATGGACATTTACATTTCTTTGGTTTAGGTACATTTGAATGGAACTCTGTGTAATTTTCCTTAGCATAAAGAATATCAGAACATGAGTATCATTGTTCCCTGTGGGATCTTTATTGATGGTATTTCCCCGAGCTAAGTTTTAAATGGGTTATTGTTGACTTATTGGAAATTCATGGCCATCGTAGCTTCATGTGTGTACATTTAAGAGTTCGGACCTTTGAATAAACCTTTTGATATCAACCATTTTCCTATATTTTATTCCCTACCAATTGTCCAAATCTGGCATATGGTCACCCAACTCATTTGTTTGACACCTACTTGTTTTCTGGGCAAATTTTATGTGGATAAAGAATTTTGTTTTACTTGATATGCAGAATTTTTTGGTTCCTGGAACACTCTGTATAAGTTGAGGGAATAAATTGAATATTTGTCAACTAACAATGAGGGAAAAATCATGTGTATTCCCACTATTTATCCTTCTAGAAAATTTGTTCCCCCATGTATACCTTCCTTAACTCGAACATTAAGTTCACTGTTCATTTCAAAAAACCATGTCTATGATATATTTGTGTGCCATAATCGTTGGAGTATTGTGATTTCAAAGAGTGTGATGTGATCATGAATTGACCTGAGTGGTTATGCTCCAAGATTCTAATTATACGCTCTTCCTTAAAGCATTAAGCTTGCCCCTCTATTGATTGTTATGAGTTTTGATTGGATACAAATGAAGAAGTAATGGACCATATGCTTATTCTATAAAGAGACTTGTTCTCTGTATGTTTTATTCCTTACATTGTTGATACTATTTCATCAAAGGAAGGATTGGTCTCAAATAAGTACAAGAAAGGCAGTTACTGAATAGATGATTCGAAAGGTTTTTTTAGTTAATATGATTATGGTTTCATGATGAGCATGAAGTATCATGATTGATCTGTTAAAAGTCTCTATTGCCTTTCCTACCCAACAAAAAGCTAAGATTGATGACGTCAATTATTTTTAAGAGTTAAAGGTTGATTTATGAAGAGAGGTGCATTTATTCATTATTAAAAAGGCCTCCCTATCCATATTATAGTATATAGAGAGCCAAAACTAGTTATGAAATTATAATGTGTTTTTAAGTGATTATTATCCCTTTTTGGGCCATTCTTTCATTGTCATATTGTTTCATAGCTAAAGTATGAACCTCCTAACTCATTCATGATCCATTCCCAATCCTCCTATTCTTATCCAGATTTGATATATACCCTATCTGATAGCTAGATAAACTTAAGAAAATTGAATGCACTATGATTTTGTTAATTATAATACTGAAGATGAGTAGTTGTTACATTTATTTGTAAATTTCCTTTGCATGATGATAACTGATAAGTTACATTTTGATGAAAATCTTGTTTCATTTAACAAAATTGATGTATAAGATGAATGTGGAAGCTCTATAATGATGTTTGAATGATAATTGCATGCATACAGTTGAAAATTTTATTGCTTTCCAGTTAATGATTTTTCATTGCAAAGGCTCCAAAAGGACCGGGAGAGGTAGAGGTCCTAGAGACCAACATGTTTTGCAGGAGGGGAGAAGGAAAAAAATAATAATTTCATTTCATTTTAATGCATATTCAAATGAAATTGCTTAGCTTGTATAAACATGCCACTTTCATTTATTACCCTCTCCTACATTGAACCATCCTCCATCTTTATACAATCAACCTATTTTGTAACCTCACGCTAGCATTGTTTAAATGCCTCAGGAGCCCTTGCTCACAATATTGGTTGGGACTATAAGCCTCATTTTCCTTCAGGGAAGGGATATGGTAGGGAACCCTATGTTCCACAACCCTCTGGTCATCCTTCAATAAGCTTAACATCCTTTAGAAAGAGGCTAAAAAATCCTCCCAAATTTGAAACTCATGTTAATAATCTTGATGACCCAGGTCACCCATCCAGTGAGCATCCCTTTCTAGATAGAGTTCTAAAGAAATTATGGGTATAGTGAAGGGATCAACTGTAAAATGCAGTGGGTATAATCATCAGAGTACACATTGGGTCATAGTTAGGCCTCATATTTCTTTTGAGGATATGCATCCTGGAATTTCTTGATGTTATTTTATATTTAATATGTTTTAATTGTGATGGACATAACAACATACTCTATGGATTGTTAAGAATGTTTTTATTTTTATTTTAAATGATATGAAGGAAATTCAGAAATTTTTTTTCTCTATATATTATTTTACATATATATTTGAAGAGGGGGAATGAAGCATATGTGTCACATGTTTTTTTTTATGCATTTGTGAATGGAGATGATATGGAACAAATGGTATGTGTTAGCTACTTGCATCTATTTTGGGTTCAGAATGATGAATACTGTCACTATTTTGTGGGAAATGGTATGGGATTCACAAGGAGTATCATGTTAGGTCCTCAGAATTCATCCCCTAAAATACAAACACAATTGAAAGGAAGGCCCGTTGTTTGACTTCACTTGAACCTTATGTTTCAAAAATATGTTTATCCAAGTCTCATTTATTTCTTCTCGTGTCATTTATTATGTATTGGTCAGTCCATGTTCCCACTTGTTGAATAATTAGTTATGTTTTGAACTAACTCGAATATGGGTAGTCACCAACCTACCTGGTGGTAGACTAATTAATGAAATCAAACAATGAGGAGAAAGGTTCCAATTATTACACTCACTATGGTATGCTTTAAGAAAGTTTCTTAGATTTTTTTTAATCTCTCTTTGTCAGTTGCACTAGTATGCTAGTTTTAGGGTTTGTTTGTTCTATTGATAGCAAGAGTTTTGTCAAAATGGAAAAATAGGAGGTTAAGTATTGATTCTATTTGCATGAGGTAAATATTATTAAATGTTTCATGATGCAAGAGGTTTTATATATTTTCCTTTAGCTTGTCTAATTGGTTGCTTGGCTGCAGAGAATAGTACCATCTCTCAAAAGTATTCACTGAGGCTTATTGCAGCTCCGTCAGTCTTAAAATCATTTGTTTGTTGTTTACATGATGACCAAGTTGTCTTGTAAATGCTAATCATTCAAGCCAGATCATAGTTTTGGTCTAGACTTTTGCAAAAGTCTAAAAGAACATTAATGATAGCTACTCTGGTGTATTGATGAAAATGAAGATTTTTAATAAGACATGATGCTTTTTACATATTCATATTTACTTTCTTTCGTTAAGCCGTAAATTTTTGCACATTACCCCCTATATTGTGGCTCATTACATATTATTGAGGTCACCTTGGGTCTATTAGTGGTAATTTTCATTAGTATTATTATATTAGTTATGTCATATTGGGTCTATTAGTTATAATTGTACCTATCTGTCTCCTATATATAGGAAGGACACCTTTTTATTTGAATAATCTTATCTTGTCTTGTCTTGTCGTGCCTTGTCTTGTGTACTTAGTACATTGTATAAATAGGTTCCCCCCTTGAAGAGTATTTATATTCATCTATTTTATTCATTATTAAGGAGGGTATTACTCTTTATTGTCTATTCATGCTTTTTTCATGCTCTTTCTGGGACTTTGTGGCATAAAATTTGGTATCAGTGCTTGGATGCTTCCAAAATGAGTCATATTGGATTTTTTATTATAACATTTTTTCGAAAAAGTTTCAAATAATGAAACTCATAGGAGACGTAGAGGATATAGTGAAATATTTTTTTTCAAGTTTCATATCCTGATTCTTTATAGGTTCATAGATATACCCTTTGGAACTTAGGGTTTCTGACTAGTCCAAAAACTAGTTTAAAACAAGTGTTATGGGAAAATGGTTATATTTAGAGCATGCAAGATCCAAATTGAGTAGGACATCTTACACCAGAAATAAAAAATACCAATATATCTTGGTATAATTTTCATAATTAGAATCTAAAAATTGGACATGTGGCAAGTCGTACACCCTTGCTGTTTTGAAAAGGAAAAAAAATCAAGTGTTGGGAAAATTGGTACAAACATTTTTTGGCACATCCAAATTCAACAAAACTTGCGGCATTGGAAAGAGGACATATTAGGATACCACATGCTAATATTTTAGACTCATAGGGGCCAAAATTTCAAAGTTACCTCAGTTGGAAGGTTGGACATAAAATCAGTCTTCAAATAAGGGTTTGAAAAAAGTACGCCATTTTAAATTTGAATAAATTTTAGTAGAAGGATATATTTGAGGTGAAACCAAGGTGTGATATCTATTTATATTGTTCAAAATTTCTCCAAAGGAAATTATTCCCTCACAACATCTTCCATCTCCCAACTAGCATCTTCAGGACTGTAATGGGTCCGTTGGACCTTTACCTTCCTGATTTCTCGGTTCCTGATTAAGTTGACATTTTTCCCAATATGGAAATGATTGTAGCAAAATATCCCCTTCCAATTACACCTAGATCACATTCAAATGAATCACATGATTAGCATCAAGTATATATTTTTTCAACAAAGATACATGAAATACATTATGCAATTTAATGGAAGAATGAAATGCATGCTCATATGCAACATGAACTATACTAACTAAGATCTCAAAGGGCCCATAGTACGTAGAAGCTATCTTGGAACAGTTCCCCAAGTTCAAGGAGATCTTTTTGGTTGTAACTTTCAAAATGACATGATCTCCAAATTTAAACTATATGTCATTTATGTTCATAACTTTTTTGTCTTCCTTGAGCTACTTTCAAATTATGCTTGATTCTAATTGTTAACACCTCTAATAGAGCTCCCACAAAGAAAGAAATAAAGGGAACCCCCTACTGAAACCCCAATCTTTCCCATTGAACTTTTGCGCTGAAGGAAGAAGCAGGGAACCCAAAAAATGGCTAAGTGTCAACATATTTCCTAAGTGATCGAGTTGCGGTGAGAAAAATCAGACAAACCAAGAAGGAATGGAGTTCTTCTGCAATCACAGAGGTTGAAAAGTCAGGATCGAAAAACATAGCTAGATATATGGCTGGGAAGCGATCTGCAACATAGCCGATTTGGAGGTCTTCCGCCCTTCTGACTTTCTGAACCCGCATTTGCGGATTGCGGAATTGTATTTTTCCAGGGGCGCAGATGTGAGTTTCTGAGTTCCGCAACCCACATTGCGGAATGCATATTGCGAAGACATGTTTTTTTCCATGGGAACAAATGCAGGTTTCCGAGTTCCGCAACCTACATTGCAGAATGCGGATTGTGGAGAATATTTCTGTGAAGTTGGGGAATGGATTTTTGAGTTCCGCAACCCCCATTGCGGAGGTGATTTCCACGAAGTTGTGCAAAGATGAGTTTCCAACTTCCGACTTCCGCATTGCGTAGGTGACTTCGAAAAAATTAGGCAATCTTGTTTCGAGTTCCGAGACCCACATTGCGGATTGTGGATTGGGCATTGCGGATCAAAAATTGTGTAACAGAGCAGACTGTGGCCGCAAAAAATGTAGAATTTCACAGGGAAAAAACCCAACGGATCCACAACTGGGAGTCGATCTGAAGCCAGAAGAGAGGCATAATTTTGTTTCCCATCCTAATCAGTCTCAAACTCCTCGATCCAAAGGGAAATAGGTGGCTCTAACAACCCGGATTCGCCATGAAAGCGCACTGAAGTGTCCCCATCAACGTTCGTAACAGATCAGGAATCTGTTGCATTTTACCGATTTCATGAACAACCACACCTGGCCGAAGTTATCTAGAAGTTTCACATGTCTTGTAAGCCCATAAAGGAAGGTTCTAAATAGGACCAAAAGGTTGGATGTTTTGGATTCTGAGAGATTAAAATCTCTGCACATGTATTGAAACTCGGCCTTTCAATTAATAAGAAGACAAAATTATGGAGCATAGATTATTGTGATGGGTGTTTTGATGTCTGTTATTTCCTATGCATGCATTCTCCATTTGTATTTTCAATTGATTGTTTGCTTTTGCAGTATCTAGATCAAGATTACATGGTCTGAAATTCATATTTTATGCTTCATATGCATATGACTAGGTCTTCCACCCTTTTTTCTTGAAGTTGCATGTTAGAATTCATTTACAAATGCTCTAAATATGCGATGGAAATTTTTCCCTTTTATGATTTCATTTGCTGATATATTTGAATTGAAAAAAACTCATCTACCTCACCTCTACCTCTGAAATTGTGGTCTAAATCAATCATTTGTTACTATAAATCCACTGAAGTTTGACTCCATTTCCAAATGGTGCTCCTATCCTTAACCCCAACCAGCTGAAAAATCCCTATAAGTCATTACCTGAAGGTCTAGCCATCACTTTTACCTATAACCAACTTGTGCAAATAATATTATAATAGTTGAGTGAATTGTGAAAGAGAGAGCCCTCTTTGTGGTTGGAAAGTCTAGTTTCCATCCACCAAAGCTTGGTTTGAAACAGTTACCTCATGATCCCTTCTGCTGCAACCCAGGAGAATCTTGAGTAATAACATTTTGGATGCCATACTGCGGAGGTCGAAGGAATTCTTTCCCAGAACAAGAATTTCAAAGCTTCAAATCAGATCTCTGAGGGAAAACATAGGATCATAAATTTTAAGGTTGCAATATTTTCCTTGGCGACTCCAAATTTAAAATTTACAGTCCCACAAGAGACAATTGGCGGTTTTATTGGAAGATATATGGCTTCCAGAAGGATACCTACCAGAATTCAGCCAGATCCTAAACTAGCAAAGTTTGTATCATATCCAGAGAATATCATGAGGAAAGCAAAGAAACAACAAACATGCATTTCCCCATTAAATAGGTCTTCTTCTTTACCTAAAAAAGAGGCACAGGCTATAGCGACTATTTCTTGGGATTTAAAGACTGAGCAGTCCTCATTTACGTCTAAGTCTGAATCATATCTAAAGGAAACCCTGCTTGATCAAAGAAAATTCCAAACACACTATATGAGTGCCTTGTGGGAAAATTTACTGTTAATACCTACTGTTACTCTTGTTACTTCAAGAATTCTCCCTGCTCCTAGGAAAAATCTAAGAGCAATGGTTTCCAAATTTTCCCCTTTAGCTCTCCCTGCTAATCTCCATAACTTACCTGTGGGCTATGCCCAACGCCTCATGAGATTTTATGGGGAAGGAAATGGGTCTGGAAAAAAACATGTGGACCACTTTACTTATTTTATAGACCTAGAAGAGGTGGATGAAGATGATTTCAAGATGAGGTTATCTTACCAAAGTCTTGCACGAGAAGTGAAGAAGTGTTTCAAAGCCCTTCCAAATGGAGGAATTGCTACCTATGAGATATTTTAACAAGAATTCCTGACCAGATGGCAAGATAAAGAAAATCCTCTACAAATTCTCACTCAGTATGAAAACAAAAAGAAAATCAATGTTGAGACTATCCAAGAGTTTTCAGCTAGATTCATGAGAATGTATAATTCTATCCCTGTGGACATCAAGCCTCCTGTTGGAGCAGCCAAGATTCATTATGCAAATTGTTTTGTCAATGAATTTGCTCTCATGTTGAGAGAAAGGATGTTATATCCGTGTCTGGATATACTCAATGATTATTCAAGCGAATAATCCTCCAATGGAAAATAACTCCATTTGATAAAATAATAATATATAATTGATAATGGATGATTAATAATTTACAATGAGGCTCGCTTTTATAATCTTGAGCATGTATAGTGAAGGGTTACACCCTTTCACTTAATAATTAATAACTTTAATTAACATACATATAATATTCATAGCATTGCCACTCTCTTAGAAAGGCTTTGTCCTCAAAGCCTTATAATTTTGTTGCATTGTTCTTTGCGATGCCATGGCTGATGAAACATGTCGATACGAACTGCTAAGTGTAGAGCATAACTTCCGATACATCGACGGATCAATCCATCCCAAATTGACTTGTTGTGGACTGATGGAATTTCCTACCGATGTGTCGTCAGGAGATTTGATCACATTAGTACCATTATCTTTCGACTTTTCCCACTTTTTCAAATATCGGTTTTTATGGTTGGGGTGTTGGTAAGGGACTTTCACGATGTCATTTTCATTTACGAATGTCGCCTTTAGATCATTGATATGAGTTGGAAGTTTTATTTTCGTCTCTTTAGGTTTTAAGGTTTCATTTTGTATCTTTTCCAACTTGTTTTCTAACTGCCTATTATCATTTTGAAACTTCTTGATCAATTCGACTTGCGATTTTCTGTCATGTTCAGATGTCTTAAGTTGTTCCTTAAGATCTTCATTATGACTTCTGATACAACTATTTTCTTCCTGCTTGTCTAGAAGTTTCCCTTCAATGTCGTCCATAGATTGTTCTATCTTCCGGCTATTTTTCAACTTCTTAATTTTTGTAACTAGTATCTTGTTATGATTTCTTAGTCTAAAAATTTCTTTAGCATTGTTAGATAATGCTTTATTACTCTTCGCGATCTCTGACTTATGTGTCTTTTTAGAGTCGTCATTTTGTTGTTGAAGAACTTTTATTTGTTGTCGACACTGGTCGACATCTGATTCTTGACTTTCTAATTTATGTCGTAACTGCATTAGTTCTTCATCTTTGTCGCTAACGATTTTGTTCAAGCGTATTATTTCTGCTTCGTAATTATTTATTTCCTTCTTTATATTTTGATTTTTCAATCTCTGATTGAAATCACTTTCATCTTTTAATTCCTTGATTTGCGCACATAATTTTTCTATGTGATTTTTTTGGTTGGACATTATTTGTTCATTGAACCGTTCTTGTATCTTATGTAGTTCAATCTTTATTTCTGATTGTTTATTAATGTCTCGTAATTCTTCATTGTCTTTTTTATAACGCTTTAACTTGGCTTCTAATTTCTCTCGCAAATCGGCTTCCATGGTGTCTGTCTTCTTCGACGGTGGAATGATCTTCTTTGATTTTGATTTTTCTGATGATAGCGTGTCTCGACTTCTTGATGATTGCTTTGAATTCTTCTTGATTTGTTCTTGACTTGATTTCTTCGATGATAAGTGTTCTTCGACTTCTTTGATAATAAGGAGACTTGCTTGGACTTTGTCTTTAATGTCTTCTTTGACTTGAATTTGCTTTGTTTCTTCAAACAATTCTTATTTCAAAAAGAATTGACTTTTTTTTTTTTTGATAATAATAATTATTATTAAAATTTAATAATAATATTATTATTAATATATATATATATATATATTTAATAATAATAATTATCAATTAATTAATAATATTATTAATAAAGTTTTTATAGACTATATATATATATAGTTTAGTAGATAATCTTTTTCAAAAATTAAAATAATTAAACAATACAATAATATTATAATGTTTAATATTTTTTTTTGAAAATTTGTTAGGGTTGTGAGAATGGAGGCGAGGGTGTGGGCGGAGCACTGGATGTGCGTTGGAGTTGGTGGTGGCGGCGGTGGTTGGAGGAAGTGGAGGGCGACGTGGAAGGGAGCGTGGAGTGGGGTGGAGTGCTGGAGATGCTGGGAAGGGAGGTCGTGCAGGTGGATAGAGGCAGTGTGGGAGGGAGGAGAGGTGGATTTGTAGGTGCGTGGAAGGGGGCAGCGCGGGAATGTGGAGCGGCGGAATGGGGGAGATGGCGTGGCGTGGAGTGAGGAAGGGGTTGCAGTGGACGAGGGACGAGGGTGGGAGGAGCAGATGGACGGCGAGGGTAGGAGGAGTCGAGAGAGGCGGCGGTGGGAGCTGGTGGAGAATGCGTGGGAAGCAGATGAAGGGCGTGGACGGAGCTGGGGAAGAAGGATGTGGTGGCGTGAGCAGGAAACGGGTGTAGCTGGTCGAGGACGACGTGAGCAGAGGCGTGATGGAGAAGGGAAGGCGTGGGGGTGGTGGCGGCGGTAGAGGCGGAGGTGGAGTGGCGCTGGAAGAGAGGTCGCGGAGGTGGAAAACGGTGGGAGTGTGGAGCAGGCGGGAAAGGAGTGGACGTAACAGGTGGGAGAAGGGCATGTAGGTGGAAAGGAGCGGCAGTAGGAGGCGAGGTGTGAGCTCGAAGTGGTGGGAGAATAGTGAGGAGTAGAGCAAGATTGTAAGTTTATGGTCAAAGACCAAAATTCAGGGAATCCCTGGTTAATGGTTAAAATCCCAAAGATAGCCAAAGGCCGGAATCTAGCACGAAGCTCTGATACCAATGCTATATCCGTGTCCGGATATACTCAATGATTATTCAAGCGAATAATCCTCCAATGGAAAATAACTCCATTTGATAAAATAATAATATATAATTGATAATGGATGATTAATAATTTACAATGAGGCTCGCTTTTATAAGCTTGAGCGTGTATAGTGAAGGGTTACACCCTTTCACTTAATAATTAATAACTTTAATTAACATACATATAATATTCATAGCAAAGGATATATTCCACTCTACCTGATATGTTAAAGGATGCTGTAGAAGTAGAATCTAATTTGATGGCCTCGGGTAAAATGAAGTACATAAATGAAACTGAGAAAAAAAAATCTAATGAGGAACCCCATCTTTCCACATCCCAATCCATTGATACCAGATTTGAGCAGATGATCAGGACTGTGGAAAGGATGGTGGATAGGATCTCCCTTGAAAATAGGTCTCCTTCCAGAGAAAACCTATAGTGTCAAGCTATAAATAAAAATTATAGGATACCTCCTTCCCCATAGGGAAGACCAAGAGAACAAAGGGATCCTAGAAACGTTGAGAATCGTCCAATCAGACCACCTTTTGCTGAGAACCTAGTAGCAGGAAAAGAATAAGATGGACACCCTGATGACCAAATACACCTCTTTGATCAGATCCAACCCCAGTTCTATTTAACTAAGGAGGAACATGACCAATAATCTATGCATTTAGATAGTAGCTTACAAGAATAATAATTTGACCAATACCAGAGAGGCTTCCAAAATGAAATCTATGAATTTCATAGGCAGCATTGCTTGAAAAACATAAAAGTAATAGTAGACCAAGGAGAGGCTGCTGCTGATCCCTCCTCTTCTTAGCCACAAAGGAAATAAGCCTCTAGAAAGAGTGATCCCAAAAATGTAACCTCTGATAAGGCAGCTGAGAAGGGGGCATAAGCTCCTAAAAAGGGCCCAAAAGGGAGAGATGAAGGTAATACAAATACAATAGAAAATATCCATTCTACTTTTAGTTTAGAGAAAGAAATATCTAAGATTAAAATCTCAATTCCTTTAAATGAGTTGGTAAAAAACTCAGAATACAAAGATCATATTTTGAAATTAGTGAATGGAGAAGAAGGAAAGCAACTTGATACTCTCAATTTGCATGATGATAAACCCACTCTTCTGTTTAGTCCCCATGTTGAAAGTGCTCTAGAGGATGATTTTCCTCCCTTCTATATCAGTCTAAACATACATGATCATATACTACACAATGCTATGTTAGATTCCAGATCTTCACATAACCTCATGCCAAGATCAGTGGTGGAAAATACGGGGTTAGAAATCACAAGGCCCTTCAAAGATATGTTCTCCTTTGATTCTAGAAGAGTTCAATGTTTAGGGATGATTAAATACATGGTTGTCTCATTAACTCAAATACCTCAGAAGAATGTAATCATGGATGTGGTAGTGGCTGATATTCCACCTAAATTTGGGATGCTATTATCTAGTCTTGGGAATCAAAATTAAAAGGTACTCTACAGATGGACATGTCTTATGCTACCATCCCTGTTTTTGGAGAAAACAAAAGACTATACAGAGAGCATAGACTGTCCTATGTGGTGAGCAACAAGAGAAATCATGATAATAATCCCATATTTGTTGTGGACACTGATATAGGCTCCTCAATTTTCTGTTATGATCCTGGATTAGAAGAAAAAGGTATGAATATTACTGATCTTCCTGAAACAAATGATAAGTCTAGTAATGAGCAATAGATACAATGCATTGACAGCTCAGCAAACATAGAAGGTAATGGTAAGCTAATAGAGAAAGGCAGTAATGAAAAATCAAAACTAGAAATAGAAACTACAACCACAGTCCAAAAATAAAATCACTGGGTCATGAGATTTGATGGGGCTATGAACAAAGAAGGATTTGGAGCAGGAGTATGGATCATCCCCCCAGATGAAGGAAATGAATGCCCTAGGTTGCATTCCTTCAAATTGATGTTTTACTATTCAAATAATGTGGCATAATATGAATCCCTACTGCTGGGTCTGAATGCACTCAAAGATACAAGAGCTAAAAAGGTCAAAATTTATGGAGATGCAAAACTACTAAACCGACAGGTGAATGGAAATTATGAGACTAAACATCCCAAAATGAGGGCTTATATAAATTCCATTTGGGATATGTTTGATAATTTCTTCACAGAGCATGATATTTCTTTCATTCCTAAGGAGCAAAATACAATAACAGACATTTTCGCCAGCTCTGCTAGCATATTTCAACTCTTTGATTATCCTACAAGAGATTACATGATTAATATAAGGCATAGACCCTCTGTTCTAGACAACCAAACATTGGAAAATATTTGAAGATGATCAGCAGATCAAGAAATTCCTAAATATGACTAAAGAATTTTCCAACACCCAGATTGATCAAGAGGACTGTTCATGTGACGAATGGGAACTTGATCCACCTGAGCTCCTAATCACTTTGGGAGATAAAGAGATCCTCCAGCTAAATACCAATTATATACCCAAAGGGTTGGTGCCATTGGAAAAACTTTTTGATGAAAATGATGTGGCCAAAAATCACAAGGTTTCTCCAAACCACAATGAAGTGGAATATTGTAACATTGGGAATGATGAGGATCCCAAAATTGTCAAACTGTCAAAGTCTTTAACCCCGGGCACTAAAGAAGACTATGTGGATTTAATGAGAAAATTTCTGATGTGTTTTCAATGGTGCTATGAAGACTAGAAAGAATATGACACTACTATCATCCAACACACAATACCAGTCAAGGCAAGGGAGAATCCCTTCAAGAAGAAACTAAGAAAAATGAATCCTATGCTTCTCTCTCTAATAGAAAAAGAAGTGAAGAGGCTGTATGAATCAAAAATCATAGTCCCTTTAAGGTTTTCAAAGTGGGTAGCCAAGATAGTGCTAGTGAGGAATAAAAATGGTGAAATTAGACTGTGTATTGACTTTAGAAATCTGCACAAGGTGTCCCTAAAGAACCATTATCCCTTTCCCAAAATGGACCACATCTTACAGAAATTCATAGGGTTAGCAAGGAGTTCCATGCTAGATGGGTTCTCGAGGTACAACCAGGTACGGTACAACCGAAAGATCAAGACAAGAAAACATTTACCACACCTTAGGGAACCTTCATGTATGCAAATGCACCTTTTGGTTTGTTGAATGCAAAAACATTTCAGAGAGATATGGACATAGATTTTGAATAAGAGAAAGATAAATTTGTGGTTGTCTACATGGATGACATTATTGTGTATCCCAAATCTGATGTAGAACATTTGAAACATTTGCATCAAGTGTTTTCCAAATGCAGAAAATTTGGGATCTCTTTGAACCCCCAAAAGTCAAACTTTACCATGCAAGAAGGAAAACTATTGGGTCAAATACTATCTAAATATGGGATCAAAATTGATCCATACATAGTTGACACATTATAGAAAATTGAACTCCCCAGGAGTAAAAAGGAGGTTCAATCCTTTTTGGGCACTATGAATTTCTTAAGAAGGTTCATCCCCAATTTTGTAGAGATCATGAGGTCAATCACAAACAAGATTAAGAATGACATTCAGATCGGGTGGACTGCTGAAGCCAAATAATCATTTGGAGACATAAAAAAGGAAATTGTTGAAGCACTTGTGCTAATCAGTCCTAATTTTAACAAAGAGTTTCTTGTGTTTTCTTTTTCCTCTGAGAATTCCATAGATGGAGTACTTTTGCAGAGAAATCAGGAAGGGGATGAGCATCCCATAGCCTTCTTCAACAGATCTCTCAAAGATTCTGAGCTCAAATACAATATCATGGAAAAGCAGGCATATGCCATGATAAAAAATTTGAAAGATTTCCGAGTTTATTTTCTGCATTCCCATGTTGTTTCTTATGTTCCTAATGCTGCTGTGAAAGGTAAATTGACACAACCTGATCCAGAAGGTAGAAGGGATAAGTGAATAGCTATTCTATTGGAATATTAATTAGAGATCAAACCTACAAAGCTTATCAAAGGACAAGGACTGGCCAGGCTCATGGCTGAATCAAATTGGGATTCACTAAGTGTGAATTTGGTCTCACACATGCTGGAAGAAACTACTCAAGACCCATTGTTGTAGGTATCAAACAAATTCCTATCATCTCCTTGGTATTCTGACATTATATATGTTTTGTAGAACTAACAAGTGCCCCCTAAGATGGGTAAAAGAAAAGCTAGGTCAACTAAGATGAAGGCTGCAAAATTTTGCATATTGAATGGCTTCCTTTATTGGAAAGACTCTGGAGGTGTTCTAATGGACTCTATAGTAGAATATGAAGCCAAAGTGACCTTTAAATAATTTCACGAAGGTGTCTGTGGGGGGCATCATTACTGGAAAGTCACTGTCAACAAAATTCTCATGATAGGATTTTATTGCCCACCATGTTCAAATATGAATATAAGGAAATAACTACTTGCCATGAAGGCCAAATATTTGAAGGGAATTCTGGAATCTCTTATCCTTTCCTTTGAAACCAATATATGTAGAAGCCCCTTTCCAACAGTGGGGGCTTGACTTCATTGGTGAAATTTTCCCCAACTCCGCCGGACAACACAGGTGGATATTGACTACCACTGATTATTTCACTAAATGGATTGAAGCAATACCAACCAGGAAAGCCACATACATAGTTCTCATCAAATTTATGGAGGAAAATATCATGTCGAGGTTCGGTTTCCCTATTAAAATAATCACTGAAAATGCTTAAGCTTTCAAATCCAAGAAAATGGTCAAATTTTGTGACAAGTTCCACATAAAATTGGGCCATTCTACTACTTACTACCCCCAAGGAAATGGATTAGCTAAGTCATCTAACACGATCCTGGTTAGGATCATTAAGAAGCTGCTGCAATAGAACAAAAGGGCTTGGAATAGAAAGGTGACCTTTGCTATGTGGGATTATAGAACCACCTCTAAGAGATCCATTGGAACTTCTCCTTTCAATTTGGTATATGGAACGGAGGTGGTATTTCCGGATTCCCTCAGAGGGCCTGCAATGAGGCTTCTAAAAAAGCAAGAAGAAGAGCCAAACCCTAAGCTAAGGAGAACCAATCAGCTGATTGAGATATATGAAATTGGGGATAGAGTACATGTTGAAGCTATGCTAGCTCAAGAGAGGTTTAAGAAGACTTTTGGTAGAAAGACCAAGGCTGATGATTTCCAAGTGGGATATCTGGTACTGAAAGGGATGCTAGAAGAGAAGACCAAGCCAAAAAGTTTGATAACCTCCAGTAGGGGACCTATACAGTCATCGCTCACCATGGAAACAACGCTTTCTTCTTACAAGATAAGGATGTTGAACCAATTGGGAAGAGACTCGTCAATGGGCAATTCTTGAAGCGCTATCTCTAGTGAAAAAACAAGTCTGTCAACCCACCATCATTGTACATTATCATTTTTGAGTTTCAGTTAGCTGTGTTTTAATTCTGTTTTACAAAAAAAGAAAAAGAGAAAAGAGGCAACTAGTCTACTGTTCTTGCTACCTCACAGGGAGGATAGCATCCCCGGTTGGAGCTGTTGTTAACACCTCTAATAGAGATCCCACAAATAAATAAATAAAGGGAACCCCCCTACCGAAACCCCAAGCTTTCCCATTGACCTTTTGCACCGAAGGAAAAAGCAGGGAACCTAAAAAATGGCTAAGTGTCAACATATTTCCTACGTGATCGAGCCGCAGTGAGAAAAATTAGACAAAATAAGAAGCAATGGAGTTCTTCTGCAATCGAAAGAGGTCGAACGACCAACATCGAAAAATAGAGCCAGATCTATGGCTGGGAAGCGATCCACAACATAGCCGATTCGGAGGTATTCCGCCCTTCCGAATTTCCAAACCCACATTTGCGGATTGTGGATTGAGGAATGGTATTTTTCCAGGGGCGTAGATGTGAGTTTCCGATTTCCACAACCCTCATTTCGGAATGCGGATTACAAAGACATTTTTTTTCTAGGGGCGTAGATGTGGGTTTTCGAGTTTTGCAACCCACATTGCGGAATGTGGATTGTGGAGGTTATTTTTGCGAAGTTGTGCAAAGACAAGTTTCCAAATTCCAAATTCTTCATTGTGGATTGCAGATTGTAGAGGTGACTTCAAAAAAATTAAGCGACGTTGTTCTGAGTTCCAAGACCCACATTGCTGATCGAAAATTATGTAGCATAGTAGACTGCGGCCGCAACAAATGCAGAATTTCAACGGGAAAAAAACCAATGGATCCACGACTGGGAGTTGATCTGAAGGAATAAGAGAGGCATAATCTTGTTTCCCTTCCTAATCATCCTCAAATGCCTCGATCCGAAGGGAAACAGGTTGCTCTAACAACCCGAATTCACCATTAAAATGCACTGAAGTGTCCCCATCAACGTGCCTAACAGATAAGGAATCTGTTGCATTTTACTGGTTTCACGAACGGCCACACCTGGCTGAAGTGCTCTAGAAGTTTCAGATGTCTTGTAAGCCTATAAAGGAAGGTTTTGAACAGGACCAAAAATTTGGATGTTTTGGATTCTGAGAGATTAAAAGCTCTGCACATGTATTGAAACTCGACCTTTCAATTAATAAGAAGACCTGATTCTGGAGCAGATATTCTTGTGATGAGTGTTTTGATGTCTGTTATTTCCCATGTGTTTTCCATTTGTATTTTCCATTGATTATTTGCTTCTGCAGTATCTAGATCAAGATTACATGGTTTGAAATTCATATTTTATGCTTCAGACGCATATGTCTAGGTATTCCACCCTTTCTTCTTGAAGTTGCAAGTTAGAATTCATTTACAAATTCTCTAAGTTTGTGATGGAATTTGTTCCCTTTTCTGCTTTCATCTGCTGATATATTTGACTTGAAAAAACCTCATCTACCTCGCCTCTACCTCTGAAATTGGGGTCTAAATCAGTCATTTGTGACTATAAATCCACTGAAGTTTGACTCCATGCCCAATGGTCCTCCTGTCCTTAACCCCAACTGGCTGAAAAAGACCTATAATTCATTACCTGAAGGTCTAGCCACCACTTTTACCTATAACCAACTTGTGCAAATAATATTATAAGTGTTGAGTGAATTGTGAAAGAGAGATCCCTCTCTATGGTTGGAAAGGCTAGTTTCCATCCACCAAAGCTTGGTTTGAAACAATTACCTCATGATCCCTTCTGCTGCAACAAACTAGCTGGATGTCGATGCTCCACTTTAAATTTCTAACATTCCATACATCTAGCTATGTACTCTACAACATCATTCTTCATTTCTGGCCAATAGTACTACTTCCTCACTTTTGTTTTTGTCTTTTTATATCCTAAATTTCCATCATAATGTACATTATGCATCTCTTTCAAAACCATTTTCCTTAAATATCTAGAGTTTGGCACATAAAATTTGTTTTGATGCGTGAGGATTCCATTCTCTTCCAACCTATACTTATCAAAATTTGGCGGTAATTTTTGTTGCTAAAATCCATCTCTTACCTGTTTGTAATGTTCATCTATAGCACTAGCTTCAATGATCTTATCTTTCAAATTTGATGTACCAGTATTGATAAATGCTACATACATCACATGTATCTTCCTACTGAGTGCATCAACTACCTTATTCTCCTTTCCTTTAATATGCTTGATATCAAAGTCATATTCACATAGCAATTCCATCCACCTTCTCTTTCTTGCATTCAAAGTAGGTTTCTCAAACAAATACTTCAAACCATCATGATCAATCCTTAATTCAAACTTCTTAACCGTCAAGTAATGCATCCACATCTTCAAGGCATGAACAATAGATGAAAGCTCCAAATCATGAGTTTCATAGTTCTATTCATGTCCTTTCAACTTTTTGGATTCATAACTGATTACATGGCCATTCTAAGTCAACACTCCTCCAATGCCTTGCTTACATGCATTGGTGCATACTACAAAGCTTTCATCAGGATTTGCAATCTTCAGAACTAGTGCACTAGTAAGCATTTCCTTGAGTCTCTAAAATCTATCTTCACACTTAGAATTCCATTCAAACTTTAGACCCTTCCTTTGCAAGGATGTAATAGGATGAGCTAACTTTGAGAATATTTCAATGAATCTCCAGTAGTACCCTTCTAACTCAATAAAATATCTCACTTCTAATACATTCCTTGGTGTCGGCCATTACATAACAACTCTTATATTTTCAGGATCCACTGAGATTCCTTCTTTTGATATGATGTGTCCCAAGTACTGAATTCTACTCTGATAGAATGAACACTTACTGAGCTTGGTATACAACTGATGCTCTCTGAGTACTTGCATCACCAACCTTAGATGTTATTCATGCTCTTCTTTTGACTTGGAATAGATAAGGATGTCATCCAAGAATAGAATTACAAACTTATCCAAATACTTTCTGAAAACTCCATTCATCAGACACATGAATGTTGTCGGTGCATTTGTCAATCCAAAATGTACTATTGTAAACTCATAATGTCTGTACCTTGTCCTAAATGTTGTCTTATTGATATCTTAATTCTTGATTCTGACTTGGTTATATATATGTTGATGTATATGTAACTTCAGAATGTATTTCACATATATGTATATTGTATTCCTATAGAGATGTTATTATTCCTCTATACGGAAGTGTCGTTATTTATATTGTAAGTGTCGTTACTTATACTTGATGGGTTATTAGACCACCTTGTTGGGGTCGGCCCTGTATAAGTCATGTGGGTCAAAGGGTTATTAGACCACCCTATTGGGGGTCGTCCCAGTCAGCATTATGTTATGTGGTTAAGTTCGAGCCTACATGAGTTAGGTAAAAAGGCAAGTCAAGTCAAGTATAAATAGAGTGCGGGAGGCACTCTATTTGTTCACTCACTTCTCACTCATGCACTCAAGGAGGAGTGGCGCACTTATGGAGGAGGAGGATCTGCTGCTAGGTTGTGTCTATCTCTTATGGTTGGTTGTATCATTGCTCTATCTATCTCTAAGGAAGTTATTGGGGTTTTTCACCTTTATGGTTTTCCCCAAGTAAATCTTTGTGTCTCTTGTGTGCTTGCATTATTGTCTCCATGATTGATATGCTGTAGATATGCTATACATGTTGTTCTCTCAGTTAAGATCCTAGATCAGATTGAATTAAATTCTGAAAATTTAACATGGTATCATAGCTAGCCTGAAAGAAGGCATGATATGGCATGTATGACACTTGTTGCACTTACGATGCTAGGGCTTGATATAGCAAAAACCAGTCATCGTAGCACTTTCGCTATAAATCCGTTTTGGCGAAGTTTTCGGATCTGAAATTGTTACAGGACGAAGAATAAATCTCCAGGTACCTTGTGTCCAAAGAAAAACCTCTAATTCATTGTACTTTGTGATTTATGATCTGTGCAAGCTAGGGTTTCTGCCTTTTCCAGATCTGAGTTAAAATCAGGTGACCTTGGGAAAAAGGTCATAACTTGGGATAGGAAGCTCTAAATGAAATTTAGTAAAAGGTGACAGGTAGTGAACAGAATTTACTATCTTAGAAAACGTTTTCAGAGGCCGAAGGTGAACCAGTGACACGTGGAACGCCGTACAAGTTCCCTCTCCTGTATTATCCCATAAACAGGTCACGCTGCGACACTTGGCATAACTCTCTCTCAAAAAATCCAATTAAGGTTAGACCTGTCAGGATGGAAAGATAACAGGACGAGATATCTCAGAAAATATTTTCAGAGGCCTAAGTTGAAACAGTGACACGTGGCACGCCGTACAAGTTCGCTCTCATGTATTATCCCAAAACAGGTCACGTTGCGACATTTCGCATAACTCTCTCTCAGAAAATCCAATTGAGGTCAGACCTATCAGGATGGAAATCTAACAGTTCAGGATATCTCAGGAAACTTTTTCATACCCTGTGGATAAAAAATTTCAGAGTTACACCAGAAACAATGAGGTACATATTTCTGTCAAAACAGAATTATTTTTCGGTACCTTCATTCATGGCTTCCGGAAATTAGGGCTTTGGAGAAAGTTGGAATTTTGTAATCAGAGACCATGGCTGAATGCTACTCATCAAAATAAAAATTTAGAGACCAAGATCAGAATTTTTGGTTGGGCAGAAGTCCGGGCTTGATCAGACCCTAGTTCGGGACTTTGATCAGGAAAGTGGAAAATTAGGGCTTCTGTAAAAATGGGAATTTTTTAAATCTGTGACCACGGCTGGAAGCTCCTCAGAAAAATAGAAGCTTAGAGATTTGGATCAAACTTTTTGATTGGGTAGAAGAGTGGGATTCATCAAACCCCAGTTCAGGGTCACGTCTAGTGAATCCGGAAGTTTCAAAGGCAAAATTGAGGAGTGAAACTTTGCAGTTTTCAAATTCTGAATATAGCAGCTTGATCAGCTCATCAAGGCACATATTTCTATCCTTTCAGAAGTTTGAAATTCAAAGTTTGAGTTTTTGGGGTTTCTCTGACAAACCCATATCTAGCTCTAGTCCCAGTTCTTGTAAATCAAGTGGATTGGATTAATCCTAAAAGAAGATGGATTGGTCACCTGCATAAGTGAAGAATTTCCTGTTTCAGAGGGAGATGAGGCTAAGGCCTTACATAAGAAGATTACAAGCGATCTCGACAGGTATGACTCATCGAGGTATGTTTTGAGATTTGTTCCTACTTAAGTTTATGGTATGTTTGTCTTCATGTTACTACGGTTAGTACAATCTTGATTTTAGTCTTGTCATATCACCTTAATAAAACTATGAATGCACGATAGAAAATATTCATTGATTAGGGTATTGACACTTATGATTGTACTAATGCATTATGGTGTTGTATGAGGTTTATGTTGTCTACTAACATGAAAGGTACACCAAGAAAGACAAATCATGTTCTGGTCCAAGAACATATGGTCATGATAACATGAGGACAAAGATTCATCCATTGTCATGGATCTCATAGAAGATCCATTTACGAGGTATGTATAACTTGGTTTTGTAATGGTTAACATATGAGACATGCAGGTTACTAGCACAAGTTACTGAAGAGAACCAGAAGACATTATGCGGGTATGTTAGACATAAACTAGCTAGCATGCTAATCCAGGTATGTTTTTCCTATATCGACCTAGAATCCTACCTTGGTTTAGGATCTTATATTGTTGTGTTGTTGATAATGATTATTCATGAAGTCATAAGTTTGAATAATCATGGTTGTATGCATATTATGTTTCTTACCATAATTGATGATATGACTAACCAGAAGAATCATGAAGGTATAGGTTTGAATAATCACAGGTTTTATGCATATTATATCTCTTATCTTGATTGATGATTCAACTAACCTGAAGAGTCATAGGTTTGAGTAATTATAGGTTTAGACATGTTATGTTTCTTATGATTTGACTAACCATAAGAATCCTACATAAACCTTGAATGCTAATGCTTATTATTTTTTTGTTTGAAATGATCATGACTATACATGCTTGAGATTATTGTGTTTTAATAGTATACTAATGAATGTATGATTTTATATGAGTTCACAAGGATAACACAATCATGATACTAATAAGCATGCATAGGGACCAAGGATGAATGTAAGTTCAAGGACAGGTAATCCAGGAAGCAAAGATCAAGAGGGAGCACACTCCAGTTGTTCCTGCAAGAAAGCAAAGGAACACACTTCAGTAGTTTCTGCAAGGATGCATATATTCAGAGGGAGTTGACCATATTTCCACAACAGAAAGGTGTAGAAGAAGCTACTTCAGATTAGGACTCTAGCAGCTCCTATAAGGAAGCAAAGACTCAGAGGGAGTCCACCCAACGAACAAACAAAGATAAGTATTTTAATTTCTTGCATATTTGTTTGTTTAAATAAAATTGTTCAATGATGTATATGCTCATGTTCCTAGACTTAGGATATGTATTGTGCATATTAGAATAGTTGCATTGATGAAAAGTATACTACTAATATACATGGGTAAGTGGCCTATGGCACTGTACAACATTCCATTGCTACTTATCTAGAATGAAACCTCTTTGCTGACATGTTGGGAGTTGTGCACACTCTTAACAATGTTCTGGTAGAGATTGGAAGGAATCTAGAAAGTTATGGGATATGGATAAATGTTGTATCGAAGCATTGGCTAAAATAATTGCATGACTGTATGACATATTTCTTTATGTGTAAGAATTTGTTCTGAAAAATATGAGATGTTTCTAATCATGCAATTTAACTTGTTTTGTAGGAAAGACCGTATATCTTCACCTACAAAAGGACTACAACATTTGTTCCAGCAACAAAGATATATATTGAAGATATTGAAGATATTGAAGTTCCCAGGATCTGGGATGAATAAATGGAATGCCATGATCCGTCGATCATGAAGAATGATGTTTGGGATGTAGTCCCAAGACCTGAAGGGAAGTTTGTTATGACTTCCATATGGATCTATCAAGATCAAGCATGCTGCAGATGGCAGCATAGAGAAATATGAAAGTGATGAAATAGAAGATACACTAGATGGATTTCAAGACAGCTTTCTTGAATAGTTGTATGCGTATAACCTGTTTGTTACAGGTGAAGATAGATTGATTTCCGACATGCAGCGGAAGCTTACTGCCGAGTTCGAGATAAAGAACTTGGGGTTGATACACTATTTGTTTTTGGCATGGAGGTGTGGCAGAGTGATGGAATCTTCCTTGGACAAGGGAAGTATGTAGTAGAGATCCTGAAGAGGTTCGGGATGATGGAATACAAGGCTATGGCCACACCTATGGCATCGAAACTGAAGTGCCTGTGTGATGCTTCATCTGAGTCGATTGATATCACTATGTATCGTCAGATAATTGGGTCCTTGATGTACCTGACGAACACGAGACCACATATTTGCCTTGCAGCGAACACATTGAGTTAGTTCCTGATGGATCCGAGGAGTGTTCACTTGGTTGCTGTAAAGCATGTTCTGAGGTACCTGAAGGGTACAGTGGATTATGGGCTCAAGTATGAAGTGAATCAAAAGTTTAACCTGCAGGGTTATGTTGATTCAGATTGGGCTGGCAGTGCTGCAGATAGGAAGAGCACATCTGGGTGCTGTTTCAATATGGGATCAGGTGTGATCTCTTGGTTTAGCAGGAAGCAGTCCTATGTAGCACTGAGTATAGCTGAGGCAGAGTATGTTGCAGCCTGTTCAGCTAGTTGTGAGGCAATATGGCTACGGAAGCTACTATCTAAGTTATTTGATCTCCCATTGGAGGCTACTGGTATCTTCTGTGATAACCAGAGTTGTGTGAAGCTGTCCGAGAACCCAGTGTTTCATGACAGGTCGAAACACATAGAGATCAAATATCACTATATCATGGATATGGTGCATAGAGGAGCTGTGAAGCTTCTGTATGTTACGACGGACGAGCAGATTGCAGATGTGCTAATGAAGCCACTAGCCAGAGTGAAGTTCGAGTACTTCAGAGAGAGGCTTGGCGTTCTTCAGATCGAGGACACTTCGAGGAAGACGTGATGGACACATTTGTTGAAGCCATTCCAAGCATGTTGGAAGGAGGATCCTTCACATGGCTGTGGATGTAAGCGTTGGATAATGGGCATCAGGATGATGTTCTGGTTTCTGCTGGATATGATCAGTTGGATCATTTATGTATGTACGCATCATGTTGGATGCTGGATATGATTAGTTGGATCATTTATGTATGTACGCATCATGTTGGATGATGGATATGATCAGTTGGATCATTTATGTATGTACGCATCATGGTGGATGCTAGATATGATCAGTTGGATCATTTATGTATGTATGCATCATGTTGGATGTTGGATATGATCAGTTGGATCATTTATGTATGTATGCATCATGTTGGATGCTGGATATGATCAGTTGGATCATGTGTATGTATTTTGTATATGCATCATGTTGGATGCTTGGACCATGTCTCTGTATGTGTATAAGGTGGATACATTGTATGATCAGGTGGATCATGTATGGTGATATGTATCATGTATCAGGTGGATACATTGTATGATCAAGAGGATCATGTATGATGATATGTATCAGGTAGATACTTGGTATGCATCAGGTGGATGCATTGATGATTAGGTGGATCATGCAGCAGGATGTTGCAGTGATGATCAGTATGATCATGGATGATGAGCTTCAGGATGTTGCTCCATATGACATGCAGCAGGACGTTGCAGTGATGATGATCAGGACGATCATGAGTACATCAGGATGATGTATGGTGAGTATCACGTTGATACTCTGTGGCCGTGGATCAGGTTGTGCAGATGAGCATGTCTGGGAGATCCTATAGGTCGGAGTTGTGTACCTGTAACAGCCTGGGATGCTCTTTCGACACATTGCTCTGGGAGGACATGTAATTTGTGCCCTGGGAGATTTCAGGTTGGAGTTGTGTACCCGTAACATCCTGAGATGCTCTTGCAAGGTTTTGTCCTATGGCATGTAATTTGGGCCCTGGGAGATCTCAGGTCGGAGTTGTGTACCCGTAACATCCTGAGATGCTCTTTCGAGGTTTTTCCATGACCACATGTAATTTGTGCCCTGGGAGATTTCAGGTCGGAGTTTTGTACCCGTAACATCCTGAGATGCTCTTGCTAGGTTTTGTGGTGGACCACATGTAATTTGTGCCCTGGGAGACTTCAGGTTGGATTTGTGTACCCGTAACATCCTGGGATGCTCTTTCGAGGTTTTGTGGTGGGGTCACATGTAATAGCGCCCTAGGAGATCCTACAGGTCGGAGTTGTGTACCCGTAATATCCTGGGATGCTCTTTCGAGGTTTTGTGACGCACGTAATAAGTCCTGAGGATTCCACAGTATGGCCAGTGATGATGAAGACCTGCAGGTGGTGGGCCTACATCCAGTATGAAAAAGGACTGGCTCTGTAGAACTTCCTATGACGAGTAGATTCAGAGATTGATTGAGATAGCAGCAGCAGTGACGATGATGATGACTCGATGACGATTATCCAATGACGATGATCTAGAGAAGATGACTTGTGCTAGAAGAACTGTGCTGAGAAATACCTTCCTAGTTAAGAGGGAGTGTTGATGTATATGTAACTTCGGAATGTATTTCACATATATGTATATTGTATTCCTATAGAGATGTTATTATTCCTCTATACAGAAGTGTCATTATTTATATTGTAAGTGTCATTACTTTTACTTGATGGGTTATTAGACCACCTTGTTGGGGTTGGCCCTGTATAAGTCATGTGGGTCAAAGGGTTATTAGACCACCCTATTGGGGGTCAGCCATATGGGTCGAAGGGTTATTAGACCACCCTATTAGGGGTCGGCCCAGTCAGCATTATGTTATGTGGTTAAGTTCGAGCCTACATGAGTTAGGTAAAAAGGCAAGTCAAGTCAAGTATAAATAGAGTGCGGGAGGCACTCTATTTTTTCACTCACTTCTCACTCATGCACTCAAGGAGGAGTGGCGCACTTACGGAGGAGGAGGATTTGCTGCTAGGTTGTGTCTATCTCTTATGGTTGGTTGTATGATTGCTCTATCTATCTCTGAGGAAGTTATTGGGGTTTTTCACCTTTATGGTTTTACCCAAGTAAATCTTTGTGTCTCTTGTGTGCTTGCATTATTGTCTCCATGATTGATATGCTGTAGATATGCTGTACATGTTGTTCTCTCAGTTAAGATCCTAGATCAGATTGAAGTAAATTCTAAAAATTTAACAATATATATCTTAGATCTATCTTTGAGAATACTTTGGCTCCTCTCAACTTATCAAACAATTCATTAATCCTTGGCAAGAGATACTTTTTTATGGTTGTTTCTTTGTTTAGTTGTCTATAATTTATACAAAGTCTTAGTTCCATATTTCTTCTTTACAAACAACACAGGAGCTCCCCTAGGTGACACACTGGGTGTTATGTAACCTTTCTTCAAAATATATTCTAACTGCTTCTGCAACTCTTTCAATTCTTGAGTACTCATTCTGTAAGGTTCTTTAGATGAAGGAATTGAAATTGGTACCAAATCAATAGTGAGATCTCTTTATCTCTCAGGTGGCATTCCTATGAATTATCAAAATACATCTACAAACTCTTGTAAAATTAAGTAGTCTTGTAACCCTGGTTCCTTTCCTTCTTTTGGCTCCTCCACATGGGATGCATACAACTGGAAACCTTTTCTAAAACAATTTATCAACTAAAGAGCTGTGATTTGTCTCAGACATATGGGTCTAGTTATACCTTTCACTGTCACTTGATTTCCTTCTTGATCCAATAAAGTATAATTTTTATTGTGATAGTCAAGCATGTCATGATGTGCATCCAACCAATCCATTCCAATAAATACATCATATGAACCCAACGGTATGAGTTTCAAGTCTGTAAAGGTATTAAGACCATTAATATCCAAAGGGAACTTCCTTACTATTTATGTGACCTTCCTCCTGGTACCTGTATCCAATTGTACTAGACTTCTGGTCTCAATCTTACTTTTATTCAAATAACATCTCTGAACTATGTTAGGTGCAATGTAACTATGGCTAGCTCCAGAATCAATTAAAATACCTATAGGTACATTAGAAATCTTAGCTTCTACCTCAATCATCAGGAGTTGATGATCAGCTTGTCTACCATCCAAGGCTGCATAGATTCATGTAATACTTCTTCCAACATTACCAACAGTTGAGGATTATTGAATGTTGTTAAGGACACTTTCTTTAAGTGGGAATTGCTTGGCATAGTGATTCCCCTTACATGTCGAACATTCAATAGGTGGTATTGGATTTTTGTCTAAATGTTCTTCCCCATTGGTTTTCCTTTGCTCTTGTTGATATGAATTGTTACTATTTCTGAATGATGGAGGATCGAATCCTTTCTTAATCTATTCTTTCTTGTCTCTTTTTTTATCCTTCCAATCCTTCTAATATAAAGATTTGTCCTTATTCTGATCATATAGGTGCTTTTTTTTCCAAATGGCATCTTTAAGAGTATTTGGCCTTTCGTAATGAATCTTGTATTTATAGGAATCTGGTAGACCATTTGGGAACCTTTGAATCTTCACTTTCTCATCCTTTATGGAATCTGCATACTTCAAGATTTATAGGAACCTTTTCTCATAAGCTTCCATTTTCATGCTTCCAAACTTGATTTCAAAGAAATCCTCCATCTTCTTGTCATAGTAGTGCTCTAAGAGGTATTGTTTCTAGAAGTATTTCATGAACTTTCTCCAAGATATTATATTTTCATCAATATATTTCAACATGACTAATTGATCCCACCAAATGGATGATTTACCTTGGAAGTGGTAGATGGATACCCTTGCTTCCATGTTTGATGTGTACTGATGCAACTGGAAAAACATTCTAAGTCCCAACAACCAAGCTTCAACATCTTCTCCTCACTTCACTCTCCATCAAAGGTTGGGGGTTTTATTCTTCTTAGTTCTACCACTAGTTCATTCTATGCAAACCTTCTCTTCTTATATCTTATTGGGGATCTTTTAGGGTTTCTTTCTGAGCTACATGATGAGTACTTTTTATTATTCTCTCCAGAGGGTTTGTGATGAGGTATTCTTGAGGATGATCTAGATATTTCATAATCTCTTATTGGTTCATGTCTTATGACTTCTTCATGGTTTCTTGGAGCTAATATTTGGGTTCCCTTTAATTTTTTTAGGTCATGCATGATTTGTTCTTGAATGTGAATGATCCTTTCATTATCCTCTCTACATTTTCTTACTGAATCTTCCATAATTAAGGATTTAATGCTTCTCTTATGTCCATTTGATCTTACTTCTCTTCTTCCAACATAATTCTCTTCAGGGATATATGGCATCTGTCCTTCTTCAAAATACATCTATGATCTCTGTTGTTGTAGCTTCATCTTCACTATACTTTTGAATCTTTCGTCTTCATTAGTTCGATTGCGGGTTTAAAAAATTGTTTTTCAATAGTCACACTGCATGTTCATTCATTAACTGACATAACTGGAAACTGCAATGTGTTCATTTTCAACTGCTGTTAGCAAAAATAAAACTCTTCCATTTACATAAGGGAGATCAAACTTCTTTCACAACATATTCCAAAAATAGATTTATAAAATGGTAGAAAGCCCAACATCTGCAGAGTTGAAACCTCGCTTTGATACTACTCTGTGATGTCCCCAACCCCAAAACCAAGGCCAAGGTCACCAAGAAACCCAAGGGAAGGTTGAATCAAGTTAAATGCATAATGGAATTAGGTTATATAAGGCTAGGGTAGAATGCCAACAAGCCAATTAAATAAGACAATAATCCTTCTTAAATACATGATGCAAACTTGTGATGCATATCATTTTCCAAAAGCACATGTTATGCAAGGTAAATGCAAGCATGAATGTAAATAGATTTGAGAACGTTATTAACATGTAATCAAACATCAAATAACCAAATCTACTATATCCGTATAACCATTAAAAAAATCATATTTGTAGGCTAACTTAAAAAATATAATAAATGAATTTATAGGCTACCAACTACAGCCACAATAAAAATATAAAAAAATCAGATCTACTAACCACCACCTATAGCCATATTAACATAAAAAAATAGATAACAAGGCTTCCATCTACAGCCATATAAATGATAATAACATCAGATCTTATGGATGTCACCTACATCCATATAAACTATAAGCAAACTAGGTCCAAGAGAACATATACATCAGAAATACAATAAATAAACATATATTAAAATACTCACCAATGACTACCAACCATATCTATATCAACATAAAAAAATTCCTATATGGAAGATGCCATCTACAACCATATAAAATTCGATATCATGTCTATCACCTACAACTATATAGATCATAAGAAAATCAAATCCATAAGCACATATATTTATAAAATTGCAGTAAATAATCATATAATAAAATACTCATCTTAATCATGGGAAACTAGCTTCAACAGGACAACGTTCCACCCTTCCATAGACATGCCATGCTCATGCATATTTCAACATGAAATTCACCCCTAAGATAATGCCATAGATCCACAGGAGAGGTACTCCCAAAACAACAGGCATGGTGTGCTCATCTAACCACTGGGAACACTGCCACACAAAAATAGTTATATCTTAGTCAAATGGAAAGCTTTTTCAATGAAAAAAAAAGTTTTCCTTGTTGGAAACATCACTACGGACAAAATGGAACAGCTCTCACAACCTATAAATGACCAAAAATAGGTGAACCAGAACATATGGTTGTACCTTTTTCACACTGTTAGAAACCACAGGTACACCTTTCTCCATCTAAACTTTCCCTTCCATCTACACTACTTGGTGCAATGGGATTCCCTTCATTGCTCAAGTCCCTTTGTACATCACCATACACCATCAAGATTCATGTTCTATATTCGAAAAGGAACAAGCAATGGGATAAGGACTCATATTCTGTTCTACACAATAAATATTCAATCCCCATTATAGGGTCTTTAAACATCATTACAAGGCCATCAATATTCAACAATACAATGCATCTCCTACTCGAGAGCATGTATTATTCCATACAAGCGAGTATTCCATTGAACTAGATGTTAATTTTTTATCTTAATGTGGAATTATAGTAGTACTTGAAATCAAATGAATAATCAATAAGCATAAGCATTCCCATGAGACACGATATTTACCCCAGGGAAACTCTCTAGTACTTGAGGGAGAAAACCCTAGCAAAATATTCCTTAGAATATTGATAGATAGCAAAAAATGTCTTTACAATGAGCATATTACATCAAGCACCCCTGGTGCATTATCAAAGAGAAATACCAAGCACCCTTGGTGAAATCATAGAGCAAGAGAGAAGATGGAAGAATAGAACTCTGAATAATATCCTGCACAAAATCAATCCACTGATTTTGGTCACTTGTACAATGAATGAAAATTGACTTCAAGAGAGAATAGAATCTGCTCTCACATTGAATTCATCAATCCTACATAACATATATATATACCATACTTCTCATGCTTTCTATTCTATTTTTAGCTTCTTACTTCAGCATGAACTTGACCTACATCTAGATGCTAGATCACTTAGTTAGGTGGCTAACTCAAGTGTCATAAGTCAAGTGTCACAACTCAAGTGTCGTAACTTGAGTGATGTCTTTTATTTCAACTTAAGTGATGACATGTAAAACAATTTAGTTAACTATATCTTCTTAATTAAAACTTAGTTAACTATTTTAACTGGAGTCCTTGTTGATAACATCACTGAAGTGAACAATTCGATTTCACCTGTAATTAACTGAAGTCTTTCTTGTTAACATCACTGAAGTTTAACTATTTGTGTTATCTCTTATTTAACTGAATTTTTTGTCTTTATTGAAGTGAGCAAATCAAGTTCTATCTTATCTTATCACATCTTATTTTATCTCTTGTGTTATCTGCATGGTCCACATCTGCCAAATTTAATTTATCTATCATATCAAATATACTAAGGAGATTTTTCCAATGATGTGATCATCTTGTTCTACTATCGTTCCAAGTGGCCATATGCTAAATTAATTCACTCTAGAGGTGGCCACTCTCTAGAGGAGACTTAATAGCTCAACCATGGTTGGTAGTCCATCACACACCATTTATGCTTCGACATGCAAAGCATTACCTCAACACATGAGGATCCGTCTTGACACACAAGACCTTAGTCTTGAAAAGAAAGACTGTACAACACCATCGCTTTGACATACAAAGCACTTACCTCAACACATGAGGCTTATTCATTCCTGAGTCCAACTCAAGATTCTTCTCCAAGTTTCTTGAGTCCAACTTAGGATCCTATAAGGCACTACCTCGACACATGAGGCTCAATATTGACACACAAGATTGACTTGGAGAATGACTCATGATGATGTAACTTTAACATTCCCTCTCAATGAGGGAGTAATTCTCTGCCATGCCAAGATTGTCTCAGAAGTACCCATATTTCATCAAGGACAAAGGCTTAATCAAGATATATGTTATCTACTCACCTGTTGGCATGAGGCTAGTTCATATAAGTTTTGGTACAAACAGCGACATCGACAAGGGTAAAGGACCAATCACGGAGCACAGCAAAGTGGATAAAGCGGATCAAAGTGGACAAAGCAAAGAAAGTGGAGTTAGAGTTAGTTAGAATTAGTGGTTAGGATGTGGGCACTTCGCGAACTGGAACAATTTTGTAATGGCCATTGAGCCTATAAATAGAGGTCGCATTGTAATTCTTTAGGGAATATTGATCTTCTTATCGGACGATCTTGGCATCTTGTACTCTAATCTTCTTGATTCGTATCCTTGTCGGAGGATTGATTTTGATCTGAGTTTTTTCGCGGATGGGTTTTGCGGATTTGTATCTCTGTTCATTCTGCGATGTGTAAGACATGTTGATGTATAATGAGAAGGAATGTTTTGTCCATGACTCTGTCGCTTATGTGTTGCGTCGCAGTATGATTAATTCTGTTGAAATATGATTAGATATGTAATGTCGCAGTTATGATATGTATCTCAGATCTATTAAATATGTTTTTATAATCTGTTACTGCATAGATCTGATTAGTATGTCTTTTTACAAGATGATGATGTTACAATGCAAATGTTAACTATGTTGATCTCTAGGTTATGTTGTGATTCACTGTTGATAATGTATGTCCTCTTAAACCTGCAGAAGCTTGGTTCCTGTGGCCCCCTTAGGTGCCTCAGGTGATACCTCACTTGCTTTGTGAGGGTTGCTGGAAAGGCTAAACCCTTTCTGGGCTGGTATCTATGGGAGTTTAGGTCGAGATTTACTGACACTGTGCGAAGTGAACCCATGTTGATAGATCTATGTTAACAAATGGTTCTATTGTCGGGACCTTAGTGCGAGAAGGAGAGGACATGTTGTGGCATTCGACAAAGTCGGAGATCACAGAATGGTTCAACAAAAAGACATAAGAATTTGTTGAGGAAGAAAATCAGAACCTCAGATGGTTGATAGATCAATGGTTGCAGAAGTACATCTAATATGATATTCACGATGTATTTTTCTGTGAGTTTCCTATACTGTAGTATGAGTGGTTGGCTCAACTAACTTATCAGAAGAAGAATTTCCAAGGAGGTGAGCCTTAACATTGGACCCCATAACTATTCCAACAATTGAGTCACGTTAACAATAAATCTTCAAGGGTTGTCGACGACTGGGTGGATAGCATTTTGGAAGGGTACATTACTGAGTTGGTTGTCGATACGGTTAGATCATACAGTGGAGTAGAAAGGAAATTATTTAAGGGACCCATAAGAAGGTATCTATTGTCGTTACAACAATGGATCAAAATGCTCATTTGTGAAAAAGGAATATTGAACATGAACTCTGACAAGTAAAAATATGGTGTGCAGAGGCTATGGGTATTGCGTAGATGCATGTATGATAGAATGATGCTGGGTAGATGGAAATGAGCTACGAAAAATTGTAATGGAAGTTGTGGAAGATTGTGTCCTCCTAAGAAGTGGGGTGAGGTTCAAGCTGGAGAAGAAGAGGAGGACTGAGATAGAGAGAGAGATTCCTAGTGCGACTGGAACAAAGAACTGCAAAGAGGGACCACAAGGAACTAAGTGACCCTACAGTGGCAAAGAGGAAAACCAACCTAACCCTGAACCTAAGGAAGGAAAAACCCAAGGCTACAATGTACCCACAACCCTGTTCAATTTGCCAAACATTGGAGGAAGAAACACAAGCTCTTCGCAAGTTTGTCATGCGTGTTGGAATAACAGTAATAGTAGTGGATCTATAAACACCTGTAGAAAAACAAGGATGGTGGGTGATGACGTGAAGTTGCCTCTCTTTCAGGGTAACGAGATAGAGGATCCCGAGAAATTTTGGTTCTTGTGTGAAGCAGTGTGGACAGTAAAACAAATGCAGGATGATGCTACCAAGAAGGGAGAGCTGGCAATGACCTTCATAGGTCGTGAGCTAGACTGGTACATGAATTTTATACCAGTACCTACAGGGATTCCGTAGAAGACTCTGGCTTAAATCACAGCTGGGATGATCGAGGATTTTAATAAGCCTAAATTAGAATTGCAGTACATCACAAGAATTGAAGGAGATAAAGCAATTCCCTAATGAGCCAGTATTGGATTTTGATCATAGGTTCAAAACTATGATGGCTAAAGTTAGTTTTGGGATGAGCGATGTGCAGCACAAGGAATGGTTTATCGTAGCATTGATACCACACATTCGAATGTCGTTGATGGAGCAAAAGACCTATCTCAAGCAGAGGCTTTGGAACTTGCAATGAAGCTTGAAGCTTCATCGATTGGAGAAACATGGATTGACATAAGCTAGATCAAGTCGCAGCTAGAAAACTTGAATATTCAGCTACATGATATTAAGAAAGGGAAGGAAGCTCGCGAAGAAGTATGGTGTATTCGATGCAAATCCGAAGGACATCATAAAGATCAGTGTCCTGACTTTTGCAAGTATCTACAGTATGGTGCATCCAATCCACTCAATCAAGGTGGGATGCCCCGGTGCTAAGTTTTCCAGTCAAGAGGTCATCGCTCAAAGGAATGCATGTATTTACAAAAGGTTGTGTCGAAGCTAGCTAATCTATATTGTAACTTCTATCGATCTGTCGGCCATGATGAGAAAGATTCTCAAGCATATGATTTGCTCCAAGAAAGGACTGTTTATACTTACTTCATGAAGGGAGATAAGCAACAACAGGAAGAAATACATCTAGAACAACCACAATGTAATCATTCGCAGCCGTATAATTAGTTGTAGTACAATCCATCGCACTACAATCAACCACAGTTCAATCAACATCGAGGAGGACAGAGAGGAGTATATCGTAGTGGTCAGGGTGGAGGTTTTGGTCGTGGAGGAACCTTTGGTCGAGGTCAAGGACTGATCACATGCTTTGATTGTGGAAAAATCGGACATTATCAGAGGTATTTCTTAGAATCCGACCCCTAAATGTACCTATTGTAGTGCAGCAGATCATACCATTGAAGAGTGTCCCCAACTAATCGCAAAGTGGCAGGATAAGAATGTGCCGCAACGTAAACTAAACCTGAACTTGAACCAAAACCAGAATCCCCATCAAAATGTAAATAAGATCTCAGCTGAGGTAAGATGTCAACCAGTAAGTGTGACAGTAGTAACCAGGGGAGGAGCTATTTTAGGAGAAGATAGGCCATTACCAAATGTCCAGCCTATGACCTAGAAACAGGTATGATTTAATGTTGAAGTAGAGAAAGCAATTTTTTTAGAAGCACGAGATGCATTGATAAAGAATAACACTAAACTGACATCTATAGTCCACAAAGAACCTATCTATGAGATGCTGCCAATTTTTTACCCGACAATGTCACATAAGTCACCAGGAAAGGTCAGTACTTTGAAAAGATTCCTAGAAATTTTTTTAACATTAGTGAAGGATCATGAAGCATTGGAAGAAATATCTAGCCTCTTATATCTATAGGAAGAGGGGCAACATTATTGTACAGTCAATTGGTTTCACAGGAAGAAAATAGGAAGGGAGATGAGGATGAATGCCAAGATCGACACATATGACATGGATTTCATCATTCTAGATCTAGGATCCGATGTGAATATCCTAACCAAGAAAACATGGGAAGATATGGGGAATCCATAGTTGGTATGGTCCCCTATGAAGCTGCATTTAGAAAATCAAATCAAGGTTACACGAATCGGTCAGTTTCCTCATCTACCAGTTGAGGTAGAAGGATTGAAGACATATGCATATTTTGATGTCATAGAGAAAATCGACAACACCATCCCATATCCTATGTTGCTGGGTATAGACTGGGAAATGGAAAATCAAGAAGTTATCAATTTCAAGAAAAGAATGATGTCTTTTGATAATTGTGACATGAGGGTTATTGCTCCACTTGATCTAGTTGAAGGACAGAGACATGTTGAACCAACGAGAGACGAGTTCACAGGATAATGGGACAACATATATAATGTCTCAGAAGATTACATCAATCCCACCGCCGATGTAGAATTGGGGTGGTTGTCATGTCCCTAGCCACCTCAGTTCCCTTTAGAGGTAATGGGAGACAACTTGCTAATTTTCTTTTTTTTTCAAACTGCCATTGTTCTGCAGAAATCATTCTCATTCCGCAGTATGCAATCCACAATCCGCAATCCCGAACTTGGAAAGGCAGAGTCCACAATTGTACAGCGTCGAAAAAATGATCCTCTAACTTCCACAACCCACAATGTGGAACTCAGAAGTCGGAACATCGAGATCCACCACTCTAGAAAAATCCATTCCCAACTTCCGCAATCCACAATGCGGAACTTGGAATTCATAACTCCAAATTCCATCGCTTCGAAAAATTCTCCTCTCCGCCTTCCGCAATCCACCTTGCGAGATATGGAAATCGGAACGCCAAAACCATCAACCCGGATAAGTTGCTCCTTTGAATTCCGAAAACCGCAATCTGCGTTGTGGAAATTGGAAATCGGAATGTCCAATTCACTAATCCGGAAAATTTTCTCTTCCGACTTCCGCAATCCACAATTCGCCTTGTGGGATTTGGAAATCGGAACACCACAACCATCAACCTGGAAAAGTTGCTCCTCCTACTTATGCAATCCGCAATCCGAAATCCGTGTTATGGAAATCGGAATGCCAAATTTACCAATCCGGAAAATTTGCTCTTCCAACTTCCGCAATCTGCAATCCACAATGCGGATTCAGAAAGTCAGAAGCCCAATGAAACAACTTCTTAGGACCATAACGTCTTCATCCTAAGTCCAATTTGGGCAAGTCTAGTACCATTGAAAATCTATCAGTAATCTCTATGCAATTGCATGATCTTCAACCACATCTGAGAACTATGATCCTATCCCTCTTCCAACCCAAAATGAGGCTCCAACCCTCCTCAAGGCCTCCTTTCCTCCTTGAATGGAACTCTGATTTCCTTCTTTCATGGGTTCTCCCTTAACTTGACCCATAGAGGGATCATGAAACACAATAGGGGTTTACTAATTCCATTCCCAAGTCCAAGTGATGCCATGCATTCCATTTAGAAGTGTGTGCAATGCATAACAACATAAACAATGTAACTAAATATGATCAATGCATCCATAACATGCAATATTAGCAGCACATTTAACAAAAGGAAATGGTAAGAAAAGCAAGCATAAATATGCCTCATACTCAAGCTTATACACAGAATTCTTGTTGGTTAACTCATGTAATCATTTCATTCACATTGACTTGAAATAACATATAAACAAAACATGGGAAATTAACATAATTTAGAACCACATAATGGACATAATTTAGATCACAGAGAACACTTATCTTTAAGATAAAGTTGTTCAAGCAACTGGATATGTGAGAGCAACAATCCACCTAACCATAGGTCTCTGTCCAGCCTATATTCTTTCACCTAAGAGTACACCCCTGAGATGGGCTTTGTATCCACTAAGGAGGAACTAAAAAAGCTCACTCACAACCAAGATTTCACACAACATTCATGCGAATCCAACACATAGCTGGGTTTATAAAGCATGCAAAGAGACAAAGGGGAAGAATGCTAATCCAGTGAGCTCAACCACAGAGCTACAAGAATCTCAACTAAATCAAACATCCTTGGCACCCACAATACCTACCAACCCCAACAAAAGGAAGGCACCCTTCTCTGTTGCACAGTCCCTCAGGCGCCCCTTCCCTCCAGTGCTCTTTAGGGTGCACATAGAAAGGTCTAAGCTACTGACTCTTTGAGATTCTGGCCTTCACTGGGTTTCTCAAGAAACTCCAACCTCTTTTCCTTCTCTCATTCTGTCATCCACACTTGGATTTTCTCATCTTCTATTGCTAAAAACAACTCTGTCATCCACGCTGCATTCCTCTCTATCAATATGTGTCTTATTTCTGGTTCGATTCCTCCTCTTTCTACCAAAAGTATCTCCATATTCCTCCCTCTACGTTTTTATTGAGGTTTACCTACTTCAATTTTCCTTTCCACCTCCAGTTTCTTGGGTGTTTTGGCCACTCTGTCAACGCGGCTTCCACCCAAAATTGTGACCCTTCCTCTTTGATTTTCCTACTGGTTGTGTAATGCTTGGAACTGATTCTTGTTGTCCCATGATCCCATAGCCCCCTCACCTCTCCCTAGTGGATACT
This sequence comes from Larix kaempferi, assembly GCA_027924585.1. Classification (NCBI taxonomy): domain Eukaryota; kingdom Viridiplantae; phylum Streptophyta; class Pinopsida; order Pinales; family Pinaceae; genus Larix; species Larix kaempferi. The sequence continues at coordinate 3,213,700 of BSBM01001646.1, forward strand.
CATGGCCCCCTCTTGTTGGTTGCTTCCATAGCCATTTTTTTATTTTTATTTTTATTGCAATATAATTATGTATTTGCAGAATCTTTACAATTTCCATGGCTTAATGGCACATGGCTAATAAAATATCAAATACTTGCCTTTTAAATAAAATCCGAGCATCCACTAGAGGGGCTTTGGCCTAGAGCTCCACGCTAGGGAAAACATACATCGCATGTATACATTATTTATATTAAAAGCCAAAATACCCTAAGGGTCAAAATGGGGGTATTACAGTGGCGAAGTATTAGTTCTGTGTCATCGAATTCTGATGGGGCTTTAGAGAACTGGAAAAATCGGTTGCATGAGGTATCAGTTAGGAAGTGCGCATGGATCACTCAGTCTTTGAGATGGGTCGTGATAGAAGTATGTGATTTTTTGACATATGAAGGACTACCTAACCTGGAAATATTCATCAATGAGTTTGAAGACAAAGTATCAGAACCACAATGCCTGCTAGCATTAGAAGAAGCACTAAAGGCCACTCCATCGAGGTGGTGGGATGCGCACAAGTCGTCAATAATAAACTGGCAACAATTTCGACGATTAATGGAAGTATGATTTGGGGAAAATGACTGCCTCCAAGGAAATAAGTATGATGGAATGATTGATCCAAGGGATCATCTGGGAAAATTTCAGGCTATATGGGTGATGAAGACAAAGAAAGAATGGGTTCATGCATTCATCCACACATTAGACGAAGTGTCGTAGAACTGGTACATCTCAGTAGAACTAAGATGAGGAACAACTATGTGGGAGGATCTAATAACTAGTTTCAATCACACCTTCAGGTTTTCTTATGAGAATTCTCTAATTGACAGCGCACTGCAGGTAATCTGCAGGAAGATATTTGAGACTGTTCCGATTGAAAGACCAATTTTACCGTAGTGGATTGCGACACCAATGATTATGATGGAATGTTATAATGTCTTGGGAGGACCTGATGATGATGAAGATCGTACAACTGTCTATGTCACAAAGTCAAAAGGAAGTTGGGACGTTTAAGCACCAAGCATGCCATTAGAAAGATTCAAGCAGCCATTGAAAATTAAGAAAGTAAATATTGGTTCATTGGAGAATCCAAAGTATGCCAGTATTGGAGACTATTGGGACGACACAACAATTGGGAAGTTCACCAACTTATTGCATGAGTTTCAAGATTTGTTCCCAATGAAGTTTTCAGAGATAAATGGCATTTCTAGGGACTTGGGTGAGATGAAGATCCTCCTTAAACACTATGCTAAGCCATTAAAGCAATGACTGTATAGACTGAATCCCAGATACAAAGAGTGAGTGAAGGTTGAGATAGAATGGATTTTGGACACAGGGATCATTGAGCCTGTCGAAGAGTCAAAATGGATTAGCCCGATGGTCATCCAGGACGAGAAGACCGGCGAAGTCCAAATTTGCATTGACTTAAGGAATTTGAACAATGCATTCCTTCAAGATCCATTCCCCACACCCTTTATCAATGAAGTACTTGAAGGCGTCATAGGATAGGACATATATTTAGTTATAGATGGGTTCTCAAGATATCACCAGATCAAGATTGCAAAAGAAGATCGACACAAAACCACCTTTGTAACAGAGTGGGGCTTCTTTAAGTACACAGTAATTCCATTTGGTCTCAAGAATGCCCTTGCAATTTTATCAAGGCTAGTTGTTGCTGCTTTCAAAGATTTTATTCACAAGTTCATTGCGGTATATATGGATGACTGGACTATGTGTTGATTGGTTAAATACCATGTTGCGAGCCTCGGGATGATGCTTGAAAGATGTCGATAGCATCATATCTCTTTGAATTTAAGGAAGTGTATGTTTTGTGCACCATTTGGTACCCTATTGGAATATATTATCTACAAGGAAGGTATGTTGGTCGATCCAGCTAATATTGCAATCATTGTCGACTTACTAGTACCAATGACATTAAAGCAGCTGAGGGCCACGTTCGGGCATACATTATATTATAGAAAGTTCATAAGGGGGTATGCAATAATTACTGTGCCCATGGAGAAACTGTTGAAGAAATATGCGAAGTTTGAATGGAAAGATGAGTGTTAGACGAGCCTCGACATATTGAATGAAAATATGGTTGCAACACCAATATTAGTCTTCCTCGACTAGAAGAAATAATTCCATGTCCACGTACATGCTTTGTCAGCCGCGCTGGGAGTAATATTGGCTCAGCCTAGAGAAGGGTCGATCGACCATCCTATTTCGTTTTCCAGATGGAAGTTGTCGACAACAGAGATAATCGACAACACTATCCCATATCCTATGTTGCTGGATATAGACTGGATAATGGAAAATCAGGCAATTATCAATTTCAAGAAAAGAACGATGTCTTTTGAGAATTGCGACATGAGGGTCATTGCTCCACTTGATCTAGTTGAAGGATAGAGATATGTTGAACCAAAGACAGACGAGTTCACTGGACGATGGGACAACATATGTAATGTCTCAAAAGATTACATCAATCCCACCGCTGATGTAGAATTGGGGTGGCATTCATGTCCCCAGCCACCTCATTTCCCTTTAAAGGCGATGGGAGACAACTTGCTAATTTTCCTTTTTTTCAAACTGCCATTGTTCTGCAAAAACCATTCTCATTCCGCAGTATGCAATCCTCAATCTGCAATCCACAATCTCGAACTCAGAAAGGAGGAGTCTACAATTTTACAGTGCCAAATAAATGATCCTCCTACTTCCGCAACCCATAATGCGGAACTCGGAAGTCGGAACATCGATTTCCACCACTTTGGAAAACTCCAATCCTGACTTTCGCAATCCGCAATGTGGAACTTGGAATTCAGAAATCCAAATTCCACCACTTTGGAAAATTCGCATCTCTGCCTTCTGCAATCCGCATTCCACCTTACGGGATACAAAAATCGGAATGCCAAAACCATCAACCCAGATAAGTTGCTCCTCTGAATTTTGCAATCCGCAATTCGCATTGTGGAAATTGGAAATTGGAATGTCGAATTCAACAATCCGAAATAGTTTCTCTTCTGACTTCTGCAATTTGCAATCCGACTTGCGAGATTCGTAAATCGGAACACCAAAACCATCAACTCGGAAAAGTTTCTCCTCTTACTTCTGCAATCAACAATCCTCGTTTCGGAAATCGAAAATCGGAATGCCAAATTTACCAATCTAGAAAATTTGCTCTTCCAACTTCCGCAATCCGCAATCTGCGATGCGGATTTAGAAATTCGGAATCCCAACTGCACAACTTCTTAGGACCACAACTTCTTCATCCTAAGTCCAATTTGGGCAATTCTGGTACCATTGGAAATCTCTCAGTGAGCTCTATGCAATTGCATGATATTCAACCACATATGAGAAATATGATCATGTCCCTCTTCCAACCCAAAATGAGGCTCCAACCCTCCTCGAGGCCTCCTTTCCTCCTTGCATGGAACTTTGATTTCCATCTTTCATGGGTTCTCCCTTCACCCGAACCACAGAGGGATCATGAAACACAACAGAGGTTTCCTAATTCCATTCACAAGTCTGAGTGATGCCATGCAATCCATTTAGAAGTGTGTGCAATACATCACAACATAAACAGTGTAACTAAATATGATCAATGCATCCATAACATGCAAGATTAGCAGCACATCTAACACAACGAAATGGTAAAACAACCAAGCATTAATATGCCTCATACTCAAGATTATACCCAGACTTCTTGTTGGTCAATTCATGTAATCATTTCATTCACATTGACTTAAAATAATATATAAAAACAACATAAGAAATTAACATCATTTAGAACCACATAATGGACATAATTTAGATAAAAGAGAACACTTATCTTTAAGATGAAGTGGTTCGAGAAACTGGCTATGTGAGAGAAACGATCCACCCAACCATAGGTCTCTTTCCAGCCTATATTCTTTCAGTTGAGAGTCCACCCGCGAGATGGGCTTTGTATCCGCTAAGGAGGAACTAAACAAGCTCACTCACAACTATGATTTCACACAACATTCATGCTAATCCAGCACACAGCTGGGTTTATCAAGCATGTAGAGAGTCAAAGAGGAAGGATGCTAAGCCAGTGAGCTCAACCACAGAGCTACAGGCATCTCAACTAACTCAAACAGCCTTGGCACCCACAATACCTACCAACCCCAACACAAGGAAGGTCCCCTTCTCTGTTGCACAGTTCCTCGATGCCCCTTCCCTCTAGTGCTCTTCAGGGTGGGCATATAAAGGTCCAAGCTGTTGACTCTTTGAGATTCTAGCCTTCACTGGGTTTGTCAAGAAACTTCAACCTCTTTTCCTTCTCTCATTTTTTCATCGACACTTGGATTTTCTCATCTTCTATTGCTAAAAACGACTCTGTCATCCACGCTACATTCCTCGCTATCAATATGTGTCTTATTTCTGGTTCGATTCCTCCTCTTTCTACCATAATTCCTACCATATTCCTCCCTTTGCATTTTTATTGAGGTTTCCCCACTTCAATTTTCCTTTCCACCTCCAGTTTCTTGGGTGTTTTGGCCACTCTGTCAATGTGGCTTCCACCCAACTTCTGAACCTTCCTCTTCGATTTTCCTGTTGGTTGTGTAACGCTTGGAACTGATTCTTGTTGTCCCACGATCCCACAACCCTCTCACCTCTCCCTAGTGGATACACATGGCCCCCTCTTGTTGGTTGCTTCCATAGCCAGTTTTCATTTTTATTTTTATTGCAATATAGTTACTTATTTGCAACATTTTTACAATTTCCATGGTTAATGGCACATGGCTAATAAAATATCAAATACTTTCCTTTTAAATAAAATCCGAGCATCCACTAGAGGGGCCTTGGCCTAGAGATCCATGATAGGGAAAACATACATCGCATGTATACATTATTTATATTAAAGTCCAAAATACCCCAAGGGTCAAAATGTGGGTATTATAGTGGCGATGTATCAGTTCTAGGTCATCAGATTCCGATGGGACTCTAGAGAACTAGAAAAATCGGTTGGATGAGGTATCAGTCAGGAAGTGTGCATGGATCACTCAGTCATTGAGATGGGTTTTAGGAAATCTCATCATTTCGTTATGTACTTTGCATGCATTTTGCATGCATCCGCATGCAGCTTAGTCACTAGTTTGATGCCTCTAGCACCTTGTCCCAAGTCTGCTAGCACTCAGGAGCTTCCTTCCACTCATTTTTAGCCCTCCTAGTGCTTAGTGTGCCCTGCATGCACCTACCACTTGTGAAAGGTGCCCTCTCTCACCTGCCACTCAGTTCACTTCAGTTAGCTAGTTGTCTTTCCTTGATTTAAGGCTAGATTGACTCCTAATTGCTTGTATCACTCCGTTGGACCCCCAGTGAGACTAGACGGCCTAATCTGACTCCAGTTAGCTCCTCATGTGCCCTCCACTGAGCTTTCTTCATTCAGTTAGTGCCTACATGTGCTAGTTACACCTACCACACTCACTTAGACTCAGTTTGACACCTGGTTGACCGTTGCTTGTGCATTGATGACTCCACTGATCTGATGATGAGGACTCCTAGTTGGAGCCAAGCTACACCATGCAGTATATTCGAATAAACTCCTTGGATAATTCGTATTGCTCAGTCATTGTTATTGTATTGTATTGTATTCTATCATTTTGAGTTCAATAGAGCGTTGCTGCAAGACTTTTGCACAGTTTACACCATATTTTCTGAGTTTCATCTATTGTGATTGATTTACTTGTTCATTATATCCATTGTGCTCAATTTCACATGGTATCAGAGCCATGGCAGGGACAAGAATTATTTTCTGCAGGTGTTCTACATGAAGATTGAGTGAAGAGCTCACAAAAATATTTCAGCGGCAGCGTGCAAAATATCATGTGCATTTTTCCATGTGCATGCAAGGCTGAAATTTCTCTCCAATCCACTCCAGAAGCCGTGAGTTTTCCACAAAATTCCTGGATATAGATCATTGGATCATCAAGCTTGCTTGATCTCCAATGTCGGGTGTGATGCAACTCTAAAATGGGTGGATTGTTTGACCTTATTGTTCTTTTTTTTCATTGTGATTTGCAGGTTCTTCTCCTCCTATTCCATTCGCTATTGTTCAAGATGGACACTTCCTCATCAAATATTCTTACTCCCTTCAATTATTATCAATCGAAGTCTAGAATTGAGATCAATTTGTGCTCTAATGGATTTTACAGAGCCATCATGGGCCTTGAGTTCGAACCTTCATCACCAGTAGAGAAAGGAAAGCACTTCAATAAGCTTGATGAAGCTTATGGTTTTCTTTGTCTTAGCATTTCGGATGATCTTCTTTTCCATCTTGATGGATTGACATCTCCAAAATAAGTGTGGGATCAACTTGCTATTCTCTTTGGAAAGCAGGATGACATGAGAAGCTATCAGCTAGAAAACGAGTTGATTTCTCTCAATCGTGAGAATTTCGATACCATAATGACTTTTTCACTCAATTCAAGCCCTTGGTGAAGCTATTGAAGAAATGTGGAGTGGATAAGAAAGATGAACAGTTGATTCTTCCTATCCTTTCAAAACTTGGAAAATATTATTCGTTTTGTGTTTCTTCTTTCAACACGGGAAAGCTCACAATTCCTAACTGGAAGATGCCTTCTCTCAATGCATTCATTGAATCTCTCACAAAAGAGCATGATAATCTTGTTCAAATGGGGTACATAAGCTCCAAAGATCAAGCCCTTTTTGCTGGAGGATCCAAAGCTTCGAATGGAAAAGGGAAGCAAAAGAAAGAGAAGCCAAAGTTTGATCCTTCCAAGCAAAGAGAAAAATCCAAGCAGTCGGATGAGCCATCCGGTTCTAGAAACATGAAAAAAGGAAAAGAGACCAAAGAGAATTCAAAATGTTCTTATTGCAGCAGAGGATATCATCTTGAAATCTCATGCATGAAGAAGACAATAGATCAAATGGCACTTCTCTTGAATAAAAAACAACATAACCCTTCCTGACGGTGCAAGGAAGAAGGACAAAATTGATCACCCCGAAAGAGGTCATGCACTCATGGCAACAGTTTCGAATCCATCCACTCTTCTCATTGATTCTGAAGCTTCGAACCACATGGCTGAAAATAAAGATTCTCTATCAGATTATGATCCGTCAAACACCATTCCCATCCACCTGGGATATGACTCTCAGATTTCATTAGAGGGCAAAGGTACCATTCATTTAGAGCATGGCAATTTTCACAATGTTCTGTATGTACCCTCCTTAGCTTCAAATCTTCTTTCCATTTATCAGATGACTCACACTGGTACACCAAATAAAGTTGTATTCTTCCCTAACAAAGTTGAAATTTATGATATTCAAAGTGGAAAACTTATTGCGGTTGGAAAAACAAATCACACAACAAAAGCTTATGAGTTTTCTCAATTTCTGCCACAACACAAGCCCACTGCTCTTCTCACTCGTGGAAATGAGGTTATTAGGCTTTGGAATGATAGGTTTGGACACCTCAATTATAAATATTTGCAGCTGCTACAGAAAAATTCCATGGTTGATGGCTTTCCAACGATCAAATCCTTGAAGGGAATATGCAAAGGTTGCATCATTGGGAAGCACCCCGAGCACAAATTTGACCGAGGCAAAGCTAGCAGAGCTTCTACTATTTTAGGGATGATACATTCTGATATCAGTGTTACTCTTCCACATACATCCATGAATGGATCAAGGTATGTTCTGACATTCATCAACAGTTCTCCATATTTACATGGGTTTTCTTCCTAAAAAACAAGTCGGAAGTCCTAGAAAAATTCAAGTTTTTTAAGGCTTCTGTTGAGACTGCTACTGAAAGGAATATCAAAGCTCTTATATCTGATAATCGAGGTGAATATATCAAATCAAATCTTCTGCAACTTTGTGCTGAAATCGGCATTCAGATCCAAGACACAGTTCTCTACACACCTGAGATGAATGGTGTAGCGGAAAGGAAGAACAGATCACTGGAAGAGATGGACACCTGTATGATTGAATCAAAAGGTTTGGATGTAAAAATTTGGGATGAGGCCATGAATGTTGCTGCATACATTCAAAATAGGGTTCCACATTCATCTTTGACTAATGTTACACCTTTCGAAGCTTACACAGGTCACAAACTTAATGTGTCCAATTTCGGGGTTTTTGGCTCAACCGCTTGGGCTAGAATTCCGAGTAAAAAGAGAATATCTTTGGATCCACAAAGTGTTGAATGAATCCTATTGGGATACATTGAAGAATAAAAGGGATAAAAACTCATGGATATCAGATCCAAAAATATATTCATTGAGTGAAGTGTCAAGTTTGAAGAACCGCTTCAAAAACTAGAGCTAGTCGAGGAAGAAACTGCCGATTCACCGCCTCCACCAGAAGAAGAAGTTGAAGAAGATGATGAAAGTATTGGTTCTAATATTTATGATATTTTATCATACCTTGATGAAAATGATATATCAGGTTCATAAGCTGATCCAGTTGTGCTTCCACACTTGCCAAAGTGGGCCCAAAATACACTTGATTCTACTGGTCCAAACATTGGAAATCCTACCGATCCAAGGAGGACTCGAGCAGACTTTCAAAGAGAAGGTATGGATCTTTATTTTTCTAATCCATTATTATTTGAGAAATGTTATTTGATGATAGGTTCATATCCCAAATCATACTATCATTCCTACCGAGATCCGAGGTGGCAAACTGCCATGGATGAAGAGTACAGTTCTCTTCAAAAGAATGCTACATGGGAGCTAGTTTCTCTTCCACCTGGAAGAAAATTAGTCCAATGTAAATGGGTCTACCACACGAAGGTTGCTTCTGATGGATATATCAGAAAATACAAATCTATGTTGGTGGAAAAAGGTTTCTCCCAAGTCCAAGGAGTGGACTACACTGAGACTTTTGTACTGATTGCAAAGATGGATTCCATCCGCCTAGTTTTGTCTATTTCCACATCCAAGCAATGGGAAGTGCACCATATGGATGTGAAGAGTGCTTTTCTACATGGAGATCTAAATGAAGAAATATATATGAAGCATCCAAAAGGATACATATCAGATCCATCATTAGTTTGCAGATTGAAGAAATCTTTGTATGGATTGAAATAGGCCCCAAGAGCTTGGTATGCAAAGATGGACTCCTTCCTTCTTTCTCGGAATTTCAAGAGATGCAGAGCTGATACGGATGTGTATCTACAAAAAGTTAAAGGTAATTTGATGAATATTGTTCTTTATGTTGATTATCTTCTCATTACTGGTAGCACTCTCCTTACAATCAACAAGCTAAAAACTGCCTTAAATCTAGCTTTTGACATGAGTGATTTGGGCTTGTTGAAGCAATTTTTGGGCTTAGAGATAGATAAAAATTTTGATGGGATCACATTATCTCATAAAAAGTATACTTCATACCTTCTATTAAAATTTAATATGGTAGAATGTAAGGCAGCTCCGTTCCCATTCCTCTCAGGAATCAGTCTCGAGGAGGGAAATTCTACACCGCTTGTAGATTGCACTATGTATCAACAGTTGATTGGTTCACTACTATACTTGACACACTCAAGGCCTGATATTTATTATGATGTGAGTTATGTATCAAGGTATATGCAGAAGCCCCATGAGCTTCATTGGTGGGCAGACAAGAGGATCTTGAAATATGTGCAAGGTATGAGACATTTTGGCATACACTATGCTGCAGATTCTGAGCTAGATTTCATTGGTTTCACTGATTCAGATTAGGAGGGTGATAGCATTGATTGAAAGTCCAATTCCATATATGTTTTCATGATTGGCCATTTCCCTATTTTTTGTTCAAACAAAAAGCAGGAAACCATTGCACTTTCTTCAGCAGAGGCAGAGTATCGAGGGGCAGTCAATGCTTGCATTCAGGCAGTTTGGTTGCAGGGTATTCTTTCCGAGTTTGATTTTGGTAGCACCACTTCGGCTGTCATATCATGTGACAATCAAAGTGCTATCAAGATCTCCATGGATCTAGTTTAGTGGCAGAGGACCAAGCACATTGAGACTCACATGCACTACATCCGAGAGCTTGTGCATGATCACACCATTGTTCTGCAATATTGCCCTATCGAAGAGCAAATTGCAGACATATTCACCAAGAGCTTCACTGAGAAGAAGTTCTCTTACCTCCATTCACTGTTGGGGGTGAGTTTCATCATGGTGGAGACATATTATATCCTTCTATGTTCAATTTGAGGGGGGGGTTTCTTCCCATTGGGTTTTCCCTTCTTTCCTCACTTAGAGTTTTTTATAGCATTTTTGGATTATTTTATTGGGGTGACCTTTGGTCTAAGTAACTAGGGCCCTATTCAGTTATTATTTTTTACATCATAGTATAGCTTGAGGGGGGGTGTTAGGATATCTTATCATTCAGTTATGTACTTTGCATGCATGCATGCATGCATTTACATGCATTTGCATGCATCCGCATGTAGCCCAGTCACCAGTTTGATGCCTCCAGCACCTTGTCCCCAGTCTGCCAGCACTCGGGAGCTTCCTTCCACTCAGTTTTAGCCCTCCTATTGCTTAGTGCACCCTACATGCGCCTACCACTTGTGAAAGGAGCCCTCTCTCACCTACCACTTAGTTCACTTTAGTTAGCTAGTTGTCTTTCCTTGATTTAAGGCTAGATTGACTCCTAACTGCTTGTATCACTCCGTTGGACCCCCAGTGAGACTAGACTGCCTATTCTGACTCCCGTTAGCTCATCATGCACACTCCACTGAGCCTCCTTCATTCAGTTAGTGTCTACATGTGCCATTTACACCTACCACACTCAGTTAGACTTAGTTTGACACATGGTTTACAGTTACTTGTGCATTGATGACTCCACTGATCTGATGATGAGGACTCCTAGTTGGAGCCAAGCTACACCATGCAGTATATTCGAATGACCTCCTTGGCTAATTCGATTTGCTCAGTCATTGTTACTGTATTGTATTGTATTCTATCATTTTGAGTTCAATAGAGCACTATTGCAAGCCTTTTGCACAGTTTACACCATATTTTGTGAGTTTCATCTATTGTGATTGATTTACTTTTTCATTAGATATGCTTTGCTCAATTTCACAATGGGTCGCGACAGACATATGTGATCTGCCGACATATGAAGGACTACCTAACCTAGAAATATTCATCAATGAGTTTGAAGACAAAGTATCAGAACCACAGCGCCTGCTAGCATTAGAAGAAGCACTAAAGGCCACTTCGACGAGGTGGTGGGTTGTGCACAAGTCGTCAATAACAAACTCGAAACAATTTCGATGATTAATGGAAGTATGATTTGGGGAAAATGAATGCTACCAAGGAAAGAAGTATTATGGAAGTACTAATCCAATGGATCATCTGGGAAAATGTCAGGCTATATGGGGGACGAAGCCAAAGCAAGAATGGGTTCATGCATTCATCCACACATTAGATGAAGTGTCGCGGAACTGGTACGTCTCAGTATAACTGAGACGAGGAATAACTACGTGGAAGGATCTAATAACTAGTTTCAATCACACCTTCAGTTTTTCTTATGAGAATCCTCCAATTGACAGTGCGTTGCAGGTAATCTGCAAGAAGATATTTGAGACAGTTCCGACTGAAATTCCAATGGGACCGTAGTGGACTGCGACACCAAATATTATGATGGAATGTTATAATGTCTTGGGAGGACCTGATGACGATGAATATCCTAGAGCTATGTATGTCCCAGAGTCCAAATCAAAGTCACGACGTTGAAGCACCAAGCATGCCATTAGACATATTCAAGAAGCCATTGAAATTAAGAATGTAAATATTGCGTCAGTGGAGAATCCAAAGTATGCCAGTATTGGAGACTATTGGGACAACACAACAATTGGGAAGATCACTGACTTATTGCATGAGTTTAAAGATTTGTTCCCGATAATTTTTTCAGAGATGAAGAGCATTTCTGGGGACTTGGGTGAGATGAAGATACCCCTTAAACTTGATTCTAAGCCATTAAAGCAGCGACCATATAGGTTGAATCCCATATACAAAGAGTGAGTGAAGGCCGAGATAGGATGGATGTTGGACACAGGGATCATTGATCTTGTTGAAGAGTCAGAATGAATCATCTCGATGGTCATCCAAGACCAGAAGACTAGCGACGTCGAAATTTGCGTCGACTTAAGGAATCTAAATAATGCATGCCTTCATGATCCATTCCCCACACCCTTTGTCGATGAAGTTTTTGAAGGTGTCAAAGGATAGGAAGTATATTCAGTTACAGGTGGGTTCTCAGGATATCACCAGATCAAAATTGCAAAAGAAGATCGACACAAAACCACCTTTGTAACAGAGTGGGGCTTCTTTTAGTACACAGTAATGCCATTTGGTCGCAAGAATTCCCTTGCAATTTTCTCAAGGCTAGTTGTCGCTGCTTTCAAATATTTTATTCACAAGTTCGTTGAGGAATATATGGATGAGTGGACTGTGTGTGGATTGGATAAATACCATGCTACGAGCCTCATGATGATGCTTGAAAGATGTCGACACCATCAGATCTCTTTGAATTTAAAGAAGTGTATCTTTTGTGCAACTTTTGGTACCCTATTGGGACATATTATCTGCAAGGAAGGTATGTTGGTCGACCAAGCCAAGATTGTGATCATTGTCGAGTTACCAGCACCAACGACATTAAAGTAGCTGAGGGCCACGTTGGGCCATACATGATACTATAGAAATTTCGTAAGGGGGTATGCAATGATTACTACGCCCATGGAGAAGTTGTTGAAGAAATATGCGAATTTTGAATGCGACGATGAGTGTTAGACGAGCCTCGACATATTGAAAGAAAATATGGTTGCAACACCAATATTAGTCTTCCCCGAATGGAAGAAATAATTCCATGTCCACGTACATGCTTCGTCAGTCGCGCTAGGAGTAATATTGGCCCAGCTTGGAGAAGGATCGATCGACCATCCTATTGCATTTGCTAGCTGGAATTTGTCGACAACAGAGATAATCGACAACACCAGCCGATATCCTATGTTGTTGGGTATAGACGGGGCAATAGAAAATTAGGCAGTTATCAATTTCAAGAAAAGAATGTTGTCTTTTGAGAATTGCAACATGAGGGTTATTGCTCCACTTGATCTAGTTGAAGGACAGATATATGTTGAATCATCGAGAGATGAGCTCACAGGAGGATGGGACAACATATATAATGTCTCAGAAGATTATATCAATTCCACTACTGATGTAGAATTGGGGTGGCTATCATGTCCCCAACCACCTCAGTTCTCTTTAGAGGTGATGGGAGGCAACTTGCTAATTTTCTTTTTTTCAAATTGCCATTGTTATGCAAAAACCATTCTCATTCTGTAGTCTATAATCCACAATCCACAATCCATAACTCGGAAAGGTGGAGTCCACAATTGTATAGCGCTGAAGAAATGATCCTCTAACTTTTGCAACCTACAATGTGGAACTCAAAAGTTGGAACATAGATTTCCACTACTCTTGAAAACTCCACTCCTGACTTCCGTAATCCACAATGTGAAACTTGGAATTCAGAACTCCAAATTCCACCGCTTCGAAAAATTCTCCTCTTTGCCTTCCGCAATCCACAATCCACCTTGTGGGATATGAAAATCGAAATGCCAAAACCATCCACCCGGATAGGTTTCTCCTCTGAATTCCGCAATCCGCGTTGTGGAAATTAGAAATCGTAATGTCGAATTCACCAATCCAGAAAATTTGCTCTTCTGACTTCCGCAATCCGCAATCCGCCTTGCGGGATTCAGAAATTGGAACATCAAAACCATCAACCCGGAAAAATTGCTCCTCCTACTTCCGCAATCCGCAATCTGTGTTGCAGAAATCAGAAATCGGAATGCGAAATTTACAAATCTAGAAAACTTACTCTTCCGACTTCCACAATCCGCAATCCGTAATGCAGATTTAGAAAGTCGGAAGCTCAACTGCACAACTTCTTAGGACCATAACTTCTTCATCTTAAGTTCAATTTGGGCAAGTCTGATACCTTTGGAAATCTCTCAGTGAGATCTAAGCAACTGCATGATCTTCAGCCACATCTAATATCTCTAATCCTATCCCTCTTCCAACCCAAAATGAGGCTCCAACCCTCCTCAAGGCCTCCTTTCCTCCTTGCATGGAAATCTGATTGCCTTCTTTCATGGGTTCTCCCTTCACCCAACCCACAGAGGGATCATGAAACACAATAGGGGTTTCCCAATTCCATTCCCAAGTCCAAGTGATGCCATGCAGTCCATTTAGAAGTGTGTGCAATGCATAAAAACATAAATAGTGTAACTAAATATGATCAATGTATCCGTAACATGCAATATTAGCAGCACATCTAACACAAGGAAATGGTAAAACAACCAAGCATAAATATGCCTCATACTCAAGCTTATACACATACTTCTTGTTGGTTAATTCAGATAATCATTTCATTCACATTGACTTGAAATAACATATAAACACAACATAGGAAATTAATACCATTTAGAACCACATAATGGAAATAATTTAGATCACAGAGAACACTTATCTATAAGACGAAGTTGCTCGAGCAACTGGCTATGTGAGAGCAACGATCCACCCAACCATAGGTCTCTGTCTAGCCTATATTATTTTAGCTAAGAGTCCACCCCCGAGATGGGATTTGTATCCACTAAGGAGGAACTAAACAAGCTCACTCACAACCATGATTTCACACAACATTCATGCTAATCTAGCACACAACTGGGTTTATCAAGCATGCAAAGAGACAAAAGGGAAGGATGCTAAGCCAGGGAGCTCAACCATAGAGCTACAAGAATCTCAACTAACTTAAACAACATTGGCACCCACAATACCTACACACCCCAATACAAGGAAGGTCTCCGTCTTTATTGCACAATCCCTGAGGAGCCCCTTCCCTCCAGTACTCTTCAGGGCAGGCATAGAAAGTTCCAAGCTGCCGACTCTTTGAGATTCTATCCTTCACTAGGTTTGTCAAGAAACTCCAACCTCTTTTCCTTCTCTCATTTTGTCATCCACACTTGGATTTTCTCAGCTTCTATTGCTAAAAATGACTCTGTCATCCACATTGCATTCCTCACTATCAATATGTGTCTTATTTCTGGTTCGATTCCTCCTCTTTCTACCAAAAGTACCGCCATATTCCTCCCTCTACATTTTTATTGAGGTTTCCCCACTTCGATTTTCCTTTCCACCTCCAGCTTCTTGGGCGTTTTGGCCACTCTATCAACGTGGCTTCCACCCAAAATTGTGACCCTTCCTCTTCGATTTTCCTGCTGGTTGTGTAATGCTTGGAACTGATTCTTGTTGTCCCACGATCCCACAATCCCCTCACCTCTCTCTAGTGGATACACATGCCCCCCTCTTGTTGGTTGCTTCCATAGCCAATTTTTATTTTTATTTTTATTGCAATATCATTATTTATTTGCAGCATTTTTACAATTTCCATGTCTTAATGGCACATGGCTAATAAAATATCAAATACTTTCCTTTTAAATAAAATCTGAGCATCCACTAGAGGGGCCTTGGCCTAGATCTCCACGCTAGGGAAAACATACATCGCATGTATACATTATTTATATTAAAAGTAAAAATACCCGAAGGGTCAAAATGGGGGTATTACAGTGGCGAAGTATCAGTTCTGTGTCATCGGATTCCGATGGGGCTCTAGAGAACTGGGAAAATAGGTTGCATGAGGTATCGGTCAGGAAGTGCACACGGATCACTCAGTCATTGAGATGGGTCACGACAAGAGTATGTGATCTACCAACATATGAAGTACTACCTAACCTGGAAATATTCATCAATGAGTTTGAAGACAAAGTATCAGAACCACAATGCCTGCTAGCATTAGAAGAAGCACTAAAGGCCACTCCAACGAGGTGGTGGGCTGCGCACAAGTCGTCAATAACAAACTGGCAACAATGTTGATGATTAACGAAAGTATGATTTGGGGAAATGACTACTACCAAGGAAATAATTATGATGGAAGGATTGATCCAAGGGATCATCTAGGAAAATGTCAGGCTATATGGGGGACGAAGCCAAAGTAAGAATGGGTTCATGCATTCATCCACACATTAGACGAAGTGCCATGGAGCTGGTACATCTCAGTAGAACTGAGACGAGGAACAACTATGTGGGAGGATCTAATAACTAGTTTCAATCACACCTTCAGTTTTTCTTATGAGAATACTCTAATTGACAGCGTGCTACAGGTAATCCACAAGAAGATATTTGAGACAGTTCCGACTGAAAGACCAATGAGACTGTAGTGGACTGCGACACCAAAGGTTATGATGAAATGTTATAATGTCTTGGGAGGACTTGATGATGACTAAGATCCTAGAGCTGTCTATGTCCGAGAGTCAAAAGGAAGTCGCGACGTTGAAGCACCAAGCATGCCATTAGACAAATTCAAGCATCCATTGAAATTAAGAAAGTAAATATTGGGTCATTGGAGAATCCAAAGTATGCCAGTATTGGAGACTATTGGGATGACACAAAAATTAGGAAGGTCACCGAGTTATTGCATAGTTTCAAGATTTGTTCTTGATGAAGTTTTCAGAGATGAAGAGCATTTTTGGGGACTTGGGTGAGATGAAGATCCCCCTTAAACTAGATGCTAAGCCATTAAAGCAGCAACCGTATAGATTGAATCCCAAATACAAAGAGCGAGTGAAGGCTGAGATAGAATGGATGTTGGATGAGGGATCTTTGAGCCTGACGAAGAGTCAGAATGGATCAGCCCGATGGTCATTCAGGATGAGAAGACTGGCGAAGTCCAAATTTGCGTCGACTTAAGGAATTTGAATGATGCATGTCTTCATGATCCATTCCCCACACCCTTTATCGATGAAGTACTTGAAGGTGTCAGAGGATAGGAAGTATATTCAGTTATAGATGGGTTCTCGGGATATCATCAGATCAAGATTGAAAAAGAAGATCGACACAAAACCACCTTTGTAATAGATTGAGGCTTCTTTTAGTACACAGTAATGCCATTTGGTCTCAAGAATGCCCTTGCAATTTTCTCAAGGCTAGTTGTCGCTGCTTTCAAATATTTTATTCACAAGTTCATTCCGGTATATATGGATGACTAGACTTTGTGTAGATTGGTTAAATACTATTTTGCGAGTCTCGGGATGATGCTTGAAAGATGTCGACATCATCAGATCTCTTTGAATTTAAAGAAGTGTATCTTTTGTGCACCATTTGGTACCCTGTTGGCACATATTACCTGCAAGGAAGGTATGTTGGTCGACCTAGCCAAGGTTGCGATCATTGGAAACTTACCAGCAACAATGACATTAAAGCAGCTGAGGGCCATGTTGGGACATACATGATACTATAGAAATTTCATAAGGGGGTATGCAATGATTACTATGCCCATGGAGAAGCTGTTGAAGAAATATGTGAAGTTTGAATGGAACGATGAGTGTTAGATGAGCCTTGACATATTGAATGAAAATATGGTTGCAACACCAATATTAGTCTTCCTCGACTGGAAGAAATAATTCCATGTCCACGTACATGCTTCGTCAGTCCCACTGGGAGTAATATTGGACCAGCCTGGAGAAGGGTCGATCGACCATCCTATTGCGTTTGCTAGCTGAAATTTGTTGACATAAGAGAAAAATTATACAACGACAGAAAGATAAGGCCTGGTGATGGTATATGTATTACAAAATTTCCGACACTATCTATTAGGAGGATACTTCAACATGTTTACTGACCACTCAACACTGAAGTACCTGGTTAACAAGCCTGTGTTGGCGCGGAAGATCTGTCAGTGGTTTTTGTTGTTTCAAGAATTTGACTTTGAAATAATAATGAATCCTGGATGATTGAATGCGGGACCTAACCATAAGTCGAGGATCGAATCGGGAGAGGAACCAAGTAGCATCAATGAGGGTATTCCCGATGTATAGTTATTTGGAATTGGAATGGTCTATAACCACTTAAACAGACTGTTCATTTTTAGGCTATAGAAAGAGCACCTGAAGGGTTCACCACTAATCGGAAGAAGCAATTAGTAGTCAGAGTTGCTGATTTCCAACTAATCGCAAGATAGTTATACAAAATGGGACCAGATGAAATTCTTCATCGATGTGTCCTTCCACATGAGCAAGAAAGAGTGTTGGATGAGGCTCACAGTGGGATCACAAGAGCGTATTGTGGAGGGAGCGTATTGTGGAGGGAGCGTAACTTCCCGAAAAATACTTAGAGCTAGATTATGGTGGCCAACACTGCATGAATACACAACAGATTACACCAAGAGCTACAATGTATGTCAAATGATAGGGAAACCATTGTGACAGGATGAGATGCCATTGGTGCCTCAGTTGACATTACAACCATTTGAAAAATGGGTGGTAGAATTTGTGGGAACCATTAACCCACCAGGAAAAAGGACTAGTGAGAGGTACATCATTACTACGATAGACTACCTCAGAAGATGGGCCATAGAAGCACCAGTAAAAGATTGCATAGTTACAACAACAGTAAGATTTCTTTTCGAAAATATGGTCACCAGGTTTGGTGTCCCAAGATCTTGATGAGCAACCAAGGTACACATTTTTTCAACCAGACCATCAGAGAAATGACTAAGGAGTTTCAGATTCAACATAGAAGAAGTACCCCATACCACCCAAAGGAGAATGGAGCAGTTGAAGCATTGAACAAAATCTTGGAGAATGCACTCACTAAGGTGTGCAATACAAACCGCGACGACTGGGACTTGAATATTCCAACGATATTATGGGCCTATAGAAAAAAGTGTAAAAGATTGACATCCCAGACCCCCTTCAAGTTGGTATATGGACAAGAAGTAGTGATGCCTATGGCATACATTTCCCTCGTCCTGCACATAGCAGTAGCGACAAGTATGAGTGATGATGCATCTATTGAAGAAATATTGGTGCAGTTACTACAATTAGAAGAAGATTGCTTCATCGTGGGGTTTCAACAGCAGGTAGAAAAATATTGACAGAAGGCATGGCATGATTTCCATGTAAAGACGAAGCACTTTCAATGCAGAGACATGGTACTCCTATACAACAAGAAGTTCAAAAAACACCTAGGTAAGCTCCAAATGCATTGGCTTGGTCCATATGTCATAAATTTCATTACTGATGGAGGTGCAGTTCAATTGCAAAAGTTGGATGGAACACTTTTGATGAACTTAGTGAATGGGAGTCGGTTAAATCCCTTTCGGGATATCTTGGCGCAGCTCCACTGAGGAAGGTAGTAGGTTCAAAAAAAAACAAGAACAATGAAAAAGGTACACCACGCAGTTCGGGAGTCTGTTGAAGGAACTACAACAAGATTTGAAGTTCAAACATATGTCGAGGGAATTGCAACAAGATTGGAGTCCATATTCCTGACGATGCAACGACCACGAGGTTTGGGCCCTATTAACATCCAAACCAATGAAGCGCGAACTAGTCATATCGAGTAATAAATGAAACAGTTAAGACGCGGTGAATGACGACGCAAGTGGATGGAGATGCATTTAATGCCGCATTATTGCGCCAAATTGGGTAAATCGATAGTGGATTTGGGTAATCATTGTCCAAATCAATTTTATGGATGCAGAGGAGGAAACCAAAGCTATAAAAGCACACGTAGGTAAAAAATCCGTCCCATTGCACATTGAGGGAGTGTTGAAGAAGTCAGAGAGTGAAGCTAAGCAGATTTGAAGTTGAAGAGTTGTGATGGCTCAGGTGATATCCAGTACTAGTACGCAGGAGCCAACTAGGGCAAAGGCACCCACAGTTGAATAGAAATCAGAGATAACATCTGCACCGGCCTAGATATTCCGAAAGAAAAGAAGCACCAACCGACTAGTGGATATGGAAACAAGAACAAAGACCACCCATAGCACAATGAGAGCTACAAATACAGGAGGATAAGCGGGCACTTCAGGAACCATAGGAGAAGATGCAAAAACAACGAGAGGAAGGGACAAGCAGCAGAAATGTCCAACTGCAGTGGACATTCCTGGCTATCTTCCATCGAGGAGAGAAGGGGCTCTGTCGATAAGACTTGGGAAGAATGCCAAGTAAACGATAGTAGAACTAGCGACACTAGAAGGTGTCCACATTACTAGTGGAGTGTTGCAGCGGCTACATAAGCTGCAATACAGCGACCATGATGTCTTAGCATATCCCAAGTGTGCCCAGTAGACGTTCATGGAGAGAATTCAGGAGGAAGGAGGTCCAATCGTAAGGGAACTAATGCCATGGGAATTGGGACTACAACGATCGGGATTATTGTCGATTATTCACATACCACATTTTTGGCATTCCGCGAAGTTCAATGCATGCATCAACCAATTGCTTATATATCTCCTTGGTGGTTACTTGTGGATCGACATAAAGATCCCCATTAATGTGGATCTTATTGCAAGGATTACCGGATTACCCAAGATGAGGGTAGATTCGTCACAGTATTTCCAAGGTAAAGGTAATTATAAGAAGTTGGCAGCAAAGATGAAAGCTAAATATGAGGTGGAGAAAAAAACCTAGGGTTACCTGGTCGACACAATCAATGACTGAGCTTTCAGGATCGTAACAAAATTGTTGGCTATCAAGATAGTGCGGAAAAACTGCCCCAACCAGTGCACATCAGAGGTAATTCCATTAGCGAAAAAATGCGCAACCGGGGTTCAGATGAAATGGTCATTGTTCCTATTGAATGAATTAATGAAGGACACAGTCGCAGCACGGGAAAAGGGTAATCCTTCTACTTATTCATGGATCCTATTGTTAATTGCTTTGGTCACATGGATGAAGCCACCAAAGTACCAAGGAATGGAAACAAAGTATGCCAGAGTGTGTCGAGGGGAACGATATCAAAATCTATGGGAGATGAATGACAAGGACAAACAACAAGACAACAATATTCAATTTTACATCTACTTGGAATATTTACACACACAAGTAGTGAAGGTCCCAAGATTGACAAAGGTCATGACAACAAAATATCGACAGATTGCGAGGCTCGTGGTGGGGCCTCAAGGAATTTTTATCCAAGCATGTGCAGACCCAGCAAAGCAATGGTTGACAATGCAGTATAAACCGATTGAACATGAGTTGGATGTCATTGTAGAGGAATGGAAAAATGAATTGAAGACCCCAGTCGACGATGACCAACTGTCGGATCTAAAGGATGGAAATATGACAGATGTACCAAATATGCTGACGAAAAAAAAAGACCAAGAACACAAGGATGAAGGCGTGGATGATCAATCAGGTAGTGCTAGTCATGATGGGTCGACCGACACTCTGACAGATTTAGAGTTGGAAGCACAAATACAAGAATAAATAACGAAGAATCGAATGGAAAGAGGAGAGAAGAGTACCACTTTTGGTCTCCCCAACAAGCAGATGAACATGTTGCTCAACAAAATGACAAGTGTCACAAAATAAAATCGAGCCAAAGTGACATAGCATACAATAGATTATTTCCATCAAGTGTCATAGTTACTACAAACATTGTGTAAAGCGGTTATGGAAACCAGGGTGAATCTAGGGCTTGCACAAGCAAGCCAATCAGAAGTGTGACAGAAAGAGATTGATATTGGAACTCACCAGCGCATCATACAGGTGCTACCTAGTGCGATCACAACAAGAAATGAAGAGTTAGACTCCACCCTGCGTGGAATAGACATTGTAAGTATTGACCTCAATATGTTACCTATGTTCATGTTGCATTGCACCCACATTGGGTTTAGCGAAGAAATTAACGAGTGCAAATCATCGACACACAACCAGATGATAAATTACAAGAGGTAGGTAAGAAGTGTTGAGGCGGAGATTGAACAACTCCGAGTGGAAAATGAGATAGTAATGAAAGAAAGGGAGAGAACACTGGATGATAGAAAGAGGTTGGAACATGCCATCTCGATGGCATGCAAGAATGCACCAGAAATATCTAAGGAGATGATCGTCGAGGCCAAGGCATTAAATTTTTCCATAGTCATTGTGTATCTTAGAAAAGTCAACGAGGATTTGCAAACGAGGGTGGCACCGAGCACACTACCAGAATAGGTGGAAGCGCGGAAGAACACTATTGAGGATGTTGCGACGGAGATCGAAGAATTGGAGAAGGAAGCACAACATATTGTGGAAGAAGTATCACAATTTTGGGGAAGTCTCATACAAGATGAGTAGTTGCACCAGCTGAATGCACAACTTGGGGAAGCAGAGGCATAGCTAGAGGCATTGAGGGGATGACTAAAGGAAATGCCCCTATTTTTGCAAATGACTAAAGTGACAGAACTGAAGGACTTGTAGCAATAGGTTAACAAGGCGTGAAAGAGACAACAGAGGAGGACAATGCAGTTTGACGAGTTGCAGTCTAAAGTGGAGCAGCTGGAAATCAAAGCTATGCCAGTATTGATGCAGATCACGACAAATTTAGAGAAATTGTAGTAGACAAAAAACAAGCATCCAGCGGAGCAGGAGGTTGAGGACTACATAGTGCTCAAATCAGTAGTGAGGGAAGTTCTTGGCAAAATTAAAGTAGCATACGAATATTTCAAGACAGATGTGAACACACAAACAATGTCCGGATGAAGTGCTTCGAGGGCGAGCCACAAGATTATGTTGGGGGCTTGTTGTGAAAATCCTCATAGTAGATCTAAGAGATGATGTATACCTCACAAGAAAGTAATTGATTAAGCAAGAAAATAGAAGAAGAGTGGTCAATGCAGTATAATGAGCAACAAAATAATAATATAGTAGAACTCGAATAGAAGCAGAAATACTTCACACACACTAATTAATTAATCACAATATGGACAAATAAATAGTACAATGCATGAGGATTCGAATGTCTAAGGTGGCAATTCGAATTATCCTTCATGGAATGATCAAAAGATCACTGGAGTGTCATCGGAGCACAACTAGTAGTCTATCTCATCATCAGTGGAGTCATCAATGCTCAAGTAACTGTCAACCATCAGTCAAACTGAGTCTAACTGAGTGTGGTAGGTGTAACTAGAACTAATTGAATGAAGGAGGCTCAGTGGAGGGCATATGAGGAGCTAACTGGAGTCAGAATGGGCAATCTAGTCTCACCGGAGATCCATCGGAGTGATATAGTCAGTTGAGAGTTAGTCTAACCTTAAATCAATGAAGGAATTGATGATAACTCAATTAACTGAAGTGCAACTAAGTGGTAGGTGAGAGAGGGCGCATGAGATGCATGCAATTGCATGAAGGGGTGCACTAAGCACTAGGAGGGATAAAACTTATCTAAGAGAAGCTCCTGGGGGCTGGCTAATTGAGGGCTAGGTGTTGGACCGATGACTGGGATGCATGCAAACCCTAAAAGTGCATGCATGACTGAAAATGCAAATAATGAAAATGCTGTTAGGACTAGGATGGAGTATAGGAATATCCTGACACCCCCCCTTAATCCATCCTGGCCCCTAGTAACTAAGACCAAAGGTCACCCAATACAATGAATAATAACAGTCAATAAACCGAGGAAATGGGGAAAACCTCATGGGAAAAATACCCCCCCTCAAAATAGACTGTAAGGCACACACAAAAATAAATGCTCCAAACTCAAGCAGGTATGATGCTTGGTCATATGTCAGGAGGTATCTTCTTCTTGGGAAGAAGTGGATCATGCTCAGAAAGCATGTGCTTGTACTTTCTCTTCAGATCGAATGTGATGAGAACAAATCCAAAATTAAGAGGATGATCATTGAACCTGTGATTCGAATCAGCTGAGGTAGGATCAAATCTATGAATGTGTAGATATTCTTTTGTCTTCTCCTTCGAACCATCATGGGTGAGATTATGCCAAAAAAAACCATCAAATAATAATGATTTCTTGGAATCCAAATCAGCTCCAAGACTTGATAAATGGTTTCTTGAGATCTCCTTTGAACCAATAGGGGTGAGATCAAAACCATCATATGCATGAGAAATTATCCCAAGTAGTAATTGCTTAGAATCCGAATTAGATCCAAGACTTGAATCATGGTTTCTTGAGATCTCCTTTGAACCATAAGAGGTGAGATCAAAACTAGTACATGCATGAGAAATTATCCCAAGCGGATGGCAATGGCCATATTCTTCAATGACCTTCTGAAAGCATGGAATAATGATCATATAGTAGTAAATAAGAGGTGATTGCTTGAGGAGAGCGAATGCATTACCTCCAATAGCTGATTTGACCTCTGAAACATTCAATAGATCATGATGCAGACCAACAGACTCTAGTGCAAGAGAGGATTTAGGACCTTCTGCAATATCTAGAGTGTGAGCTGGCACAGAAAGAGAAGAAATTTGGAGCAGGAGTGTAGAATCTGCAAGTTCTTCTTCTTTGTGGACAACTTCAATATGAGATGTGTTTGATACTGGTTCATGATCAATGAGATCATCAAGGAGGGCGAATGCATCACTTTGCTTGCTCTTGAAGGGGTTTGGACCAAATCCTTCATTCTGTTTGCAGAATCTTTCATCCAGATGGGCCCATAGCTCTTTTGGAGTTTCAACATCATCAATGATTTGGTAAAACATGTATTCAGGAAAAGCAAGCATCATTCTTCCAAAGGCTATGTCACCTTTATTCAACCAGTCAATCTTCTCTTCAGATGATTCGAACTCTCTTTCAAAATAACAATCAAAGAGATCATGGATCTTCAAATATGCTATCATTTTTTGTTTCCATTCATCATAGTTGAATGGAGAAAGAAGAGGGATTTCTTCTTAATACATGGAAGCTGTAGAAGACCTGCAAAAACAATAGAGAATATCTGCAAATGCTACTACTGCGAAAATGCAGAAACTGCTACAACTGCTGCACTCGAAATCTTGATAATAACCTGCAAAAAACTCTCAGGAATGGAGATAAACAATACTCTCAACATGCTTTGATACCATGTGAAAATCCTCACAGCATATCTAAGAGATGATGTATACCTCACAAGAAAGTAATTGATTAAGCAAGAAAATAGAAGAAGAGTGGTCAATGCAGTATAATGAGCAACAAAATAATAATACAGTAGAACTCAGATAGAAGCAGAAATACTTCACACACGCTAATTAATTAATCACAATATGGACAAATAAATAGTACAATGCATGAGGATTCGAATGCCTAAGGTGGCAATTCGAATTAGCCTTCATGGAGTGATCAAAAGATCACTGGAGTGTCATCAGAGCACAACTAGTAGTCTATCTCATCATCAATGGAGTCATCAATGCTCAAGTAACTGTCAACCATTAGTCAAACTGAGTCTAACTAAATGTGGTAGGTGTAACTAAGTGTAATTGGAACTAACTGAATGAAGGAGGCTCAGTGGAGGGTGCATGAGGAGCTAGCTGGAGTCAGAATGGGCAGTCTAGTCTCAATGGAGATCCATCAGAGTGATACAGTCAGTTGAGAGTCACTCTAACCTTAAATCAAGGAAGGAACTAGTGATAACTCAATTAACTGAAGTGCAACTGAGTGGTAGGTGAGAGAGGGCGCATGAGATGCATGCAATTGCATGAAGGGGTGCACTAAGCACTAGGAGGGATAAAAATGATATGAGAGAAGCTCCTGGGGGCTGGCTAACTAAGGGCTAGGTGCTGGACTAATGACTGGGATGCATGCAAACCCTAAATAATGCATGCAAACCCTAAAAGTGCATGCATGACTGAAAATGCAAATAATGAAAATGTTGCTAGGACTAGGATGGAGTATAAAAATATTCTAACACTTGTTGGCATGGGGATAGTTCATAGAAGTTTTGGTACAAACAGCGACATCGACAAGGGTAAAAGACCAATCGAAGAGTGTAGAAAAGCAGAGAAAGTAGAGTTAGAGTTAGTTAGACTTAGTGGTTAGGATGTGGCCACTTCGCGAAGTGGACCAATTTTGTAATGTCCATTGAGCCTATAAATAGAGGTTTCATTGTAATCCTTTAGGGAATCTTGATCTTATTATCTTAGTATCGGATGATCTTGGCATCTCGCACTCTAATCTTCTTGATTCACATCCTTGTCGGAGGACTGATTTTGATCTGAGTTTTTCACGGATGGGTTTTGCGGATTTATATCTCTGTTGGTTCTGCGATGTGTAAGACAGGTTGATGTATAATGAGAAGGAATGTTTTGTCCATGACTCTGTCGCTTATGTGTTGCGTTGCAGTATGATTAATTCTGTTGCAATATCATTAGATCTGTAATGTCACAGCTATGATATGTATCTCATATCTTTTAAATATGTTTTTATAATCTGTTACTGCGTAAATCTGATTATTATGTATTTTTACGCGATGATGATGTTACAATGCAAATGTTAACAATGTCGATATTTGGGTTATGTTGCAATTAACTAATGATAATGAATTTACTCTTAAACTTGTGGAAGCTTGGTTCCTGCAACCCCCTTAGGTGCCTTGGGTGAGACCTCACTCGCTTTGTGAGTGTTACTAGAAAGGATAAATTCTTTCCGTGCCGGTATCTATGGGAGTTTAGGTCAAGATTTGTTGACACTGTGCGAAGTGAACCCATGTCGACAGATCTGTGTCAACATCACCAGTAGCAATGTACTGAATTCTTATGGAAACTTTATGGACCATGTCTTTGATGTAGTGGTGTTTTCTCTCAATGTGTTTCGATCTATCATGAAACACATGGTTTTCTAAGAGCTTAATGCAACTTTGATTGTCATAGTGAATCACAGTAGTCTCAACCTTCCAACCAAACAACCTAATAAGTAGTTTCCTAATCCACACAACTTCTCGGCAGGCGGTACTAACTGCAATATAATATGATTCTGTAGTACTCTAGGCTATGGATCCCTGCTTCCTACTGGACGAAGATATCATAGATGATCCCAAGCTAAAACAAAATCCGGATGTTCTCTTTCAGTCCACAATACTACCACCCTATTTAGAGTCGGTATAACCAAGTACCATCACTCCACCACTAGAAGCATATATTAGTCCATAAGAAATCCTCGAAGGTATCTAAGCACATGCTTGGAAGAAACCCAATGTCTATGTCTTGGCTTAGATATGAACTGACTCAATATTCTCATAACATAACATATGCTTGGTCTAGTATGTATCAAATAAATCAAGGAACTAATCATCTATCTACACATGGTAGGATCCACTAGAACCAATCTAAAATCTAACACATGTAGTTTATTCATATTAGAAACCATTGGTGTAGACATGGATTTACAATCCATCATACCAAACCTATGAAACACATCGACTGTGTACTTTCCTTGTGAAAGAAAGATCTCATCTTTCCTTTTCCAAACTTCCAGACCAAGAAAGTAGTGCATAAGACCCATGTCTTTCATTTCGAACTTAGAAGTGAGAGCCCTCTTGCACTGAGCTATTTGTTGTTCCTCTCCAGTAAGGAACTTGGTCATCGACATAGAGAACCAAGATCAATGGTTGGTTCTTCACAAACTTTAAGTATATGTTGGGGTCATCTTTTCTTTTGGATAATCCCAAGCTCTGAAGATAGCTTCCAATCCTAGAATACCAAGCCCTTGAGGTCTGCTTAAGTGCATACATGGATTTATTAAGTTTGCATACATGGGACTCCTTTCCATGAACTACAAACCCCTCAGGTTTTTGTATGTATACTTCTTCCTCAACTTCACCATTGATAAATGCAGTCTTCACATCTATCTGGTGAAGTTTCCACCCCATAAATGAAGAAAGGGAAATTATAGCTCAAATAGTGATGTACCAAGACACAAGAGTGAATGTCTCATCATAGTTCATCCCTTATTTTTGTGAGAAAACACAAGCCACAAATATAGCTTTATATTTCTCAATACTTCCATCAGTTGCATGTTTGATTTTATAAATCCGCTTGGAAGTTACTAGAGACTTCCCTTTCGGTTTGGGAACCACTTCCCACACATCATTTTTCATGATGGATTTGTACTCTTCCACCATGGAATATTTCCATACCTACTACTTGGCAGGTTCCTCATAGATGGTGGGTTCTGAATCACTGGTGTGACTCATCTGAGCTACATATCCTAAAAATATTTCATGTCTCCTTCGGTCTCTAAATGTGCTTGGTGGTGCTCCATGTTTTTCTTCCTCTTGCAGAATCTCTCAACACCATGCAGATATTCTCTTAGCAGGAGTTTCATCAAGAGATATTTCTACCAATTATACTGGCTCTTTGTGATCAAGTCGATCTAAGGACTCTTCTGGCTTCTCCTTCTCAACATCTAAAAGGGGAGAAATATTAGAAGTTCGATCCTTCATCATGGGAGTCTCATGCTCCTCCATATCTGAATCACATTGAAGTTATTTAGATTGCTTGAAGGAATCCTCTTTGTGAAATTTTACATCTCTATTGACTTTAATATTCCTTTGTCTTGGAACATAGATTCTATAATATTTGTAGGATACACTATATCCAACCAATGTGCCTTTCTTTCTGGATGGATCCATCTTTTTCCTATTCTCTTTTGGAACATGAATGTAGATATGCCAACATAAAATATTCAAGTGTCCAACATCTTTTTTTTCACCAGTGAAAACTTCTTTAGGAGTCTTTTCTCTTAGGATAACATGAGGAATTTTATTTTGTATATAAACATCAGTGCTAGAGGCTTCTTCCCATAGGGAAGTGGGAAGATATTGATCACAAATCATAGCTTTTGCAGCCTCACATATTGTTCTGCTATTTCTTTTAGCAACCACACTATGTTGTGGGTTGTAAGGTACAATCAAATGTCTTCTTATCCCTGCATCTCAGCAGAATTCATTAAAGTCATGATACTCGAACAATCCTCCATTATTAGATATCAAAGAATGGATTTGCTTTCCAGTATGATTCTCACCCAATGCTTTAAACTCTTGAAACTTGTTGAAATTTTCACTCTTTTCCTTCAGAAAATAGATCCATGCCTTGCGATAGAAGTCATTTATGAAAATCACATAGTACAGATAACCTCTCAAGGATGGTGCAGACATGGGACCACAAAGATCTAAATGGATCAAGTACATGATCCATTTATATCTTTTAGTACTGTTCGGAAATATTTTCTTGATGTTCTTACCAAGAGGACAACCTCTACAAATAACATCATTCTCATATTGAAATATAGGCATACGTTTTACCATCTTCTATAATCCAAGTATTGATTTGAAATGAAGATGACCGAGCCTCCTATGCCATAGTTCACAAGGACTGACAGTGTAACGGATCATGGCTTTAATGAACTTTCTAGGAACTTTATAGAGGCCTCCCTCCCTAACTCCAATCACAGCTACAAAATTCAAGTCTGAATTCTTAGGCCACAAGAGATCTTGGTTGTCCATAAGATTACTCTAAAACCTTTATCTTCTAGAACTGAAATGGACATGAGGTTTTTCTTTAGACCATGAACATATAGAATATCATCACCTGAATTCAATTGGAAGGAAGTGGATCCAACTCCTTGGATCAAATAGGTGGTATTATCTCCAAGCTCCACCTAATAGAAGAACTTCTTTTCCTTCATATTTGAGATACCACTCCTATATCCAACAATATGTTTTGGTGCACCACTATCCACCAACTATGTCTTAGCATTAGTGGTAATGGATCCATCTAGAGATGAGATAAGATAGTACTCCTTCCTTGTCTCTTGATCATTTGAATAATTATTTCTTGTAGGTTCATCTTTTGTAGTAGTAGAAGCATGAAATCTACCATTGAACTTTCCTTTTTGCTTTGCATGGCAGTCTCTTGCAAAGTGGCCCTTCTTATTGCAATTGAAGCATTTGAATTTAGAATTATCAAATTTCTTGTTGTATTCTTTTTTCCTTTGATGATAAAACTTCTTCTGAGAAAAGGATTTCTTTCCTCTCTTTGTCCTTTCCGTAAGAGCAAGGTTGTGTTCTTTGGAGGAAGCAATTTTCTTTGAATTCACCCTTCTCAAAGGAAATCATGCCACAATATTTCAAAGTTTGGTTTCACCTCTCAACCATTATAAATAGACAATAATTTCTCCCATGAGGATGGAATACCATCGACACGAGTCTGAATAAGATCATCATCATTGATAGTAACTCTAATGCTCATGAGTTGATCTCTTACTTGAGAGATATGTGTGAAGAAGGAAGCAACAATTTCTTCCTTCTTCATCTTCAGATTATGAAGCTTGTTCTTTAGGGATATCTTCTGATTGGGAGCCTTCTTCTCATAAATATTTATCAATGTGTCGAAGCACTCTGTTGTAGTCTTCAATGGAGTAATCACTGGCATCAAAGTGTCTTTCACATAATCATAAATGATTCTCTTTGCTTTGGCTTGATTCTTCTTGAAATAAATGCACCCAACATTATAAGTAGGCTCTTCAAAAAAATTGGATACGTATCCATCTACATCATTCTCTTCCATGATATTCAGAATCCTGGCCTTCCAAGTATTGAAGTTCGAAGTTCCTTCAATTCTGTCTTTCAGTCTTACTGAGATTGAAGCCATTATTATTCAAGTACTGTGCTCACCCAAGATCAACGTGGGCTCAATCTTGACTACAAATCTTATCTCATTCATGCTATGAGCTATGATACCATGTTAATTTTTTTTATCTTAATGTGGAATTATAGTAGTACTTGAAATCCAATGAATAATCAACAAGCATAAGCATTCCCATGAAACATAGTATTTACCTTGGGGAAACCCTCTCGTACTTGAGGGAGAAAACACTAGCAAAATATTCCTTAGAATATTGATACATAGCAGAGAATGTATTTACAATGAGCAGATTACATCAAGCACCATTGGTGCATTATCAGAGATAAATACCAAGCATCCCTGGTGCAATCACAGAGCAAGCAAGAAGATGGAAGAATAGAACTCAGAATAATATCCTACACAAAATCAATTCGTTAATTTTGGTAACATGCTCAATGAATGTGAATTTCCTTCGAGAGAAAAGAGAATTCGCTCTCACATTGAATTCATCAATCCTGCATAACATATATATACCATACTTCTCATGCTTTGGCTTCTATTTTTATCTTCTAACTTCAGGATGAACTTTCCCTTCATCTAGATGCTAGATCACTTAGTTAGGTGGATAACTCAAGTGTCTCCATGCAAGTTTCATAACTTAAGTGTCATAACTCAAGTGTCGTAACTCAAGTGATGTCTTTTAGTTCAACTTAAGTGTTGACATGTAAAACACTTTAGTTAACTAGATCTTCTTTATTAACACTTGGTTAAATATTTTAATTGAAGTCCTTGATAACATCATTGAAGTGATAATTCAATTTCTCCTTTAATTAACTGAAGTCCTTCTTGTTAACATCACTAAAGTTTAACAATTCATGTTCTATCTTATTTAACTGAAGTCTTTATCTTTATGAAGTGAGAAAATAGATTTCTCTCTTATCTTATCACATCTTATCTTTATCTCTTGTATTATCTACATGATCCACATGTGCCAACTTTAATTTATCTATAATATCAAATATACTAAGGATATTTTTCCAATGATGTGATCATCTTGGTCTACTATCATTCCAAGTGGTCATATGCTAAATTAATTCACTCTAGAGGTGTCCAGTCTATAGAGGAGACTTAATAGCTCAACCATGGTTGGTAGTTCATCACACACAATTCATGCTTCGACATGCAAAGCATTACCTCAACACATGAGGAACCACCTAATGACATGATGACATGTCTTGACACACAAGACCTTAGTATTGAAAAAAAATATTGTACAACACCATCACTTTGACATACAAAGCACTTACCTCAAAACATGAGACTTATTCATTCTTGAGTCCAAATCAAGATTCTTCTCCAAGTTTCTTGAGTCCAACTCAGGATCCTATAAGGCACTACATCGACACACGAGGATCAATATTAACACACAAGATTGACTTCGATAATGACTCATGATGTTGTAAATTTAAGACAAGAGAGTTGAAGAGAAAAAACAGAGAAGATAATGAGAGAGAACTCATTCCCATACACAAATATCCATTCGAATTCCCTAAGTGAGTGACTCCAATTCCAATATGGTAACTCCAAAGGATACAGGCCAACTCGAATTTATGAGAGAGAGGAGTTACTGATTCATGATATTCCTTCCTAGGATAAAAAATGGTGGAGTAAGGAGGGAGTTAAACTTTTTCCAAAGAGTGCAGGATAAAAATAGCCAATGAGGGCACATGAGTGTATGAAGAGTATCACAAGAGGATAAGGAGGGTGCATTAGCCAAGTAGGCCCACCAATCCTCAAAGATTACTCAATAGTTTATCCATAACCCAAAATAATAAAAAATAGGACCCAACAAGTAATGTCAAGGAGAACAACAACTCTTAGTCCCCAACTCCCTCACAAGTGGAATCCATGGGCCCCCATTCTTTCTAGTTGTGCAAATTGAAGATAGTTATTTAATTAAAAAAAAAGAACAACAACAACAACAATAATAACAATAATAATAATACTATCTAAAGTCCATAGTCCCAGCACCTAGTGCCCAATAATAAACAAAATAATAACATATGTCTGGCACTTAACAACTAGGGTATTACAAGACCTCAAATTCCAATTGGAGGAAGCTAATATTAAGATTGATTATTTGAAGCATCATTTCATTGAATCTAAAAATGAGCCGAAACCACTCTTATAGAAATTGATTCATGTGATAGACAAGGAAACCACTCTTATAGAAATTGAGATTTTGAATCAAGTGAAACCATCTAGTGCCACCTTAGCATTATTAAGAAGTACGATTTAGAATCTAGGAGATGTAAATTACACACCTTACTCTAAACTAGATAAATCATTCAGAATTCTAAAAGGAAGGAAATCCATAAATCAACAGGGATTGGCCTGCATGGCTACATTGCAATATTTTGTGGAGAAAAGGGGACATGGGAATACAACTAAAAAATTAGTAGGTTCATGATAGAGGTCAACTCATCTTGGGACATCATAGCCAGCAAAGGTAGATACTTCTAAGAGATCAAATAAATAAACGTCCATGGAAGAGGAGGCAATATGCAATTTTTTTAAACAAAAAGACATAATTAAGGATAGATTAAAGAGGATTCTCAAAATGATTTGGAATATTCAACACCTCATCATCTCTAATTTTATTTATAGAAGACTACCAATTCCCATCATGGCATCCGATATTGCATGACACAACATATCTCCTCACATGTTTGTGTATAAGGTGGGAAGCACACAATTGGAGCACTATGACTATAAATAGATAAATTGAAGAAGGAAAATAAGTGGTTAGAAAGATACATCCGAAAGGATACCAAATTTTTGTAGAGTAGATATATAGGGATCTACAACATTAGATTCCTTCTCCTCCTCCTCCTCCTCCTCCTTCTTCATTGTAATGAGATTTGAGAAATTCCTTTTATAGAGGAAGACAATAGACTCAGGGATGAGATCAATGGATCCTCCTTGATGCATTTTCTATTGTATTGAAGAACAATGAGATTTCTATTGAATTAAACTAGGACATAGGCCATTTTCCAATACGTTTAAGGACATAATGTCTTATATGTGCTATTTTGTTTTCTCTTTGTGGTTGAATGTCCTTATTTTTGTTGCATGGATCTATAGATCTATCTTATTTCACCCACATGATTTTTAAATGTCATGAATATGTTTAGTGGAAAGCATCATGGATTATTTGATGTTAAATATGTTTATGATATTGAGCCCCTTTCAAAGGAATCAAGTTATGATTAAGGCATCCCTACATTATTTTCTTCAGTAAATTTGGGTTTCTTCCACAATATTTTTCCCCTACACACCTAAAAATAATACATGAAAGTTATGCTCCAGTAGCTAGGATCGAATCCATGCAACACATATCCCAACTACAAATAGAGTTTGTTAAAGCACATATGAATCCAAGGCATCTTAGTGTGACATACTAGGAAACTCTACCTCCCAAAATTAGGGTACCCTCCCTTGACCCAAGGGCTTCCATGGTGGTCTAAAGTGGCGTAGAAAGGTGCATCCTTCACAGCCCTCCTTGGCCTTGTAATCCCTCCTGAATCATATGTGTTTTCTTTTGTAGAGTTGACCTAAGCCTAATATTTCCAGGGAAGAAGACGAAGCCTTATAACTGAGGAGTACAACTTGAGGAGTAAAAAACTCCTTCAAACTATCAAATTTATTTCAATTCTACTATGCCTTCTTGTTCTGATTTGGGAATTTATAATTGATTCACATGAAATTATTGTTTCACCTCTTGCAAATTATGTGGTGAAATCCTAGCTAAAGGGGTATTTTTTAGTGGAAAAATTTCACCAAATGGCTATTGTGAGATTTTTTCAAAAAATAAATTTGCTAATTGGCCATTTCTACTCTAAAAGATTGTCTATATTTACATAAAATATGTTTTTATGGATAATATTCGCTAAAATTTACAATTTTTAGTAGTAATTAGTATATTTATTATTTAATATTCACATACCTATCTATATGTATGTTTTTTTTCATTCCAAAGTAATCACCTAGAATACTATACTATACTTAGTAATAACCTACTAGGTGGGAACTCTAGAAACATTATGTACCATTGTAAATTCTTGGCCCTTAGGCTTGTTTAAGATTCTACTAACTTGGAGGCATCATCAACACCTTTTGATCTATAGATGGGTCACATAGAAACAAATGTTGTTATGCATATTCTTCAACTATTTTCCCCTATAATATTGGGTATCTCATGGGAGACCATCTATGAATCCCCACCATCCCATCGAGTGTAAACACTACTAATATAAATCCATTGGACTTAGTTGTGAAACTAGTTTCTATTGCACTACTAGAATTGAACTACTATTTCTTCGAGTACTACTTGGAAATCATGAAATGTGACCTTTTTTATTCCCTCCCAAATATACTCCAAATTAACTACTACTACTACTACTACTATATTGATTATGCCAAGGAAAACATAATACATAGTTAGAAAATAAAGTATCATATGAGTCACATGCACCAGGTAAGTAGTTGAATCTAGGCAAGTCCCAATGTCTCCTAGTTATATCTATTCTGCAAATTGGGAGGGGGGGTTTGTTCTTGAAATAATATACACACATCCACCAACATGTCATTCAGGTCATCCTAATATTTTCCCTCTACTAGATCACTTGACTCCTATTTTTTCATGACTTCTTCTTAGATTGGGTACTCTATATTATCTATCTAGATAATAATATCCCTATTTGTTATTTATCAATTCTCTCATCCTTCTAACTCCAACGATACTACCTCTCCCAAGCTTTCTCTTGTTGTGCTTTCCTCCATCACTATACATCTCTCCTTCAACTAGGATTTGGCTAGATCTCCATGCGTATACCACTCATGAAATTCACTAAGTCTTCCCACATCACATCCTTATTCACTAATCTATTTCTCCAACAAATACCTTCTATTCCGTTTTGCTTTCATATGGTTTATTTGCCATCTTCTTGTAATGGTAAAACATCTTAATCTCTTGCACTATTTCTAGTTCATTCCCCCATTCCCTAAATTCCTTCACATCCCAAAACTCACTATCGCCATCTCCAGCCATGTGCCCATGGTGCAAGGGTTCTATTCAATCATAAGGATAGGATTAAATAGAAAAAATTCCTCTTCTACCTATAAAATCTTAATATAAAGTGCAATTTATCTTACGAATATTTCTCTAGATCCTTTCCCCCAAAAATCCTTTTCTTTAGAAAAATATTGACAATTTTCTATATCGAACTCCACTATACATCTATTAATGAAATTTTCTTTCCCAAAAAATCTACTTCTCGCGTGATCTAGTGGTCTAATTGGTGAAAACTAGTAAGCTAAGCACTAGTCCACTGAATGGTTATCTTCTATCAATCTCTTGGTCCTTTCATAATACTTTTCACTCAATTACACAATATTTTTGGGAAGCCACACTAGAAAACATCATACTAATCATTTGAAGGCCCATCATATAACACAAACTCCCTACACATCCTCGAGTTTCATTCTAAAAATTGAGATTCTTGTAATACAAATCCCTCAAGTCTATTCTCCCCTAGTCTTGGATCTTATGTTATAAATCCCTCTATCCATACATAATTTTTTGTTTGTTTTAACAATGGTCCCAACAATAGAACCATTTTTTGGTGTTATATTGAAACCATTCTTCTCATGGATAAGCCAGCAAAGGTCCACAATAGTCTAGTGACACCAACATTTTCAATATTCCTAGAAGGAAGAAGGTCTCAGTTAAATCATATACAAAAAATTTGAGAAATAGTAAAATTACCAAAGGATGGATGAAATTCATCTTGTGCAACTATCTTATTAACCATACACTACTCATTTCCAGAAATTCATAACACACACTAGTATTGAAATAAGAAACATCATGCACAAATTAAGAATACATTTCCCAATATTAATAAGCTAATATTAACATAGATACATGATAATTATATTTTAGATAGATAACACATGAATTTTAAAGGGGCTCAATCATAGTTTCTTCATTCACATTATCAAATTACATTGGAGGTCTAAAATATCAAATGGACAACCATTAGTTAGTTTTTTTCTCAAAATAGATAATCAACCCTAAATAAGTTATTATTCTTATCTCGCAAATCC
The DNA here is from genome assembly GCA_027924585.1 of Larix kaempferi. Classification (NCBI taxonomy): domain Eukaryota; kingdom Viridiplantae; phylum Streptophyta; class Pinopsida; order Pinales; family Pinaceae; genus Larix; species Larix kaempferi. Next base: position 3,250,310 of record BSBM01001646.1, read on the forward strand.
TCACCTCCCAATTGCTAACAACCAACCAACCAACCAACAAAAACCCCACCCTTTTTCCTTAACCTTAATGAGTTTTTTACAATTTTAGTTGTTAATATTGACCATGCCAAGAAAATTAGAAAAAGGGGATAAGGATGACCAAGTCAATCTATTACCTCAATCATCATTAATTATGTTCCATGTTCTTAATTTTTAGCACCCAACTTATATTGTGTCTCTTCATGTCTTTACCACATCTTCAACATTGATTCACATCTACTTCTCTTACCATCCATTTTTTCACATCTATTAAAAAATGAATGGGATAACATTGACCCTTCTATATTAACAACCTAAGATATAATATGCTTATCATTCCAAAATGAAAAAAATAAAATTTGTAATAGTGTGTATCCTTGAGGATAATTACACATTATGTTATCCCTTGAAAGGAGTTTATATAACAATTATTTCTAGCCAAAATTTCACAAAATTTAACACTTTTACATAAAATTTCTATCAAGTTCTACTAAATTTTAAAAGGAATAGATGTACACTATCTAATTTTTTAATAAAGTGTAAAAACAATTCCAATTTATGTTAATGATCAATACAAGAAAATGGTTTTCTAAGAAACCCATTGCCATATAAACCTTAAATGAAATATTATAAAGTCTAGCTTAATGGGTACAAGGTCAGATATGAGTAAATAGTAGAGCACTAACTTTCACTATGGAATTTTAATAGGCTTACATGATTAATTTTAGAAGCTACTATCCCATCACATCTAGTAGCATCAACCATCATTTACTACTAGAAATATATCATAATATAATATCTCATGAAACTTGGAACCTTGACTAGAGATTGATGTCTTTTTATGTGATGCATTTAAGATATTCTAATTTGTTTCCATTAGGAGTAGTAGAGAGTCAAAGTTGATATTAATGAAATTTTGATAACCAGTTTTGAAAATGATAAGGTTTTGGTTAAAACTTATAGTTTGGAAATCATGAGAAGGTTATATGGACAAAGACAATTTTCTTCTTCTAATTATAATTTAATTACCACATAAATGTAATTCATAATTTACTAGAAAGAGTTCTATGGGACACATGTAGAATCAAGGTCCTAATTTACTAAACACATTTTCCCTAAAATATTATTTCAAAATATACTTACAACTCTACTTATAAAATAGACAAAGTGAAACTATTTCCAAAACAAAAATTGAAAAAAAAAACCTTCAATTCAAATAAAATATTATTCTTACCTATGCTTCAAAATAGTTTAGTTTTGTTGATACTCAAAACCAACCACTTGAAATATGCATCTTATTTAACAAAACTTATTTATTGTTTGATTAATAAATTTAAATTCCACATCTCATGCTCCTCAAAGATTACATTTACAAATTTGAAGAAAGACATCAATATCCAAAAAGGAAATTGGAGAATGATGAATACAGTTTCACTAATTGAGAAATAAATAATAGATGAAATATAATATTTTAATCCAACCTTTCATATTCTACAATCATGAGACCACTACATATTTAAAGTGATTCAAAACTAAAATCTTATACAATAACAAATATTAGATCGAACCTAATGAACTACTGGGTTTCTGAAATAAGTTTTTTAAAAGTAGCGTTAAAGGTGAAAAAATTGAACATCAAAGGTTGTTAATGAATTATGGAAACATTTTTCAAGAAAAAAAAGGAACATGTGATGATATGTAACTTTCAAAAACATTGGATAAATTTTTGAGTCAGTTCAAAATATGAAACTTTTGAAAATACCTAAAGAAGAATTATTTGGCCAATTTGAAATATGTAACTCTAGCAAATTCTTGATAATAAAGCAATTAAAGCAATTAAAATGTGATTCATGAAGATAATGGAAAGTGATGATATCTACACCAATAGAATTTGGAAAAACAAACTTCAAATAAGGCCCAATAGACCATCGAGTGCTTTGATTAGAAGATAATGCACTTTCCAAAGGCCTTTTATAGGATTATTGGGAACATTCAAAAGATGGCCTTTGTGCTAATTCAAAATTTCGTCGATGAATTTTTGGATACTTTGAAAGATACAATTTAAAGGTGGCTTGATGAATTCATTGGGATCTTTCAAATGGTGGAAACTTTAAAAATATGCGATGAGTTATTGAGCATATTTGAAAGAAGGTGATTTTTAAAAATAGAATAATATATATAGAGAGAGTAATGTCCCTTAAATTATAGCTTAATTTTATTTTTATAAGGGTTTTTGATATGTCGTAAAAATATATGATTATTTAAATTAACTTTGGCACTAAGTAATTATTGGTAGTTATACTTGTTTGCATTTCGAGTGACCTGTTTGTTCTTTCACCTTCATTGAGTAGTTTGAAATGTCGTCTTTAACTAGATTTTTCATCTTGTATTTCTTAACTCATTTGTATGTATAAAATTGGTTTCTTTAATGTATTGGCATTTCTCTTAAGGAAGACTGTTTGTCTCACATATGGCATTTATACATCATAGCATGATCTAGTCTATTTAACTTGCTCCATGACATAATGATATTAAAGACTGTTTTAATGTAAGTGATCGTATGCTTGTCATGGAATTTGTTTTGACTATGTTTCTTTACGTTTTAATTGTCTTATCGATAGTCAATTATCTATGGGTGGACCTCTGGTCCATAGTTGCCTAAGTTCTTACTTAGCTTCTCAAGCTAACATTATTATTTCATATGACATTCTTGCCGGTATTGGATGATATATACTGTGCTTATAAACATAATACCTATGTGACAACATACCTTAAGTCCTTAAGCAAGGACATATTACAACCCAAGTTCACACTATATAAAAGTATGTTGACATTGCTTATGAAAAGACCAAGCTTTAACAATGGTCATGCCATCAAGTCCCATGCATAACGAAATATATATTGTAATGAGCCTTTGTATTAATCATTGAGACTTTGTACAAACTCACACTATGCAATGTATGTGTTTAATGGAGGTATGTCGGTATTTAATGTAGCCCATGTGATGGGAAGACATGAGGCGAATGGTGATCATCCGTGTCAAAAAAAACCATTCACGCTTTGTACTTGAGGTTGGTTTTCCCTTTGTTTCCCTTTCGGGATGGTTCATTCGAATCATCGTTTTTACTGTGGGAGAAGGGAGACGAGGGCTTCCTCTCTGCTTCATTTTCTTGAAATGCTCTGCATGTAACAAAAGCTGCGATTTTGGTCTTTGGTTCATTTTTGTGGTTATTTATTAGAGGAAACTTTGTGTTCATCTTTGGGTTTGGCTATGCAACTCATTTCTCATTCTCAGGTATCAATCTCATATGACTTGGATTATGTTCTATTCATTCTATGTGTTTTTTATGTGTGTGTGTGTGTATTGTAAAATATGTATCACAATAGGATCTAGCTACTATAGATTACATCAAAATTGAAAGAAATAGCTTACTATGCAAGATATGTGTGCAAAAAGAATTATGGAATATAAATGATCAAAAACCAGTCACAAATGATCAAAAGATAATAAATAAATGATCAAAAACCAGAAAAACAAATGATCAAATATCATAGTTTATTAATTGTCCAACCAAAAAATGAGTTTGGATCCTCCTTATGTAACAATAGGAAGACTTTTTTGTCCCTAGGAGGTTGTACAAGTGGCTAGCTTAGATTGGACCTCAATCCCCCCTAGGTTGACCAAACGAATCCCAAATTATCCCAAATAGTTACAAATTGGCCATGTGAACGTTGGGTGAGCATGGTAAGTCATAAATGAAGGTCACACATGTGGTGGATAATATTGGGTGGATTTAGGTATCAAAGAATAGGTCCAAACAGTCAAGAAAGGGGGAAAATGACTAGGTTCAATGCATGGGCACCTCTAGTCACATACAGTTTCCTTAAAACAGGGAAATAAGGCACCTTAGGCCAAATAGTGGTAATAAATGCTTGTGGTGGTCATAATTAGGGCACTGAAAACTATATTTGACTTAGTTTTTCCCATACTTTGGTGGATAAGCCATCATTTTCCCTAACTAACTTCTAACAACCTTCTCACAACCTTCGATTGTAATTATTAACCTGTTTTGGACCAATTAATTACCAAAATGATGTATGAATAAGGTCCTAAGGTGTAATAATGTTCTAACATATATATATTAACGCTGACTGTCTTGTGTTGTGGGGTTTTATGTAGGCAAGGTCAGAGCAAGGAGCTTCCAACGCCTTCGTTCAATCTTGGATTCTTGTCTCCGGGTAAGCTCATGAATCCCTTATGGATCCATTTCCACCTGTGGAGGAGAGGCCTCGAAAATATCTTGGTTCTTTCTTGTTGAGGAGAGTGATGTATGTCATTGCTTGTTTAATGTTATGTTTACTCACACTCGGCATGTCTACGCTCTCAATGGAGAAACAAGGGTTTAAGCGGATTATGGTTTTAGAAGGGTTTACCCTGTTCTTGATTGATAAAGTAAAACTTCCCCACTAGGCTTTCAACTGCATGCTTTATAGTTTGAATGTATAAATGTTTCCTATTGGTTAATGGCCAAGGTTTATGGCCTCATGTAAGACTCTTCTAAGCCTTCGAGGCGTTTTACAAGATATCTCTGTTTTGGAAATGTGTATATTTGTTATTTCTTTATGAGAGAAAGCGTTTATTGTTTTAATATTGTAGCTTGATTTAGACTTTGTTTTAGTTAAATATTCCTGTGTAAATCGAAATTCCTTTTATGAATATAATTGCGGTTTCTTCCCCATGGGCGTCTATCCTCTGTTTACATATTGGCTATGTATTTTAATGTATATTATGTTTTATGAGATGTGTAATGCATATAATTTTTGCTCCTGTGTGTGCAATTGTATTGTAAATCTCAGTTTGAGAGTTGTAGGAGTCTATCACTGACGGGATTTGATCCCATATTTTTTCCTTCTAATTACTCTAATGTCTACGTTTTCCTGCTAAGGGAATTCTAACACTGGCAGTGAAGCTTTCGCTTCATGCACAAATGCATGTGATAGTTTACTAAATTGAAAGGGATTTGATCCTGTGGTAGAACTTTCTTCCTACGGATAACAAGAGTTTTTCTTAGATCAAACTGAGATTAAGTATGCCTAATCTAAGATAGTGTACAACAAATGCTACCTTAAAATCCTAGATCTAATAATTGTATATAGACTGAATCTATTTAAAGAAGAGAAAATGGTATAACTCTCCTTAACCAGATGTTTGTTTTTTCTCCTAGCTCCTGTCTCAGATCTCCCAAGTAGAACCTGTTAAGATCAAGCAAAAAACAAACAAAACAATTCTCCAAATTTCATGTGCACTACTTATAGGTCAGAATTACACTTTGAACTTTAATGTCGCATCCTCATGTCATATGACCTAACGACACTTCCTCCTAATGGGTGTTGGACCTTGTTGGTCCCCTCCTTAGCCTCATATGGAGACTTAGGAGGCAAATCCAATCAGATTCATCTGAATGCCAGCTCATTGATCCACCTGCCACCTCATCCAACCACTTCTTGGCATTATTTTTGTGCCCTGATAGTATAGAAAGACGCGAAAATTCCCTATTTTCGTGTCTTGCATACCTGCAAGGGTGCAAAAATCTCCATAATTTTGTGCTATGATCAGTTGTCGAGGAGCTAAAATCTCAGTAACCACCCTTTGCATGGATTTTGGATCTTACATTCCGGGAGATTTCCTTGGGATTGCAACCTATGATTCGATCCTGACCTATCCTCCTTGTTTAGCCTGGTTGATCCACTAAACTCTCACCTAGATCCACTTTCATCTCCATATGGTTGGCTTCCTAAATGCTATAAAGGGGAGGCCATCCATGAGCCAAAGGGAGGACAACTTGAGGCATAAAACCTATGATTCTAGAAGGTTTGCAGAGATAGAAAAAGGGAGGAAGCTTTGGAGCTGGAGGTTGCTTGGACATCGAGGAATCAGTTTGTAAGTTTCATTAAGTTTCCATTTAATAATAACTTGTCTTATTTTCCTACTTTATGTGTCATGTTTCAGTCATCAACATGAAGTGTTTCTAATGTGATTTAGATCTAACTATTGCACATGATATTTGGAGAATTGCTTTGTTTGTTGTTTTCTTGATCTTAATAGGTTCTGCTTGGGAGATCTGAGATGGGAGCCAGGAGAAAAAACAAACATCTTGTTAAGGTGAGGTATAACTCACCTTAACCAGATGTTTGTTTTTTCTCTTAGCTCTTGTCTCCGATCTCCCAAGCAGACCCTGTTAAGATCAAGCAAACAACAAACAAAGCAATTCTCCAAATACCATGTGCACTAGTTAGATCTAAATCACATTAGAAACACTTCATGCTGATGACTGAAACATGACACACAAAGTGGGAAAATAATACAAGTTATTATAAAATGGAAACTTGATGAAACTTACTCAGATCTTCCAAGAAGACCCTGTTAAGATCAAGCAAATAACAAACAAAGCAATTCTCCAAATACCATGTACACTAGTTAGATCTAAGTCACATTAGAAACACTTCATGCTGATGATTGAAACATGACACACAAAGTGGAAAAATAAGAGAAGTTATTATTAAATGGAAACTTAATGAAACTTACAAACTGATTCCTTGATGTCCAAGCAACCTCCAGCTCCAAAGCTTCCTCCCTTTTTCTATCTCTACAAACCTTCTCGAATCATAGGTTTGATGCCTCAAGCTGTCCTCCCTTTGGCTCATGGATGGCCCCCCCTTTATAGAATTTAGGAAGAAAACCATATGGAGAGGAAGGTGGATCTAGGTGAGATTTTAGTGGATTATCCGGGCTAAACAAGGAGGATAGGCCAGGATCGAATTAGAGGTTGCAATCCCAAGTAAATCTCCCAGAAGGTAAGATCCAAAATCCATGCAAAGGGTTGTTACTAATATTTTTTCATGTCAAAAAATGAGCATAGCGTGAAATTGTGGAGATTCTCATGCCCCTACAGGTATGCAAGACGCAAAAATAGGGAATTTTCACGTCTTGCTATACAGTTAGCAGGGCACGAAAATAATACCAAGAAGTGGTTGGATGAGGTGGCAGGTGGCTCAATGAGATGGATGAGGTGGCAGGTGGCTCAATGAGCTAGCATTCAGCTGAATGTGGTTGGATTTTCTTCCTAAGTATCCAGATGAGGCCAAGGAGGGGACCAATAAGGTCCAACACGCATTAGGAGGAAGTGTCTTTAGGTTGTATGACACAAGGATGCGGCATTAAAGTTCAAAGTGTAATTCTGACATATAACATATCCCTGGTCCTATGCTTGTGGTTAAGTGTGAACCGATGTAACCTGTTTTTTAACTATATATTGGTAAAGAAGTGACCTCAGTTGACTTAGTTTTAAACGTGACTTACTTGTTCGTTGTTCTAGTAAGCGTGGCTTGCGTAACTGATACTTCCATGAAGTTGTTTTAAATGCCCATCTCTCATGCAAAGAGAATCGATCTCTTGACCACTGACTGAGATCATTTTAGTTTGAGGTGAATGTAAATAAATATATGTATTAGTTTTACAAAGCTTAACTCTGCGTAGTGGATAATCACGTTAACAAGAGCTTGTGTTGTCCTTGGCCCACACTCTGGCATGAAAATCGCTATGGTTTAAATGTTTGACCTTTTCATAAATAGATGTCCAGATATATAGAGTTATCGTTGGTTTGGTTTAAAGCATAGATAGTACGGTTTGGTTGATTTCTATTTGATGTACATAATTTATTATGGTTTATGTAATAGTTTTGTTTATAATAGATTCTTTTTTACGTTATATGGTTTGTGATATATGTATAGTATGCTTCCTAGGTTATACTTGGTTTATTTAATACCTATAATCTATAAATCTATATTAAATAACCCATATAGGGTTTATGGACTTGGTCCCGGGATCCAAACTTAGGATCCTCTCCCTATTTAGGGATAATGAGAGGTTTCTCGCTAGGCTAGGAAGCCTATGATATGATAAAAAATAATTATAACTTGTAATTAAAAAACAATAAATAACAATAATGAATATACCAAGAATTTAAAACCCAAGCGTCATGAACTAAATAGTTCTGCCAGTAACTATAATCAGAAGTTAAACAATTATTACATGTATAAAATAGGACTACATAGATCTTGGATATATATAAATAAATAAGAATTAAAGTAATAGAATAGACCTAATCATTAGTTTCTCAATTAGATTTAAATGAATAGAATTATCATGTTTACGAATAAAATCCCAGCATATAGAATTTATATCGATAAGAGCCTTACATGAACAATTTTAGAAATAAGAGTAATCATATCATATCTTTAAAAAAATATTGAATTAATAATAACAACATAAAAATACTTATCGGTCCTTTTCCGCTTTCTGACTGACTTGAAAACTGTTGCATTCCACCCAACCATAGACTTCAAACTGTTCCTGGTTCATTCAATAGGTCACCCCTGAGCTTAACCAAGCATGAAAAGAACTAGAAGGCTTAGGGTAAATTTGCTATATTTCTTACTAATCAACAGAGTAGTCACAAGGTTCATTTACAGCCATTTGCGTAGATATTGTAAAATAAATTCCCCTATGTTCCCACAGTCCACTTTCTTGGACACACCAAAAATCACAATTTGGTACTCTGAGCGCTCAAAGATACATGACTGAACCCTCCAGTGAACTTGGAATCACTTTCCCCTTGCAAGGTCCTCTCTCTACTACTTATGAGATTTTATGAGGAGAAGGCTTCTAGGATTTAGGTTTAAATCACCCAGTTTAGTTGTTAGACACACTGACTATTTTTTTATCTTTAATTAATAATTTACTTTATTTTTAACTCTCACAGTTTATTGTATCTTTATTTAAATAAAATAGGATTTTCCCTCATCCTAACATCTAGTTGATATTAGTTATCAACTACTCAACCATTCTAATCTCTTGCATGCTCGATCCCTCTTTGAGTGGCAGTCCCAATCAGTTTAGAAAGAATAAAGTAGATAAGTAATAATTTAGTTTAGTAGTAGTTTAATGGATTATTGATTCTCCAGACCTCCCACCTCAACATCAGTTAATCACCATGAGTCTAAGTGCTCCATATATCTACTGCTCAGTACTCACTCAATTAATAATGCGGTATAACTCACTGCTCAACACTATTTAATCAATAGTTCTGGTGATCCAGAGCTTATGCTCAACACCAGTTAACTAGTACAAATAGTCTAGATACTCTAGAGCTCACAGGTTTTCTCAACATCTTTAATATAACAATATTAAAATAATGTAGGTCCTGTTTAGTGCTCACTTTCTCAACACCTAATTAAAAAAATATAGGTGCTCTAGAGATCACTTGCTCAACACCTAAAAAAATGAATTAACATTTAAAAATAAATAGTCTTTTTAGGATATTAGATCCCTCCTCTTTTAGAAAAAAACTGTCCCGGTGTTAGGTCTACCAATGAAACCCTGAAATAATGAGGGGTAGGCATTTTTCATTGCAGTTTCATTTTCCCATCTGGCTTCTTCAGGACTGAAATGCTTCCATTACACTTTCAATTGGACAATGGTTCGCTTCCTCATCTCTATCTCTCTCTTGTCCAATATATGAAGGGGGTTTTGGCACAAATTACCCTTTGGGTTCTACCTGTAACAATGACCAATCATTTATATGTTTAGTATTATAACCATATTTATTAAGTAATGATGCATGAAAAACATTGTGAACCTTCACATGAGCAAGTAGTGCTAGTTCATAGGCCACCGGGCCCCTGTTGGCCAATATTTCAAAAGTCCCATAAAATCTGGGTGCTAGTTTCCCGCATTTTCCCAAGCTCAATGAGCTTCTTTTTGCTTTTACTTTTAAGTAAACATGTTCTGCAATTTGATATTCTTTGTCTTTTCTTTTTCTATTGGAATAAATTTTCTCCTGATCTTGTGCTTATTTTAGATTTTGTTGTATATTTGTAACCAACTGCTCCAAATCTTCTAATAGATCCATCCCTAACATGAGCATGTCCACTGCGCTGTCCCAAGTTACCAGTGTTCTGCACTTTCTGCCATAGAGTACTTCAAATTGGTTCACCTTGGATGAGGTCTAATAACCATTGTTGTATGCAAACTCTACAAGATGTAAGTATTGTTCCCACTTCGTGGGGTTATTCATCACATACATTCTAAGCATATGTTCTAGTATTTGATTCACACATTTTGTTTGTCCATCCGTTTACAGATGGTACGCAGTACTAAAATTTAATTGTGTTTCTAATCCGAAAAATAATAATATCCAAAAGTTACTTGTGAACTTTGTGTCTCTATCAGAGATAATGGCTTTAAGTATTCCTTGTAGTCAAAAATTTTCTTTTAAGAAAATATCTGCAATGTGAATGGCATTATAAGTAGATTTTGTTGGAATGAAGTATGTGACTTTGGATAGTTTGTCTACTACAACCACAATAGAGTCATTAGGTTTCTTTATTTGAGGAAAACCTGTGATAAATTCCATGCTAATCACCTCCCATTTCCATTCTAGAATGGTATAAGGTTGAAGCAAAACTGTTGGATGTTGATGCTCAGCTTTAACTAGATGACATTCTTGTCATTTGGAAATGAATAATGATATATCTGTTTTTAACTTTGGCCAGAAGAAGTGTTTCTTTACTGCTGATATCATTTTATGATATCCTGGATATATGGAATAAGGCCGCTTCTGATGGAATTTAGTCAATATTTCAGATCTGATATCCCCACTCTCAGGGACATAAAGTCTATCCTTAGACCATAATAACCCTGATTCATCAATTTTATATTATTTATGTTGTTGAAACAACCTGTTCTCTTGTATTTTATGAAGAATTTCAACATAGAAACACCTTTACTTGTAGTTCTTATTTTTTCATGTAAGTCAGAGCTTTTTTGACTCATCGTTACTTCATAAAGCAGATGGATTATGCAACCTAAGGCATCGTCAATTTTATTCTCCTTTCGATTGATGTGTTTTAGTTCAAAATTGTATTCGCTAAGGAAAGACAACCACCTAGCTTTCCTATCATTTAGGTATGGTTGATCAAAAAGATATTTCAAGCTCATATTGTTAGTCTTTAGGAGAAATTTCTTCCCCATGAGATAGTGCTTCCACATTTTCAAGGCGTCGATGATCACAACTAACCATGGGGCCTTCAGTAGAAGGCAATATAGTACCACGTTCATTCATATTGGGGTATTAAGTACTCATTAAAACCTAAAAATTATATTGCTTATATATTAAGGGGCAAATGGCTTTTTTTATTTAATGTAAAAATACAAAAATACTTAGGGGTCTTTTTTATATGGGTGGGCTGACAAATATCCACCCAATGGAGATGGCGGGATCACGATCGGTTGAGAAATCAGGTTGCGGCAAGGCTCGAGCTTACTAGTACGTAGGGAAATCGCGTCTTGAGGCATGCTTGAGGCTAGGGGTTTCATGGTGAAGACGGTTTCCAGTCGATCATAGTCGAGAGATAGTGGTCATTGATAGCCAGTTGTTACCAACAACACTCAGTCAGTTGCTACCAATATCCTTGGGAGGCTCTAAGCTGCCAGGGCCTGTTATAGGCCCTTGATAGGCCTTGGGAAATGTTGGTCACCCTATATGTCAATTAATTAAAGCTAACACACAGGATGCTCAATATAAATTGTCAAACCCAGGGAGGTCTTTTGTTCCAATGGCAATAAGCACAATCTATGCATAAACATGTCAAGCAGTTGATTAACTAATTGGAGATAATGATCCTACCAGTCTGTCCATCCAAAATCATTCCATAAAGAAAACTAATTTAACTCATACATCTAGGAATTCAATTGCAACTACCTTCCTACAGAGATCAACCTAGCAGTTATAAAATTAAGAATAGAAATAAACTAGATTACTTTTGCAAGAAGTTAAATCCTATCATTATCAAACTACAATATTCAATCTTTACCAAAATGATCCATCTAGTAGCTAGTGTTACTCAATCACAATCTTCCTATTCTAATAAATCAATTGAAGATACAACAGCAACCAGATTCTAAACATAAGCTTGAACTCTAACTGATAATTACTGGAAATCCTAGAACGCATAAACAACTGAAAGATATTGGGATTGAGCTTGGCTGTTATAGTTGATTCGAACACACATGCATTAAACTGAACTAACCTACACAGTCGACTATCACACCACTCTGTTACAACTATTCAAGATGCAATCATGAACTACCAAAATGAATGCTAACCTCTGTTGCAGCTAACAGTAACATCTACAATGATTCCACACCACACAACAGAAAGAAAGCTAAATTAACCTACCTACTTAAGCCGGCTATCTCTGTGAGAAGGTGATCCCTGGCCTTCTAACAGAGACGCCGAGAATCACAACAAATTAAGACACATAAATGAAGAAATCTGCTCTTATATTAATGATGGAAATTGACAGTCTCAGTGCTTTGTTACAGCTTATGCAAAATGGTAATTGTCCAACCCCAGGCTACAAGAGCCTTCTCATATTTATACATTGAAAATATAGATCCCGATCCACTAAAATTATGCAGCAATGAAGATCTCATGATCTTCATGCTGTGGAGTTACAACTAACTGTTACAACCGTATTAAATAAGGTTGTTACTCATGAAGGAGCTGTTACTCCAGTAATCAATGGATCAACGGATTTGGCAAGCTGGAATGCGACCTATCTGTTGCAGCTGGGTTCTGTTTTAGTGGAGGCCTGTTACAGATTCTTGTGGAGGAATGCGCTGTCCCTTGAATTATGAGGAATCGGGCTTTGAAGAGTAACAGCTGGCGCCATTTGGCTGATACACCTGCAGTTTAGACCTTGACTAAATGAAATCACATAGATTAGCATAAATCGAGGACTAGGATCTAGAATCTTAACAATCTTAGGCATAAAACAAATAAAGCAATAACGAATTATACCTGTCAATATTATTGGTTGATCTGGAGAAAAGGCATAGGTATAGCTTGTGAAAATAAGATGTAATCAGGGCAAAATGATGTAATAAGGATGGCCAAAAAGGGGCATTTCCTGGACCCAAAATCCCCCCCCAACTATCCGATTGCATGTCCTCATGCAACAACCTCCACTAGTCTGAATCTGAGTCTGAATTGGATCTGTGAAGATTTGTAATATTGTAGGCAAATTCTAGTATTTCCCCTCGAGGCACAAACCCATAGCAGGTTGTCCATTTCTCCCAACACAACTTCTCTTCTTCTTCAGTCAAAGCATAGCTGTTTCTATAAGGACTCACAGCAAGCCATATGAGAGGGAATCTGAATCTTAATCCAATCCACCAAGACCCACATTTTTCCATGCACTGCACATATCTAGGAACGCTTGTCAAAGCTTTCCTGAAATTCTCAAAGTAGTATGGGTCCCTTTCCTTTAGAGATGAAGAAGAATATAGCCATCTGTATTCACTACCTTCCAGAGCACTCTGCTGCATATTAAGAATCATCGGGACACATGTGGTGAGGATTTTATCTCGCAAAATTTCAAAGTCTTGGGCAATTACAGGAACCCTGAGAGATCCAACATGATTTTCTATGAGTCCTTTTGGATCCTGAGGTTCACCCCTAATCCAAAGAGTAGAATTCTCCTCATTCTTGAGGATGGTTTGGAAAGCATCTCGCCATTTTACCTGGTTAATGGCAAAAGAGGAAAATGCCCTCAGCTGAACATCCCCCAAACAAGGCAATGGATTGGATGGAGAGTCAATATAACAAGCCCTGTCATGTAAATACAATTCACATAACAAATGCTAATCCTCAAAATCACTTTTCAGAAAAGTTTCCAAAAACTGGGTAGCTATTGCCAAATCAAATGATCTCCCTTCCTTCAGAGCCCTCAATTGAAATAAAGTTGTTTGCTCGTGGAGAAAGACAGGGTAAGAGGGGGATGGAGCCCTACAACTCAATAATTCTAGGGAAAGAGTATACATTTTGTCTTTTTCTTGTTGCAGGAACTTAATTTTCTTCAATCCTTCCAATTTTTCTTGAAGTTCCTCCCACCGAAGTTTCTGGAAGAATAACTCCTCAGCCCACTTTTCTCTCAACTCCCTAATGAAATTTCTATGTTCTTGGAGAGAGAAATCATACCTATCCTGAACTGATCAATATATTTATGCCATTTATCCAACTCAAGATTTAGCCAAAGAATATTTTTCTCTAGCTGTTGAAATCTTCTGTTCTCCACATCCTTTTCATCATCAGAGTCCAGATAAATGACTTCCTTGTTTTGCTTTGGCAGTGTAACAATTTCATCCTCCGTTGGTGTTGCAGTGGTCTGTGCTTGTAATGCAGTCTCAACGATTGATTTTGAGGATGCTGGTTCTTGTGTAATAGCATCCTTTCTTTCCATTTCAACCTCAACCATCTCAGTTTGTGTTATAGTCTCAGCAAATATTCTTAGGACTGTTGGTTCTTGTGTGACATCATCCTTTCTTTCCATTTCAATCTCAGCCATCTCAGTTTGTGTTGCAGCTTCAACAAAATATTTTGAAAACACTGGTTCTTGTGTAACAGTGTTCTCTTCTTGATCCTTGATGTAAAATATTGTTGTCTGAGTTGTAGCCTCACTATATATTTCCAAGGGTGCTAGTTCTTGTGTAACAGCCCTCTGCCCTTCAATTTCCTCGAACTGCTGAGATTGTTTTTGGGTTATATCAAATCCCTTTGACTGATGAGATTGATCCTGAAGAAGTTCAGTATCCCCTGATGGCTGGGAATGCACTGTTTCATCTCCTATATTCGAATCAGGAATCTCTTCAATTCTTGGCTCATTTTCCCCCATCAATTCTATTTCTGGAATTTTTTCTTCCTCCTGCTCTATCTGTGCATGCTTTTGTGATACAACTCCCAACACAATCACTCTGTGTCCTGCTACAAAGAATATGTATCCACACTCTGGGCAAACAATCCCTCCTTGATCCTCATTTTCTAATGCAAAAGATAAATTTTCTAATAAGTTTGCAACATCTAACAATGTATTCAAATTCTTCTTTGCTTGTTTTCCAACTACTCCCTTTCATCTTTCCAGCTCATTTCACAATGTCTGCACCTCCTCCTTTAATAATTCATTTTCATACAGGAGGTTTTTGATTTGAGGTTCTTCTATGGAAGGTTCCTGCATAATAGCAGAGGACTTGGGGTCCAAAATGGGAATTTCTATATCCACCCCTGTTACAGGTGCTATTTCTACCATAGGTGACTCAATATTTGCTCTGATTGATCCTGCTGTATCTGCTAAGGGTGCTTCATTATTAACCCCAATTGCATCCACTGTCTCTGGTCCTTCTTCTATCTCTGTTGAGGGTGCTTCATTATTAATCCCAATTGTGTCCACTATCTCTGCTTCTTCTGCTGTCTCCGTTGCCTCTGCTGCTATTACTGTTACAGTTGCTTCTGCTTCTACAGTCGATTGAGTCCTTCTTTTCCTCACCATTCCCACTAGGTGTTCTTCACTGCTTACTGCTACTGATGCTGTGACAGCTCTGTTTTTTCTTTTCTTTGCTGCAGTGGATGTTTGACCCTTGTTCCCTGGCCTTCTTCCTCGTTTCTTTGACACATAGGTCTTTTCTTCGGTCTTCTCTTCTTCAATAATGGTCTTTCTTATCTTAGGAGAGGACACAACCTCCAAAATTTCCACAGTCCCTTCTCCTGATGTTCTTGCCTAATATCCTTCCTCCTGAATTCTTGCTTCTGTAGTTGAAGCTTCTACTGTCGCAACTTCAATAGCTGCTCTAGTTTTAGCTTCTTCCACTTGAGTATCTGCTTCTGCAGTTACAGCTTCTGATGTCACTGCCTCCTACACCATGGATTCCATCACAATTTCCTCCACAACAGGGTTTTCTTACTGGTGTTTCTTCTCCCATATTTACCTCCTCTTCGTCCTTAGTCTGGTTCCCTAATGCTCCAACCTCCCCCCCAACTGGATTTGAGGAATTTCGGTCCTCATTACCTTTGCCAACACCCTCCATTTCTAATATAGGTTCTCTGATTGGCCCATCCCCAGCAAGAAATTGCTCCCAGGTTAAATTACAATTTGCAATGGCTCTCAAGACTAGTAATTTGATTAGGCCATGATTAGTAAGGGAGGAAACTGGGTGCTGGGCAATTTTTTCATATCCAGCCATGGTTTGTAGGGATTTAAGAAGATAAAATGGTATATTTACCAAATTGCCATGGCGTAAATGAGACAGTAAGGGAATTTCATAGAAGGACATAGTTTGGTACCTACCTTCACAAGAGATATATCTTTTCATGAAGACTGCTACTTGATCCCAGGGTCGTGGTAAATATGCCAGTTCCAACCCACGACGCTTTGGACTAACTTGCTCTTCGACTGCCAAAAATTCTCTCATAGCATTTGCATTATGTGCCTTCCATCGAAATGACTTCTTCCCAAATTGGGTTAAGCCAATAACCTCTGCTATGATCTCTTCTGTAACATCCACACATAGTCCCCTGACCTCAGAGTGAGTATCAGTCAGGTTAAGGGAGAATTGTAATGTTGTTTCTGTGTGGAAACCGTTCAACCGTTCAAAGTAGTCCATCCAACATGCTGCTATGAAAATGTTAAGAACTTCTGCATTGGCGCGCAACGCTTCTGTGTTTATGGGTTCATGCCGTACTGGGTTACCCATCTCAATCTCCCCTCAAAATTCAGAACGAATACAACAGTTACCAGTCTAGACGTGGGAGTTGCAGCATACGAACATGCAAGGGATAGTTGGAGTGCGAATATAGGGTATTTTTAGGAAAGTCGGCACAAGTGTGAAGTCCAGGTAAGATGAGACAGTTATGGAAAGTTGGCATAATTGGAGTATTTTGGTATAACTCGGGAAAGGTGCCGGGAAATAAATACATATGTGATTCAGACATATTCCCTGGTGTTTAAATGGTATGGGTTCGCTAATCGAGGGCTAATATAGTGCGTAATCATTATTACCATATTTAATTTCCTACCAAATCATGTAAAAGGTCTTATCCATACCTTTGCATTTATGCATTCAGCCGTGAATTAATCATTACAGCCGACCTTCATCATCACGAGTATAAATGCGCATGTGCTGAAGTGATGTGGCCGCCTCCACCCGGACTAGCAAACACCCAAGACGTCCCAATAGCTTCTTTCATGGCGAACTGTGATTGGATCTTGTAGAGCAAGCAACTAAACTAATGCCAAATTGAGTCATTATTGGCATCATCATTTGGAGAGCAGGAAAACTGGTGGGGTCACCACTGTACGGGAAGAGCAAAATGGAAATGAAAATGGCGGAGTCACAGCTGCTGGATTTAGCGAAATAGGAAAGAATGGTGGAGTCGCAGCTGTACGGAGAGAGCGAAATGGAAATGAAAATAGCGGAGTCACGGCTGCTAGATTTGGTAGAATAGTCAAGAATAGTTGAGTCGCAGCTGTTGGCAAAGAGAGAAAATGAAGTGGAAATAGTAGAGTCGCAGCTGCTGGACTTGGTGGAATGGTCAAGAATAGCGGAGTTGCAGCTGCTGGAAAAGAGCGAAAATAAAGTGGAAATAGCGGAATCATAGCTGCTGGATTTGGTGGAATGGTTAAGAATAGCGGAGTCGCAGCTGCTGGAAAAGAGCGAAAATAAAGTGGAAACAGCGAAGTCGCAGCTGCTGGAATAATGAAGTAACAAGAAAATTTTCAGCTGGCTGTTGAAGGCTAACAAATCATCCATCTTCTTAAAAAGAGCTTTATTAGATCAGGAACAATGCAAGGTGCCTGCAATTGTCTGGTCCAGTCATGACTGTTGTTCCTCCAATTAATTCCTGCACATAATTCTTCAAAACAAACCCGATCAAATGCAAAATGCAAAATAGATAAAATATAGAATGAAAAAGAAAATAAATTATTTATGTACAAATCATGTGGACATTGCAGTTCTTAAAAATTGGTAGGGTTTGAGAAAAATCCATGTCCCAGCGTTAACTGATAGTCTGGATCATCTACAACATGTGAAACGAAAGCTTCCCTTGAGATCGGCGTGTGATACAGTTGCAGCCGATGACCATTTGCGAATAATGGTATTTTGTTTTCATCAATGGTGATCAACCAAACTATTCCATTATCAAATACCCGATCTATCTGATAGGGGCCCAACCAACGGGTACGCAACTTGCCTTTAAATTCCCTCTTAAACCATGAATCATACAACAGAGCCTAGTCTCCTTCTTGGAATACTTCCTTCTTTATAAATCGATCATGCCACTTAGAGCGCTGTTGTTGGATTGAAGCTGTATGATGTACTGCAGCTGTGCGCTTCTCATCAAACTCATTGAATTGATTCAGTCGGTCCCTCTGTGCCTCTGATAAATCAAGGTTTGCTTCCACAGCTGTTTTCAAAGTCTTGATTTCAAATTCAATTGGAAAAATAACATTCTTACCATACACTAACTCATATGGGGAAAAACCAGTGGTGTTACACCATGTAGTACGATACTGGTTAATTCAGCAAGCCCTAGGCTCATAGCTGATGTATGATACTGCCATTCTCCATTTTCTGTGTGCATGTGTGATTAATTGAGTGCATTCTTCTCTTCTTCTTTACAACACTCTTGAGAGTTTGATTGTGAGTTTGCTACAGTTGTTAGTTCCCCTGTAGATTATCACATGGTATCAGAGTAGTCAGCAGCTATTCGAATTGCAGCCATTGCAACATTTCTTTGAGCAGCTATCTTTCACATGAGCACCAGAAGCCTCTGAGTTTCCATAGAAAATCATGGTGCTATTACCTTGAGTTCATTGGAGAAATCCAATGAGGTATAGCTAGGTGTGAAGTACTTAGTCTATGTGCTCAATGTTCCTAAAGTAGTGTTCATTCAAAGTGTAGCAAATCACCATCAACAAAACTCTTCTTGTTTTGCAGGTTTATTCACCCATTCGAATTCTTCTTCAATTCGACCTACACTGTTCAGATGGATCTAAGACTCACTTCTTCCAACTATGTTGAATGGAAAGCTAAGATGGCTCTCTTCATGAGTTCAAAGAGCTTCACCAGGATTCTAAATGGAACTATGGTCGAACCACTCAGTGCAGTAGAGAAATCCAAGTACTTGGATAGGCTTGATGAAGCAAAAGGCTTACTTCTTCTCTCAATTTCTGAAGATCTTCACTTCCATGTCATCGATCTAACATCTCCAAAAGAGGTTTGGGACAAGCTCAAATCCCTCTTTGGACAGAAAGATGATATGAAAGGTCATAAATTGGAGAATGAAATCATCTCCTTGAGTCCTGAAAGCTTCGAATCGATCAATGCATTCTTAACCAAGTTCAAAAGCTTGATTTCTCATTTGAAAAGATATAAGATAGTGAAAGAAGACAAACAACTCATTCTTGCCATTCTCTCAAAGTTGGGGCCAAAATTCTCAGTTTTTGTCTCCACATTTTAGTCAGTTAAGATGTCCATTCCAAAATGGAAGTTTCCCTCACTCAATGACTTCATCCAATCTCTTACTCAAGAGGAGGAGAAGTTAATCTCCATGGGAATCATCAAACCAAAGTTGGATTCGGCCCTTACAGCTGCTAAGGCCAAGAGAGAGAATGCAAAGGGAAGCAAAAGATTTATGATAAGAGATCGAATAATACAAAGCCAAAAGATATTCCATGTCAGTCAGATGGGGTTTCAAACCCAAAGAAGAACAAGCATTCTTAGAAAGAGAGATACAAGTGCACATATTGTCATCGAGTATTTGATCTTGAGAGTTCTTGCATGAAGAAGACTATAGACTTGATAGCTCAGTTACTTGAGAAGAACAATCTTCCTATACCTACATGTGCAAGGAAGAAAGATACTGATACTGAACCTTCTATATCTGAGGAAAAATAAAGTTGTCATGCCCTCATGGAAAGAGCATCAACAAATTCTTCATTCATCAAAGATTCAGGAGCAACAAGACATATGTCTTACTCCAAAAATCTCTTCTCCAACTTCGAGAGCTCAATTGGCCTTTCCATCATGATGGGAAATGATTTTGTAGTCTCCTCTCAGGTGATTGGTAGAATCAATCTTGACCATGTCTATTTTATTGATGTGCTTTATGCTCCTTCTCTCACAGTAAATATACTTTCAGTGTATCAAATTACTCATATTGGAGAGCCCAAAAGAGTGATCTTTACTCCAAATGAAGTTGAGGTACAACACATGGTTTCAGGGAAAATCATTGCAAAAGGAGTATCAAATCATAAGACAAAACTCTATGAGTTTTAACACTTCCTACCTCTCTCAAAGGAGTCTACTCTTTGCTCTCATGCAAATGAAGAGAGTAGGCTACCTCATCTCAACTACAAGCAAGCTCAAAATGTGGTTGATGGTCTTCCGAATGGCAAAGTTTCACCAAAGAAGATTGGGAAAAAGAGGACTCTTGAAGAAGTGCGAATGCTAGATCCAGATCCATAAGAACCTGAAGGTCTAGCACCTATTGGTTCAACTCCTATTTCAAAATGGGCCACCACTGCTGCATCCTACATTGATCTTAATGAAGATCCATCATCATCTTGTTCTAGTTCTTTTGATAATGATCTCACCTATGATGGATCAAATGAGATATCAAAGGACTACATGCACATTTAGAAGCAGTTTCATGATGTTCACATTTTTGGATTTGTTCCTCCTTTGAGTGATGATTAGCAAGATTTCACAGCTTATTCACATAGATTTCAGATTCAGAGTTTGGATGTGATGATGAGCCAGTTTCACTTGCTTATTCACATGAGATTTCAGATTCAGAGTTTGGATATGATGATGAGCCAGTTGTACTTTCTCCTTTGATTGATGATCAAGAGATCGAAGCATCTTCACATGAGATTTCAGATTCAGAATCTGAAGATGGAGATGATGATGAGGGAATGCTAGATCCAGATCCACAAGAACCTGAATATCTAGAAATTGATGATGAAGATGAGAGAATGGGAGATCCAGTTACACAAGAACCTGATGGTCTCTCACCTAATGATCCTCCTCTTCATCGATGGGCAGCCATTACACTCCGATCTTCCGGTGATTTGGTTGGTGATCCACATGATCATAGAAGAACTAGATTGTATTTTAAGAATGGAAGGTTGTTGGTTGTGGAGCCAGATCTTCCAGTCTCTTAGATGATATTATCTTAGCCGTGCACCTCGAAGGATTGTATAGCCATTCTTCATTTTTAGGGGTTTGGGGGCGGAGCCGCCACGAATGGGAGTTCAGGGGCAATGCCCCTAAGAAAATTTTTTGGGGTTGTTTTCGCCAGCTGTTTTGCGGGCCCATGGTTTTGGGTATCTCGTGGTATTTTTCCCATTGTATTTTCCCTATAAAAGAAAGACATTGTAATACAGCTAGGAATGATGTATTAATTTTTATGCATTGTAAAGATCTCTGAGATCTGTGAGACAGTGAAGAGGAAGTGCAGCAGTTGTGCTGCAGGTTGTATCCCTTCACTTTGTTATACGGAATAATAATAAGGACTAGAACCTTTAGTGTCGACGTAGCCCAAGTTGGGGTGAACCACGATATATCTGTGTCTCTCTTGTATTGTGTGTGTGATTATATTTGCATTTTTGTTTATTGTTATTTCTCTGTGATCCTGTTTTTCTAACAAAGGTTTCATCCTTCTCACATTGCTGATCCATTTCAGATCGATCGATCCTTCTTCGAAAAAGAAGGACACTTACCACCTTCTAGGGTGAGTGATGATATGCTACATTAGCATCCTCCAGTCTATTTTGAGGGAGGGATTTCTTCCCACTGGGTTTTCCCTCTTTCCTAACTTAGTTTATTTAGATTGATTGTACGGGGTGACCTTTGGTCTCAGTCACCAGGGCCCTATTTTTCATATTTCAGTTATTATTTCATAGTATAGCTTGCGGGGGGTGTTGGAATATTCACACCATCATTTTTATATTTTGCATGCTGCATGCATCCATCCATCATATAGGTGGTCCTCCCAACACCTAAAGCTCACTTTCATCTCCCTAAAGCCTGTCTTCAGCCCCCAATTGGCCTCCTACCTACCCGATGCATCCTCTTTGATTGTTCTGCATGACAAGTGCGCCTTTTCTCACCTAGCACCAGTTATCTTTCAGTTAGGGTGCCTTATCTCACTTATCAAGAGTTATCATTCAATTAGTGCAGTTCTTCCACTGATTTCTCATGCTGATTGACTACAGCTCCTAGTTAGCTAGTTCTAAAGTTCCACTTGACTATTTGACAGCCTCATGTGCCCTCCTTGGAGTCTTCATCCCCTGATTTATGCCTAGATGGTTTTGTTAGACTCAGTTAGACTCACTTGACTGACTATTACCATTTATGACTGATACTACTGACTGGATGATGTCTCCATTGTACTCTAAGCTAGACTTTGAGCATGATTCGAATGACCTCCTTGGTTAATTCGAATTCTCTACACACTTTTTATTATTGTATTCAGTTTTTACAGTGCCATCTCACAGCTGATGTATGATACTGCTATTCTCCATTTTCTGTGTGCATGTGTGATTAATTGAGTGCATTCTTCTCTTCTTCTTTGCAACATTCTTGAGAGTTTGATTGTGAGTTTTCTACAGTTGTTAGATCCCTTGCAGATTATCACAATACCTTCCTCAGAAATGATGTGGCTTAGATATTGCATTTGAGGTTTATAGAAGTCACACTTACTGAATTTAGCATATAGTTGATGTTCTCGTAGGATTTGTAATACAATCCTAAGATGTTGTTCATGTTCTTTCTCATTTTTAGAATAGATTAGTATGCCATCTATGAATACTAGTACAAATTTATCCAAATACTTACTGAAAATGTTGTCCATCATGCACATAAAATTTTCCAGTGCATTGTTATCCCGAAGGGCATTACCACAAAATCAAAGTGATCATACTGGGTCCTAAAAGTAGTTTTTTTTATGTCTTCATCTCGGATCCTTACTTGATGGTATCCGGATAGTAAGTCACTTTTAGAGAAATTTCTTGCTCCTCCAACCTGATCAAATAGATCATCTATCCTAGGGAGCATATATATGTTCTTTATAGTTAAATTGTTTAGTTGTCGGTAGTCAATGCACATCCACATTGTATCGTTTTTCTTCTTTACAAAAAGTATAGGTGCTCCCCACGGGGACACACTAGGCCTGATATCATTTCTCAATCAATTCTTGCAATTGTAGTTTAAGTTCCA
Source organism: Larix kaempferi (assembly GCA_027924585.1). NCBI lineage: Eukaryota > Viridiplantae > Streptophyta > Pinopsida > Pinales > Pinaceae > Larix > Larix kaempferi. The sequence continues at coordinate 3,273,504 of BSBM01001646.1, forward strand.
TTAACTTAGGGCTACTCATGCGGTAAGGGGATTTCGAAACTGGTACCGATCCTGGTACTAGTTCTATGGAGAAGTCTAGATCCCTTTTTTGTGGTAACCATGGTATTTATTTTGGAAATACATCTTTTAAATCTGTTAGAACCAGAAAGTATTCAATTTTTTGTTCCTTCTCTTTTTCCAAGTTGTGAATGTTAATTGCATAAATTTTGTAGCCCTTCCTTACACACCTTTTAACTTGTAAGGTTGATATTTGTCTGACAGAGACCTTCTTAGGTATCCCTTGTACCTTTCTTTGATTTCCTTGTTTATCCATTCATATGAAAGTTTTATTTAAGAAATCAAGCATGACATGGTGCTTTTTTAGCCAATCCATGCATATCAGTATGTTGTATGCAACTAAGGGTAAAATGTTTAAATCTGCTTCGGTTTGGAAACTGTTCATGTCAATCTTTCAACTTTTAATAAGTTTCAAAATATTTATTTTTGTACCCATGGCTAATTGTACCTACCATCCATGGATTACTATGTTTCTCTTGTTTATGTTTTCAATCCTGTGCTTGTTATGCTTGTAGCAGAATCTTGCTTTGTGTAAGGCTACCTCCAATTTCTCTGGTACATCAAATTCAATTTTATCTCTATTAAAAGTAGGAAGACATCCTAAGAACTTTTGTATTTTTATCGTTTCATCCTTTACGTAAAGCACATAGTGTAACAGTTCTAAGAATCTGTTGATTAAAGCATCCATGATAAGGGATTTCATTTGTAACTCGTGGAATTCCTTTATTTTCGTATCGAAAAATATTTCATACATGCATTCCTCTTGAAACTCTTCTAAAGTTTCTCTATTTGAGTTTATTCTTCCTCAGTTTCTTAGTGTGTTGCAAATCTCACTAGCATCAAGCAACTTTTCCATTCAAATTCTAGATGGCTAAACAAGCCTTCATTCTGTTGGAATACTTATGTACTTGAAATTACTTGTTCATTCCTAAAAGCCATTCTTTAGCTTTCTCTCCTGAAGCTAAGTCTCCTTCGTAAGTTGGAGCCTTGATTTTCCTTAATTCTCCTTGCAAACTATCATCTCTCTTGTGTTTCTTTCTATGAGGAGATGATGAATAAGAATTGGAAGAATTCCCACAATCATAGTCCATGGTATTGGATGAGTCGGAATGTTGTTGAAACTCTTCACCTTTCTCAAATTCCGAACTGCTAGTCCTCTTTATATGGTGATGTTTATCCATAGATCTATTTTCTTAGTTTGTTGTTTGTCTGTGGTTTCTTCTCCCGGTTAAGGTTTGCAACAATGCTTCATTCACTTCATGTTGTTCTCATCTCTCGTTTAGGTTATCATCCTTGAAATTTCGAAACTCAGCTTGTAGGATCTGCATTGTTTTCAATAGTTCAGAAGGTTTGATTGTCTTGAGACTGTCATTCAGTTCTACTACCATCTCCTCTTCCCGAGGTGGTGAGTTCAAGTTTCCATACTGGTTGTTGTCTCTTTCAACATTCATGATGTTTGTTAGTTTTGAAAATTATGCAATGTGTAGTAAACAAGATTTATTAGTTTACTAATATAAATTGCAGCAGTTAAGTAATAAGCTCATAGGCCTCGAGTATTTAAATTTGGGCTCTAATACCACTTTTAATGTCCCTCAAAATACACCCTAATTTTTTTTATAAGGGTCTCTAATCTATCGTAAAAACACATTATTATTTAAATTGACTTCAACACCGAGTAATTATTGGTAGATATACTTGTTTGCATTCCGAGTGACCTAATTGTTCTTTCATCGTCATTGAGTAGTTTGAAATGTCATCTTTAACTAGACTTTTCATCTTGTATTTCTTGACAGATCTGTATGTATAAAATTGGTTTCTTTAATGTATTGGAATTTCTCTTAAGGAAGACTATTTGTCTCACTTATGGCATTTATTCATCATAGCATGATCTGTTCTATTTAACTTCTTCCATGACATAGAGATATTAAAGATTGTTTTACCCTAAGTGATCATATGCTTGTCATGATTTTTTTTTTTACTTTGTTTGTTTACGTTGTAATTGTCTTATCGATGGTCAATTCTCTATGGGTAGACCTCTAGTTCATAGTTTCTTGAGTTTTTACTTAGCTTCTCAAACTAACATTATTATTTCATATCACACTCTTGTAGGTATTGGATGATCTACACTATGCTTATAAGCATAAGACCTATGCTACAACATAGCCTAAGTCCTTAAGCAAGGACATATTACAAGCCAAGTTCACACTATTTAAAAATATGTTAAAATTGCTTATGAAAAGACCAAGCTTTAACATTGGTCATGCAATTCCCATGCATAGCGAAATACATATTGTAATGAGCCTTTGTATTAATCATTGAGACTTCGTACAAACTCACACTATGCAATGTATGTGATTAGTGGAGGTAGGTCTATATTTAATGTTATCCATGTGATGGGAAGACATTAAGACGATTACTGATTAGCCATGCTGGAAAAAGCATTCATGCTTTGTACTCGAGGTGGCTTTCCCCTTTGTTTCCCTTTTGGGAAGGTTCATTCGAACCATCGTTTTTACTGTGGGAGAGGGGAGTCTTGTGTTGTGGGGCTTTATGCAGGCAAGGCTAGAGTGAGGAGCTTCCAACGATTGCACTCAATCTTGGCTTCTTGTCTCCTGGTAAGCTCATGGCTCCCCTATGGATCCATTTCCACCTATGGAGGAGAGACCTTGAAAACATCTTGGTTCTTTCCTTTTGAGGAGAGTGATGTATGCCATTGTTGGTTTAATGTCTTGTTTACTACACACTGGGCATGTCTATGCTCTCAATGGAGAAACAAGGGTTTAAGAGGTTTATGGTTTTAGTAGGGTTTACCTATTCTTGATTGATAAAGTAAAACTTCCCCACTAGGGTTTCAACTGCATACTTTAGAGTTTGAATGTATAAATGTTTCATGTTTGTTAATGGCCAACCTTTATGGTCTCATGTAAGACTCTTCTAAGCCTTCGAGGCATTTTACAAGATATCTCTATTTTGGGAATGTGTATCTGTGTTATTTCTTTATGAGAGAAAACGTTTATTGTTTTAATCATGTAGCTTGTTTTGGACTTTGTTTTGGTTGAAGATTCCTATGTAAATCGAAATTATTTTTATGAATATAAGCATCGTTTCTTTCCCAGTGACATCTATCCTCGGTTTACAGATTGGCTGTGTATTTTAATGTATTTTTTTATGAGATGTGTAATACGTATACGTTTTTCTCATGTGTGTGCAATTGTATCATAAATCTTAGTTTGATAGTTGTAGTAGTCTATCGCTTACAAGATTCGATCCCATATATTTTCCTTGTAATTACTCTGATGTCTATGTTTGTCTACTAAGGGCATTCAAACACTGGCAGCGAAGCTTTCACTTCATGGACAGGCTGCATGTGATAGTTTACTGAATTGAAAGGGATTTGATCTCTAGTCCTACGCTTGTGGTTAAGCGTGACCCTATGTAACCTGTGTTTTAACTTGATTTTTAACTGCTTATTGGTAAAGGTGTGACCTCAGTTGACTTAGTTTTAAACGTGACTTACTTGTTGGTTGTTATGGTAAGCATGGCTTGCATAATTGAGAATTCCATGAAGTCATTTTAAACGCCTTGCTCTTATTCAAAGAGAATTGATCTCTTGACTGGTGACTGAGATAATTTTAGTTTGATGTGTATGTAAATAAATATATGCATTAGTTTTACAGAGCTTAACTCTACATAGTGGACAACCACGTTAGTGTGAGCTTGTGTGATCCTTCTTGGATGCACGAAATATCACAATTTGGTTATCTAAGTGCTCAAAGATCCGCAACTGAACCCTCCAGTGAGCTTGGAATCACTTGCCCCTTGCAAGGTCCACTCTGTACTACTTATAAGATTTTATGAGGAGAAGGCTTATAGGATTTAGGTTTAAATCACTCAGTTAAGTTGTTAGACACACTGTCTGTTTTGTTTTTATCTTTAATTAATAATTTACTTTATTTTTAACTCTCACAGTTTACTGTATTTTTATTTAAATAAAATAGGATTTTTACTAATGTTAACATCTAGTTGATCTTATTTATCAACTACTAAACCATTCTAATCTCTTGCATGCTCGATCCCTCTTTGAGTGGCAGTCTCCGTCAATTTAGAAAGAATAAAGTAGATGAGTAATAATTTAGTTTAGTAATAGTTTAATGTATTACTGATGCTCCAGACCTCCCACCTCAAAATCAGTTAATCGCCATGAGTCTAAGTGCTTCAGAGCTTTACTGCTCAACACTCACTCAATCAATAGTGCTCCAGAGCTCACTGCTCAACACTATTAAATCAATAGTCCTGGTGCTCCAGAGCTTATGCTCAACACCAGTTAACTAGTACAAATAGTCTAGATGCCCCAGAGCTCACTTGCTCAACATCTTTAAGATAACAATATTAAAATAATCTAGGTGCTCTTCAAAGCTCACTTGATCAACACCTAATTAAAACAATCTAGGTGCTCCAGAGCTCACTTGCTCAACACCTGACAAAATGAATTAACATTTAAAAATAAATAGTCTTTTCTCGGATATTACATATTTTTGTTTTTGCGTCAAGAATGCGCATTTCTATAGCTCGGGTGGAGGGAAAGTGTCAATTTGTCCCATAAAAAATACTTAAATAAAAAATAAAAAATAAGAATGCATGCTTTAGTGTGCTTTAGCATAGTGGAGTTTGGGTGGGGAGGAGTGTCTATTTTTTCTCTAAAAAAAATTAAGAATACATGCATCATACTAAAGCATAATGGTGAAAGGTTTGAAGATTCGATCTCTCTTAACACTTTGTAAAACCAAATTTATATAAATCTATACTAATAAATAGTACAATGTTGAAAGCTCACCTCAAACTTCAATCATAAAAATTATAATATTGAAAAAACAAAAATGAGACACCTTACCAAACACCATCTCCAACATTGTCAAACTATTTTTTTTTTTAAAGAAAAAGCTAAAAGATGAGATGCATAAATAAATAAATAAAATCAAGTATTATTAAAACTATTACATCTACGAAAAATTGAAAAACATCAACATTCAACATTCTTTATTCAACAATAATCAAGAAAAAGTAAAACATTGGATATTAACAACAAAATTAAAAGGGGTCCCTAAATTTGAGGACGTGGAGTTAGTTGAGGCCACAAGAGTATATCATGTCCCACCATTCCAATATAACAATATGATGAAGAAATCCATATAAAAAACAAGTATTACTTTTGAATAATATAATTATTCTTTTATTGAAAATTATCATCAACAAATTAGTTATTTTAAATGTAAATTTAATTTTTATTTTAAAAAATATTTTAAAAAATAAAATTTAATACACAAAAATATAAATATAAATATAAATAATAAAAAAGATGAAATGATTGAAAACTTAATTAAATCAACTCGTGCTTTTTTAATGGTTTTATTCCTATTATCTATTTAAATAACAAATAACAACATTTTTAATAAATATAAGGTTGAGAAACTTACATTGACATTGACATTTCCTTGATGTCTCATATACTTCATATACCTTTCTATAATCATCTTCAAGCTGAAAAAAAAAACATTAGTTAAATCGCCATGATCATCTTCAAGCTTAGGAAAAATCATTACTTAAATCACTTTATGTAAACTCGATTTTTTTTTCAGAAGAAATGTAACCTCGATTTTTTTTTCTAGTGGCATGTAATTTGGTATTTATATATATTCAAAATTCACATTTAAATTAATTTGTAAATCATGTGTAAATAAACATTGAGTTGAATAATTTTCTCTTTTATTTTATATATTAAATTAAATAAACCATAGAAATTGATGTTCCAAGTACAATAAAAATATTGAAATGATATAAAAGGTAACATTTGATAATGAATAATCCACGAAAATACATACAAAACAATGTTTTATAAGTACATTAATTTTTCCAACAAAAAGTACTTGTGTTCACTTAAAATGGTTTAAGTTTACTTTTTATGAAAAATATGGGAATGCCTTCATCTATATGAGGGAATGTCTATGCCCACTTCTCAAGGAATGAGAGTTCACACTTTAGAAAGAGTCTTTTATTTTGTTTTCGATTTTTTATTTTCCATATAAATTTGTTGTATAAAAAACATAAAAATAAAAATATGATTAAAATGAAGTTTTATGGTGAGGTGTGATTATATCAATTAATATTAGTGATCGATTAACATGCAGTTATTTATTATAGATTTAATTATATTCTTATATTATTCCTTGAATGATATGATTGGCTCTTATATTGGATCCAACTTTCTTTCTGTTGCAGTTTCATTTTTTATAGTTGTGTCTACTAACGCTACATTTACACTCTCCTCTTCCCATGTTTTGGCATCATCCTCATATTTGACCTTTATAGCTGAATTTCCCTATCCATTTAAGGGAGTGGAGTTGTGGACATAACATTGTCTAGATTGGTGTACAAGATGGATTTGAGGCATTTTTTTCAAGGGATTTAAGTTCTTGTCTAGCAATTGATCATCTCCTTACTAGCAATTGATGGTCTCTTGAGAGTGGCTTTCCCTAATCCTTTACAATGTGCTACTAATTCTTGATTTTTGCATGCTCCTTTCTTGTAATTTACCTTTGTGATGGAGCTATCTCCTCATAGTCTTAGGTATTTTACAGAGGAAAGTGAAGGAAATTTTTAGTGGTTGTTAGGATTTTTGTATAGTTAGTGTTGGGATCCTCTTTGCAAATGAAATGGTTCTAGTTTGAAGCTCCTACCCACCATGTAAGTATTTTCTATGACGTCTCAAGTTAGTTTAGCACTTTTCTATCCTTGGGGCATTGTGGAGTAACATGGCTAGTGCCAAAATAGGATCAACAACAAAATTGTAATTGTTTGTAGTGTTGAACTTTGTTTTCATTGATGTCAAATGATGTCAAAGAGGACTCAGTATCCTTGTGCCAGTTTGAAGAAGTATATGAAATCCAGTTTAAAGAAGTACATAAGACTATGTGCACAAGTCCCAATCCATTTAGTCGTGATACTTCAAAGGTAATGTCAAAGAGGTGATTAGACAAGTCTTGAAAGTGCGCAAAAGGCTCGGGATAAAGAAGTGGTTGGACATGTATGCAACTCTCATAAGTGCGCAAGATCCACCAACCAGAAGAAGTATACAAGTCTCGAAAGATGCACAAAAGTCTTGGAAGCAAGAAGTGGTTGGACAAGTCAAGTGCGCAAGACCCACCAAGCGATGGTACTTCAAGGGAGAAAGACCAAACAAGTAGTGGTTGTCGAGTGCGCAAGACCCACTATGTTAAGGACCTCATGTGCGCAAGACCCAATAGGCATGATACATCAGCTGCGTAGATCAAGACAAGTGGCGGATGCGTAAGTTAGCTTGACCATAAAGAAAGGAACAAGGGATGTCATCGTCCAACTTGTGGACACATTATTTGCACATGTCGAGTATAAATAAGAAGCCAAGTTGGAGAGTTGAAAGTAAGCTTTAAGATGCAAAAATTGTAGTATTATGATTTGTAAAGCTTCGAATTATTGGGGTATCAATGGATCATTGAACCAGTACAACATAATCTACAAGAGATTCAGATGCGCAAGAACCAAAATGAAGCACACTAGATGACACACAGAATGATGTGATTTATCTGAGACAGATGTGCAAGAATAAAAATTAAGCACAGCAGAGGATGAACAAGATGATATAGTATATGGGCCAAGTGCATGATAACATAAAGGAAGTATCGTAGATGGTATGCAGAAGGTCACAGCTTATCTAAGACAGATGCGAATAGACAAAAGTGAAGCACAACAAATGATGTGCATGATGATGTAGTATATGGAACGAGTGCGCAAATAATAGAAAGGCGGTATCGCAGATGGTGCACAGGAGGTAGTAGTTGATCCAAAACAGATGCACAAGTTCATAACAGTAGCACAACAAGAGATGTCCAGTATCAGTTGAATTTGCAGATGCGCAGAAACATAACAATATGTTGAAGCAACATGCAGATTGCAAAAATTTATGAAATATGAGAAATAATGTGCAATATTGTTGTAGTGATGTGAAGTGGTGAACTGATGATATAGTATAAAAATTGCAAGATTAGAGTATATATCACGTGCGCACACATGAATGTATGTAGTAAATATGGAGAGTGCGCAGATCGGTAGAAGAGTAAAGAAGAATCTACTACATTCATGTCAGAGCGATAGGACGAGGCAAGGAACAAGGAGTTGGTGCTTCCTTTAGGTCAGAGCCTGTAAATCCAGGGGGTCTGTGCCTCCTTCCAATTTGTGCTGGTAAATCAGGGAGTTGGTGCTTCCTTCAATTTGTATCCTATAAATCAGGGGGTGGAGCCTCCTTCCAATGGTGCTGGAGAACTTTGGAAGTTGGTGCTTCCCATGAATGCAATCTTTACTATATAAGAAAACATTTGATGGTATAATCTCATTTGGGTTTCCACGTTAAATATTTGTGTTATGGTTTTTGTGCTTGTGTTGATGAATGTATTTCTTTATGATGAATGCATAATATAAGTGTTGTTTATATTTGGTAAAAGTGAAAATTGTTCATAACTACGCATAATACAGATTCACCCCCCTCTCAGTATTAATAATATTCCAACAATTAGTATCAGAGTGGGTGTCTTCAGTAATAGATTAACAACTGGAAGATAGATCCTTGCACAGATATGGAAAAGCATGAAGGACTCTCCACCAACAGAGCACATATATTTGATGGCTCAAACTACACTTTATGGACGATAAGAATGGAGGTATATCTGCAGTCTCTTGGTGGTTATGTTTGGAAGTCGATTGAAAATGGCTATAACATTTCCAAAACTACACTAGTTGATCCAGTTGAAAGAAGATAGTATGAATGCAATGCAAGAGCAAGGAATGCGTTGTTATGTGTATTAGCATATTTTGAATTCACTAAGGTCATGCATTGTTCCTCAGCAAAATAAGTATGGGACAAAGTCAAGAATATCTATGAAGGAGACGAAAACGTCAAGAAGGAAAAACTAAATACTTATTCTGAACTATTTGAGTCATTAAAAATCAAAGATGAATAAAATGTTGCATCATACTTTCTTTGAGTCGATGAGATAGTCAATTCCATCAAACATCTTGGAGTTTCACTAATTGAAGAATCGATTGTGTAGAAAATACCAAGAACTATGCCTCGAAGATTTGACTCAAAAGTGTCTGTGTTAGAAGATATAATTACTCTTGAAAATTTATCAAAATATGAGCTTCATGGGATTCTCACTATGTATGAGATGAGAACTGGAAAGGAAAATCCCACTAGGAAAGAAGTTTCCTTCAAAGCCACCAAGAAAGTAAAGCATGAGCATTACAAAATCTCTTCTGATGAATCAGATGAGGAAGAGGAAAACTTTGTAAGGAATTTGAAAAGAGGACGTGGCAAGTACAAGGGTAAGTTACCTTTCAAATGTTTTAAATGTGGTAGACTAGCCCATTTTTCCTCAAAGAGTCCTTACAAAGAAGATAGAGATAGTGACATTGAAGACGATGTCAATTACAAAGAACGAAGGATGGCACACCCAAAGGATAGATATAATATCAAGAAGAAGTTTCTTAAACAAAGGCAGAGTTTGTACTCCAAGGAAGACAAAAGTTCATTTGAAGAAGTTGATTGTGATGGAAGTCCAAGAGAAGTGCTTTTCATGGCAATTCTAGAAGATGAAGGGACATAAGAAAAGAAAAAGTGTTGTTCCTCTATCAATAAATACACATCAAATGCACATAGTCAATCAGGAACACTGGATAAGTACTTTTTCAGTGGAACCTTTAATTCACCTCCAAAACCTGTCACAGAAATTTGATCAGACAATCAATCTGAAGAGGAAGAAATTACATAAGTTGATTGGGAAGGTGAGCTAGTTAGTTCCTTGGAAGAATTGAAGAAGTCAAGAAAGAGGAACAAAATTTTACAGGATCAACCATCAAAATATGAAGAACAGATCAAGAATGCTAAGGCCATTCATGAATCACTTGAAAAACAAGTGAGTGAAAAATAAATGGATCTTGAAAAACAACTAAACTGCGTAGTAGATAAAATTAGGAAGCTTGAAGAAGAGGGATCTTTATTGAAGATATCACTATACGAATTAAAGAAGAAAAATGAGTTGTTGACAAGTCAATTTGAGAAAAGGAATAGAGAGATTTCCCACTTAAAAGAAGAACTAGTTGAGATTGAAAAGGAGGAACATGCTCAAGGACACATTATGAATGATACCCTAGACTACACATATCCAAGAAATGAGAAGACTTGTCTTAAAACATAAATGGAGAACAAATTCAATAATAGTACATTAATCCTGGACAAGATATTGAATGATCATAGATTACCAACAGAAAAATTAGGACTTTGCTATGGCATAACAACTGAGAAGATCTGCGACATCAAGTACAGTTCAAATCAAATGAAGCCATTTCAATCCATGTATGATAGTTTCTTCAGTGGTTATAAATTTTTCCATTACATTGAGATAAGAAGTTTCAATACATTGAACTATGCAATGTGCAACTACAATGGACATATTGCAAAATATTGTCATACTACAAGATGTTACACTTATGATGGTTTTGGACACAAGGCTCAATATTGTCAAAGAATAGTAAATCGTCCATAAAGAAATGCTTCATATGACAACAAAAACAAGATATGGAATGAGAAGGGAAGTAGTCAGGCGCAGTATCAAAATGGATGTGCGCACATGAAAATATGGGTAGAGAAAGTTCCTCAAGCATATGCAGTTGAAGCAAACAATCCAAGTATGTCTCAAGTAGCAAGTGATTGTTTCCTATCTTGCTAATCTCTAAAAGGGTTACGTAAGTTCCTTGAATTCAACACGTTATTCAATAGGAATTCAAGGAATGTATTAGTATGTAATTGCAGTAATAAAACATATGCAGTCTATTGTATAAAGTCGCACTGATGTAAAGTTGCAAAGGAAATGCACATATATCCTGCCATAGTAAATTATTTGTGAAGATATGTTGAAGTAAAATTGTTGCACAATGGAATCATACATGTGATTGTTCAAAGAAGAATACAAATAAGTATTGCTGATGACAAAAAAAAGTTCCACGTAGATACCACATTCTTACATAACCTAAGTTTGTATTGTATTTAAAAGTTTCCATTATAGGAAGCAAAAATCACATAAGATCTCTATCACAAAAAATACTTTCGAAGAGTATCAAGAGAAAGTATGTTGCAATGGTAGGTAACAACAACCAAAATTCGTATTAAACAAAATTGAAACTTACAAAATTGATTTAGAGCCGAAGCTCGAGGTCCAACTCTACGACATGACTGGTTGGTTGCTGATACAGGTGAAGTTCAAGATCTAGTGGAGTTCGCTCAATGAATTCAGAAGTTTGTGGAAGTGGACAAAGTTGTAGATTTGAAGAAGACATGTTTGCGCCACACTGTTCCATCTGAATCAAATTCAGCAAGTCTAGAGTTTGTTTTTGCTAGTTCTCCAAGCATTCAATTCTCTTCTTCAGACTGATAATTCCTATGAATTAATTTGGTTAACTTGATATTACAAATACCAGTGAATGAATTTGTATTCCTTCATTTGGGATTGCCAAATTCCCATGTCTACTTTCATCCCCGCGAACTTGGCCTGCTACAACTGAACTAGTGAATGAAGACTATTGAATGAATTGTTAAATCTTTCAAAGTAAGAAGACATGGTGAATGAAAACGAGACACTTAGATTTGTAACACTCATAACAATCTTAACAAGGAATTAACCATGATGAATAAACATGCCATACTTAGCTCATATATAGAGTTGGAAGGTGTTTTTGTGCACGCACGAAAATAAATTGAAGACACGTTGAGGTTAATTACATTCATGACTAAGCGATTCGAAGCTGACTAGGGAGATGCCAAAATTTATTGCATGAATTAATAAGATCGAGTAAGAGGACAAAAAGAGGAAATCCAACTCATTGTTTTGTGTGATCAAAATGATGCCGTTTAAAGGGATCGAGTACAACTATAACATGTCATATTTTTTGTACGAGTTATTAATCACATTGGCTTGCTTCCAAGTTGGATGAAGGAAGGAAATATGTGTGATATTTAGAAAGAATTTTTAGACTTCATGGAAAGATGTGCGAAGTTAGGAAAACGATGTATGCCATTAATGTCAATATTAAGAATATGTGATGAAGACTTTTCATGGCGCAGTAGATGTGACAAAAGAAAAAATTTAATGCTGGAATAACTCGTCACAAAAGATAATGCGAGGCTAGATATAAAACAATGATATGTGACAAGAGCATAAGATCAAGATAAAAGGAAGTTGGAAACTGTATAAGGTGAGCATATTCTAGACAACTATAGATATAGTGTTAAAGGTACAGGTTGTAGGATGACTGGGTGCTGCGAAGTCAATCCAACAAAAGGAAAGAGAATGAAACACGAAGCTAGGGGGTGTAATCAAAGAAAATAGTGGCATCTGAATTAAGGAAAGCAGAAATAAAAAGTATAAGTGTACAAAATAACCTAAATTTGTGCACAAGAAGCACCTCTTTTTCATTGATGCAAAGGGGGAGAAATATCATGAAGTTGCATAGAAATGAAAAATAACAGAGAAGTATTGTTTAGAGGTTGCGCATTGGAACAACTGAGAGATATAATGAAGCATGTATCAGTAATAGAGAACTACAAAAAGATGAAAAACAATAGGGAATTATTGATATCATGTTGCATAGAATAACTAAGGTTCAAATTGGCAAGATCACAACGGGAGTACACACAGAGGGAGTACTGTGTTGTGTGTAAACATAATAGAGGAATTCATGATCAGGAAGAGCAGAAATTAATAATATGTTGACAGCAATGCCCAAAGGGGGATATTGTTGAACTTTGGTTTTCATTGATGTCAAATGATGTCAAAGAGGACTCAATATCCTTGTTCCAGTTTGAAGAAGCATGTGAAATACATTTTGAAGAAATACATAAGACTATGTGTGAAATTCCCAATCCATCTAGTCATGATAATTCAAAGGTAATGTCAAAGAGGTGGTTGGACAAGTCTCAGGGTGTGCAAGAGGTTTGGGAGAAAGAAGTGGTTGGACATGTATGCAAGTCTCGGAAGCGCACAAGATCCACCAAGTGGAAGAAGTATACAAGTCTCGAAAGATGCACAAAATTCTTGGAAGAAAGAAGTGGTTGGACAAGTCAAGTGTGCAAGACCCGCCAAGCGATGTTACTTCAAGGGTGCAAGACCCAACAAGTAGTGGTTCTCAAGTGCATAGGACCCACTATGCTAAGGACCTCGTGTAAGCAAGACCCACAAGGCATGATATCTCAGTTGCCCAGATCAATACAAGTGGTGGATGCGTAAGTCAACTTGACCGCAAATAAAGGAAGAAGGGATTTCATCATCCAACTTATGGACACATGATCTACACAGGTCGAGTATAAATAAGAATCCAAGTTGGAGAGTTGAAAGTAAGCTTGAAGATGCAAAAGTGGTAGCATTCTGATTTGGAAAGCTTCGAATTATTGGGGTATTAATGGATTGTTGAAACATAACAACATAATCTTGCAGAGATCTAGACACGCAAGAACTGAAATGCAGCACAGTAGATGACATGCAGAATGATGTGATTTATCTAAGAGATGTGCAAGAACATAAATGAAGCACAACAAAGGATGCACAAGATGATATAGTATATGGGACAAGTGCATGAGAATAGAAATGTAGTATCACAGATGGTACACAAAAGGTCGTAGTTTATCTAAGACAAATGCGCAAAGACCAAAGTGAAGCACATCAGATGATGCAGAGAATGATGTAGAATATGGAATGAGTGTGCAAATAATAGAAAGGAAGTATTGCAGATGGTGCACAAAAGGTAGAATTTGATCTGATAGAAATGTGCAAGTTTAGAACAACAACACAGCAAGAGATGTGTAGTATCAATTGAATTTGCAGATGCACAGAAACAAAATAGTATGTTGAAGCAACACGTAGATTACATAAAGTTATGATATATGAGAACGAGTGTGCAATATTGATGCAGTTAAGTGAAGTGGTGAACTGATGATACGGTACATCAATTGCAAGATTATAGTATATATCAGGTGTGCGCAAAGAAATTTATTGCAGTAAATTTGAAGAGTGGACAGATCGGTAGAACAACAAAGAAGAATCTACTACAGTCATAACAGGGTGATAGGATGGGCAAGGAACAAGGATTCGGTGCTTCCTTTAGGTTGGAGCCTATAAATCCAGGTGGTCAGTGCCTCTTTCTAGTTGGTGCTTCCTTTAGGTTGTGGCCAATAAATCAAGGGGCTGGGAATAAGTTAGAAAGTACATTTCCATACAAATAGGAGCATAACGAGTGATTCTTCTTTCCTTATACATTTATTCACCCATGAAATCAAATTTCTGAAGGTCATTTTCCAATTTCTTTCAACAAATCAAATCCCCAAGAATGAAGGGGGGGTTAGGGATCTTTATCTAAGCTATAGTTGAAGAGAGGGAGTAAGAAGTAGGACCAAATGTTGGAAACCATGAATCTATGCATAGAATAACCTTGGCTTAGAACCATCACCTTGAGGAAAAAAAGAGATCCCAACTTTCTTTTAAGTCTATTTTGATAATAGACAAACCTTTTAGATAGGAGTAGACGCATGCCTCTTTTTCAAATTTTGGCTTCAAGATTGCTGAGATCCATTGGTGAATTTCAACTAGCTTTCATGAGAATACAATAAAATTCATGGCCATGGATAATTTATTTTGGATTATGGAATTTTTGTTTGTTATAATGGAGTGGAATCAATCCTCCCTTAGCATGCATACACAACACAAGGAAGAGGATTGAGCATATGAGGATTGGTTAATATCGATAATGTTGTTTGGACATATTTGAATGATAGTTCGATCACACCTTCATATGGAGCTATGTTTGGTTAAGGAACTGCAACATACACCATCCATTATGGTGACCCAAGGGATATTGAGTCTACTAAGATTGAAGGGGCTTTCAGAGTATAATTTATAAAGAGGGTTGAAGTGGGATGAAGGGTGGTAGCATCAATTAGGGTGGATAAGGAGGGGATGATGATGGATTCATATACCAAAGGGCATTGAAGTTCGAGGAAAATGCAACCTTATTTATCGATAAAAAACCTTATCTACAATGTTTTCAAGGAATCTCTCCATCCATTCGATAATGATGATATTACTAAATAAGAACATAATAAATAGTCAAACAAATTAAATGGAAATAAAATAAAATAAATAATGATAACATAGGTTGATAAAAATGTACACACACATACTAAATAATATTCTAAAAGTTATGTTAAATTAAAATAAAGTTACTTGTGCATTTTTATTATAAAATATATTTCATATAGACTATTATTTGAAACATGATTAACATAACTAGATTAAATAATAAAATTAATATTGTTAATCTTTATAGTTAAGTTATAATAATGAAAAAGAGATAATAAAAAATCCAAGCAAATGTTAAAATAAATCAATTAATCCTTTATTAACATTTTAAAGATATCAAATTGATCTCAATAAATAAATATCATCATCACAATCATATTAAACTATTTAAAAAAAAGTTAAAAAATAAAATGCAACAACCATTTAATAAAAATATTTATTTACAATTTGATTTTTTTGAAAATATTTCATAATAAAAATATCAATTCTAAGTAACCATTCAACAATAAATAGCTCTTACAACAATTATTATTCCTTAATAATACAATTAATTGATAAATATTTAAAACTTTATAATATTTTATTAAAACAAAAACAAAAAAAGTCTTTTTGATATTATCTCAAGATGGTATATGTTTTCTTAGGGTATAAGCTATAAGCAAAATTTTTGACCTCAATGGAAAAGAAGAATTGAGCATGGGTTTAGGAGTGAGGATGAATAATCAAGAAGTATTGGCACTATACCAAGGCCTAATGATATTGAAGGTTATGGTAGCAAAAACAATCTCTATTTTTGGAGACTCTTCTTTGGTTACTCAACAAATGAGAAAATCAAAATGTGATATGTCTACTCCCCTTGCAAGGTGAGTATCTCACATTATGGATTTAATATTTTTTTTTGAACATATAGAATTCTATCATATCTCCATAATATCTAAATTGATGGTATGGCCAATATGGTGACAAACATGGAAACAAGAGTGTTAGTGAAAAACGACAAACATGGAAACAAGAGTGTTAGTGAAAAACGGGGGTGGTCCAACTCCTTGTCTAATCCAATAAATTAATTTCATGGAAATATGAGTCATGCTAAGTATCGATTGGCAGAGAAGAAATGACATATGGATCCTTTCAAGGATGGGGAATTAAAAACTTCATGTGCATTATACACCCAACATGCATGATTTCATTTTGATGTCAAGATAATTTTATGGTGGATGTGATGGTTATTTATGTTGTTGGTTGGATAATTCATAGCACAAAAGAGATGAAATTCCAAGATGTGCCTTATGGAGGGGGATCAAGCTCTAGTGTTAAGATTCTACGTGTGTAGGGTCCCATTTTTACCTCATTGGAAATTTTGTGGAAGGAAATGAATGTATGCGTGATTAGGATCCCCCACTCTATTATGTCTCTTGTTTTTGTGTTGTTAAGGTTTATAGGGACTTGATATTCCCCCCCTTTTCCCTATTTATCTTCTTTGGAGTCTACTAGTTTGTTGTTTGTAGAGAGAGGGAAATCTAGTGGATAACTTACTGAGGAAATAGGCCTACGATAAATATTTTTTGTTTGGTCTAATGGGGATCCATTTGTATTATTATTCTATTTATTTATCTTCCTTTTGGCACCTTGGCTTTTGAGGATTGTATGATTTGAAAGACTCAGTCAATGAACAAAGACATGAATATTTCAAAGTGTGTGGGTATGGTTCAAAGTGTGCGGGTATTAGGATTGTATGATTTGGCTTTTTTGTAGTGAATAATACACTCTATCCATGTATTGATTAGGCAGGGATTCCCCTTGGAACCTTATCTCTATTTTCTAATTGTTGATGACCTTGGTTATTTGTTTGACAATGCCTATTTTAAAGAAAGATTTAGGATTTTTAACTTCTAGATGATTCTAATGTGGTGAATATTCATTTTGTATATGATTATTTGTTGTCTATTCTAGTTGACTATAATTCATTGGCTAGTGCTAGAGATTGTTTTTCCATGTTTTTTCAGGTCTTTGTGGATAAGGTTAGTGATGATAAGACTAATTTATGTTCATCCTTAATGAGCCTCCTAATTAGATTCCTCTTGCTTGGACTTTCACTCATCCAAGTGTAAGTGTGAGATATCTTAGCATCCCCTTTGGTGTGGGGATTTATTTGATAATGCAATGTCCCCATCCAATAATCCATCCATAGGATGGGTAGTTATGAGTACAAACTTTCAATTTTTTTCCCCGTAGGGGCTAACATTTGAATAAAAACTAAATCAAGCCTCTGTGAGTGCAAAAATTTAAGAAATGCATGCTCAAGTGTAGAAATTAAAATGTAGCAAAAAAACAACCAAATTCACACACATAACATGTTTAATACATTATTTTCATGATAGAAAAAAAAACATAAATTTTTCATAGTCATAGACAAGGATAAACACTTATCTTTAAAATGAATAGGTCCAAGAAATTGACTATGTAGGAGTGATTTTACACCTAGCCATAGGTACGTACTATATATATCACCCCCAACATAGGCTATGAGGCCACATAGGTGGAAGAAATAGCCATGTGCTTCTCTCTCTCATCTCAACCCATTTGTTCTTGTGCTTAGCAACTAAAATCACCACAAATAATTAAAAGCATCTCATTCATCCATCATAGCCATGAACTATTTACCATTTCCCCACAAACGAAAAGGAAGGCCTACCCTTTCTCTTCTCAACAATCCCTTAAAACACCTTTCCCGTATAGTTATATTCTATGGGTGTAGAAAGAGTCCAACCTATTGTATAATTTCTTAGAATTGACTAACAAATTGATGCCTTGCTCCTCAAGCATCCAAAGAGGAAAAATAAACAATGGGTGAAGGATTTCTAACATGACCAACCTATATTCTCACCTACAACCATCATTCTTTACTCTAATGTATACAATTTTCTCTCACATTGCTTATTTTGGTTACTTTCTTATTATGTTAGTTATTGGAAATGGAGAGAATAACATTAAATTTATAGAGTGTGAACATTTGCATGGAGAGTATGGGATAGAGTCTATGGAGAGAGAGAGAGAGAGAATTAATGATAATATAGCTGGCATTAGTTTCTACCATAAAAATTAGGACTCTTACAATCCCCATAAGAAGTGTACTCATCCCATGCTTGCATAACTCCATGGGAATATTTTCCCAACAACCTCTTACATACATTCAATGCTTGGTTTTAGTAATTCGAAGGAGGTAAATGGATTATTAAAGGAACATAGTAGAAAAGAGATGAGTTATAAGGAAAAACTTGGAAACATATGATTTACTTTCCCATAGGTACCCCTTTCCTCTTCCCCTCTAATGGAATCATTCCCCTTCTTGTGCTCTATACATAGTCATCTTGGACCATTGTATTATATTCCAACATAAATATTTACATAGTTTTAACTCATCATGATAAGACTAACTCATGGCCCATATATGGATATTTACATCATACAAGCCTAGCCATTCACTAGTTGGTCCTTGGCCTTGATTTCCACACCAGGAATCCATACTAGCACATTTACATAATCTTACATAATTTGATTTAATACATTCCAAGGGTAAAAAATGGGGTCTTACATATGGCTATGTGGGATTGGTGCTTGGAGTGTTTTCATTGTAAAATAGGTTTTTAGTAGTACAGAGACCTCCCATTTTCCAGAAGCCCAATTCTTGTGAGAAAGTTTCTCCAGGCCTCACATACTTATTATGTATTTTGGTGGCTTCCTAGTAGGGATCAATTCGGTAGATTGGAGCATCTTCTATATCAATACTTGTGGCTAAGTGTGGCAGGTCTCAAGGCATCCCTATGGTACATTGCAAGGTTGTTTTCATTGTGTCAAAGGATGAGGGAGATGCAACATTGATTGGTATTTCCACCTATGGCAACACCTTGGCTACCAAATGGGTGGTATAACTTCTGGAGGGATGCTCTCCATGGTAGCTATTTTTGAGCCATCGCCTTCTCATGGCATACAATATTGGTAATATTAGGGAATAATTTGGATTGTGTGATATAATTCCATGTCCTCATAGATTCTAGGTCTCGGGATATTTTATTATCGAAAGTATTTGAGCAACATGGGGGAAGGGAGATGGATTTTTGTAGTGATAGATGTTAGGTATCGAAGTGATATAGGATTCTATAGAAAATATATTTGGAGTTGGAAGGAATAGGGCACATGTGTCCTAGACATCTATTATTTTTTGGGATGCTGATTGAATAAGAAGATGATTTTTTAATGGATGGATTTGCAAGATGTGAATAGTCAATATTGGAAGAATTGGTGATCCACTACTCTTAATTTTTCCCTATATTATGTGTATGCACATATTATTATGGAGATTATAGGCCTTATTCCATAGGAGGGAATTTTCAAAATGAATATAGACATGCATGAACCCTTTTGGAATGATTAGGAGTGGATCTTTGGGTGTCACTTGGTATAGTATGATTATTGGATGTTGTAGTCTCTTCTTCATTAGAAAGATGAGATAAACATGCTCTCAATTGACAATGGGTGTCTATTGAAATGGGGAGATTAAGGATCACTAGATTAGATAGTGTGTGGTCGACTAAACTGAGCTACAAACTCTAGGTGTTTGCATGGCTAGTGATTTCTAGGGCCTTCTTAACAATGTGTAATGGTAATATGTGATCTCTTAGATAAAAAAAATTGTTCCTTCCTTAGGTTGGAAACAATAAATCTTTTCTTCTCAAAATGTTATTTTTTCAGGTTGAGTTGGGATTTTGTTCATTCTAAGCATGGAACCATTTTGTAGGGGAGATAGCATTAGAGAGAAATGTTGTTGGGTGACTCCATATTTTATGTATGATCCTCACTCAGTAATTTTTGGCACTACTTTATAATTTTAATGTTGCTTTTTCTTTGGAAACTTTAGTGCAAATATGTTTTTGATAATGAGGTTACTTATTTGTCTATAATTTGTCATTTATGGAAAGAAGAGGTATGTATGTAGTTGTTATCTAAAGGATTTCTATTGATCAAATATTCCAATGGGTTGGATTGATATGTTTATTTAAATTTTTATTGTTTTTTTAGTTTCTTTTAGGAAGAATATGTACATTCCTTCCTATTGTTCATGTTTCTATGAGCATGAGGATATAAATACATTTGTACATATCCTCTTTCTATTTTAATTTAGCTGTGAATGACAATGTACATTCCTTTGTAGATACCCTCCCAATGTATTTTGTCTTCTATATTGTAAATATAAGAATCATTTTCACAAGAAAGAAAGAACACTGAAGGACATTGAAGCCTATCAACATGAAATTCTAAAATTCGGAGGCCATATCTTTTAGATCTCTCACATTTTCAAGCTCTTCAATCTAGAAATGAAGTGTTAATACTCCCAATATTGACTTCAAATGTGTTAAATCAAATTATGTAAATGATGTAAATATGGTAGTATGAATTCTTAGTGCGGAGCTAAAGGCCAAGGCCTGACTAGTGGATTGTTGGGAATGTATACTGTAAATATTTCCATATGGACCATGTGGTTGGCTTGTCAAGATTCCTCAAGAACTATGCAAATATTATGTTGGAAAAGTAATAAAATGGTCCAAGATGGATGTGTAAAGAGAACTAGAGGGGCTATGATTTCGCTAGATAGGAAGAGGAAAAGGGGCTTATGGGAGATTAAATATTCTATTACCAAATGTAAACCTTAGAACTCATCCATTTTCTTCCATATTCCTTTTGTGAACCATTCACTCCATTTTGACTATTAAATCCAATCATTGAATGAATGTGTGTGGTTGGTATGAAAGTATTCGCATGTAGTTATTGAAGCATGAGATGAATACACTTCTATGACTATTGTAAGATTCCTCTCTTCTATTGTTCAAAAGTTATGTCAACTATCTCATCACCATTTTCTCATCTCCTTTGGAATCTACCAATAATTCTCATGCATATTTTACATCAATGTTTTACACCACAGGGAGTTTTTCCCATGGCTGTTCATTTTTGCATTAACATTACCAAACTACGTAGTAACGAAAAATACAAAATTGTGAAGGAAAATTGCATGTTTGAGAGAAAAGAGATGGTTGTAGACAAGCATAGAGGTTGGGAAAGATAGGAAACCTTACCCATTGATTTTTCTTGCTCCTAAATGCTTGATAATCCATTATTTAATGCTACAAGATGTTCTCCAACAACATATAAAAGATTGGACTCTTTTTGCACACACTGGTAAGAACTTAAAGGGTTTGATTTCTTAAGAGAACTATAGAGAAGTGAAAGGAAATTCCTTCCTTGTGTTGTGTGAGGCAATAGAAAAGAGAGCATGGTTGGGATGGTTGAGTGAGATCCTTGTAAATGCTCATAGGTGGGAAGTTTGGCTAAGCATGAGAAAAAATGGATTGTGGGATGAGTGAGAGAATCCTAAAGGTTTTTCCTTTTCCCTAGTGGCCTCATATCCCATCTTGGGGGTGGTATCTATAGTTGATACCTACCGTTGAGTAGAAAATCTCTCTTACATAACCAGTTTCTTGGATCTTCTTGTCTAAAGATAGGTATTCTCTTTGTACATGAATGTGGAATAATTTTATTTTTTGCCTATGATAAATATGCTTGATTATACATGTTGTATGTGTGGACAGATTTTAAAAATATGTTGTATTTCACATTCATGCATTTATTATTTATGAATTCATAATGGCCCATGGGGTGAAATTTAGAAATCAAAATTCATAAATACCCCCCTCTATTGGTCATATTTATGGATCGAAATGTGATAGAGTGGTATCATATATCTTGTTTGCAATGTCGGGGTTGTATGGGCCATAATCCATAGTTATAGGTAGAAAATTGAGCTTGCACAGGAATTGTTTGACAAACGCTTCAATGAAAATCGTGGTTTTAGTAACAGGTGGTGTTTTACTAGAGCCTAGGTTCCCAACATTGAGACTGCATGGGATGAAGAAGTTGAACCAATTCCATGGTATCACAATCAGTTTCATTGATGGGAAGTTTCATTCCATCAAAGGAATGAAAATGGCATGGGTCCCGCAATTACCTTAGGAAACTTGTCATCAGAGGAAACTTAGAAATTTTCTAAAAATTTGAAGATTTGGCATGGGTCCCGCAATTACCACGTGGAAGAAAATGTGACATGGAAGATGCACTTGGATAGGGGGTATTATGTGGACCATCTACACTAGATGAATTTGTGAGTGGTACGATTAGAACAGGGTCATCAAAATAATATTATCAGGTGATATAGTTTCTAGTGTTAACTCGTGAGTCCAATATGGAAAAGTAAAAAAAATCAAACCTGACAAGGATCATTTCACGTGGTGAGTCTTGCAACTATAATAGGATTAGATCATTGGAGGATATTCCTGAAGGTGAACATGATAGATCATGATGGAATGAGGATTCTTGATTGATCAGGACCTAACAATTCGGAAATACCTCATCGAGAGCATAGTATCGAAAAATACTCATCGAAGGCTAGCCATTGAGAGAAGCATCCAAATGTGAGTGAGGAGGATCTCGCTGAAGCGGGGATTTTCGATGAACCGAAACCTAATATTTTAGGGATGCCCCATAAGAAGAAATTTCAACTTAAAATGGTCCTTAATAAAATCTATGTAATAACATGTAAGCCAATTAAAATCCTTTAAAATTTAAAAGAAGTACATGTATGGCTAGACACTTTAATATTACATAGAAAATTTTATTTATTTAATTTAAGTATATACTAATATATAATAATTCTTAATAAAAAAACATATATATTAAATTCTAACAAAATATAACTAAAACCTAACATGTTATAACCAATTCCTAATAAAAAACACATATATATTAAATTCTAACAAAATATAACTAAATCCTAACCCCTTATAACTAAAATGTAAAAATCTATAATATAATATAATATATTATATAGTACCATATAATAAACTAAACTAAACCATGGACTACATTATAGGCTAACTATTAAGATGGATTCCTTTATAATATAATATAGTAATTAACTAACTAATTATAATTTAATATTTAATATAACATTTAAATATAGTAATTAGTATATATACTAACTAATTCACTACTAATTATTAACTAACTTATTATTATTTGC
Organism: Larix kaempferi; assembly: GCA_027924585.1. Classification (NCBI taxonomy): domain Eukaryota; kingdom Viridiplantae; phylum Streptophyta; class Pinopsida; order Pinales; family Pinaceae; genus Larix; species Larix kaempferi. The sequence goes on from BSBM01001646.1 coordinate 3,296,910, forward strand.
GATCTTGTCTAAATTGTTCCCCCTAGAGGCACGTCGACCATGGATTAACGTTTACATAGTTGAGCTCTCAACTATGAGTCGAATACGCTTATCGTATTTACTTGTATCTAAGTTTAAACTATATGTATATCTACCTATCACTCCGCTAAGGTAATGGTACCCCTTTTGCTTCGTATTTGTATTATTTAAAAATAGGTAATTAATTTAACTTCGATTTCATTATTTTCTCACGTTAATAATGGTCTCTCAAAACATGCATCGATGAGAGAATCTTTAATAGGTTAAAATATTTATACCCTGGGGCTTGGTTAAAGTTTCATTAGGTGTCTAATCTGTTACTAGATGTTTATTGGTTGAACCTTTTGTCATAGGTCCACGGGGGCTTCACTAGAAGGCAATATAATATCACGTTCATTCATATTGCAGTATTAAATATTCATGAAAACCTAAAAAATATATTGCTTATATATTAAGGGGCAAAGGGTTTTTTTTTATTTAATGTAACAATACAAAAATACTTTGGGGTCTTTTTTATATGGGTGGGCTAAAAAATATCCGCCAAATGGAGATGGCAGTATCATGGTCGGATGAGAAATCGGGTTGAGGCAAGGCTCGGGCTTACCGGTACGCAGGGAAATCACGTCTTGAGGCATGCTTGAGGCCAGGGGTTTCGCAGTAAAGTGGGTTTCCAGTCGATCATAGTCGAGAGACAGTGGTCATTGATAGCCAATTGTTACCAATAACACTCAACCAGTTGTTATCAATAGCCTTGGGAGGCTCTAAGCCTCCAAGGCCTGTTATAGGCCCTCGATAGGCCTTGGGGGCTTGAATAACCAACCACTCGTGCATATTACAGGCCTTGAGAGGTTTAGTCAGCCTCCTAGAGCTTGTTACAGGCCCTGGGGGCTTGGATACCTAGCCCACAACATGCTTAGTCAGCGATTGGGGAACTGCAACATGCAATCTAAATGTTGTACTCTGTGCATTGGCTCTAGTGACATACAAGAAGTGATCTGGTATCTCTTCATTAGACCATTAGATGTTGCAAATCATAATGATATGTGGTTGAGTAATTGCATTGTGGGTGAAGTAATGTGCATCCACAATATACATGCAAAGAAGCAAGGTGCATTGTAGAATGCATGTGGGGTCATAAGAGGGGTATCATATCAATATACCAGGTAGAAATATAAAGGGGTATAAAAATGTCAATGAAAAAAATGATACATACAATATCTACTGAAAATAGGGGTTTTTTTTAATTGGGAAGGCATATTGGGAGGGGGTTATAAAAACAATTTTGGAAGGTATTTTCCAATATTTAGTGAAATTAGGGGTATTGTTTCATATGCCACGAACGAACGTGCTATGATAGCGGTTTATTGAGTGAAACCCCCGTGCATAGGTCTAGGTTTTGAATGCCTAGACAAGGGATATCTCAGACCTTATAATGTGGGTTCTGTAAGTTACTTGGTTCCTTATCTCATGTTTTACCATGGTTTTTAACTTTATTTAGGTTAAATGTAACAAATATTTTTGGTTAATGTTTTGTGTAGCCTTTAAAATATTTATGTGACATTGAAATGTCGATTCAACCTTGGGTCAAATATATACTTGTTTTTAAAAGAAGGTTTAGCTTATATGCTATAATCATGGATGGTTGATATCTCCCTTTTCATATCAATTTTGTAATACTTTATTATCTAGTTTTTTATTGTTGCTTTCATATGTTAATGAAATGTAAGAGTTATATGAACTTTTTTTGTTGTACTAGGGGAATCGATAATTGGCAACTGAGCTGGTACTCGCGTGACATGGGGTCTAGGGATCCAATCCCTCTACTACTATACCCCCAGGTTTACCCACATAGCCTGCAAGCATGGAGCACGAGTAAGTCGTGGTGATTTGAACTCGTGATGTCCATTTACAACATGTCCTTCATATCAAGCGAATTGTCAATTGAACTACACCCCTGCGAGTAAGAGTTACATGAACTTTTATGTGGAATCTTGCTTATATTTATACTTTTAAGAGTTGGTTTTAACTATTCAACACATGTTTAGATATGATTTTATGTTAATTCTCCACTGAATTCAATAAATAGGGTGTATCAAATTCTATTTTCCATTATGGTATTTTCCATGATAATTTTCTTCACATTTAGGGTTTATTGAGTATGCTTATCCAAGCTTGAATAACCCCTATTATTACTAATAAAAGAGACTATGTGATTTTATATATGTGTGTCTCTAATTATCAAGCCTAACCAGATTGAAATTAAATTAGGGAAAACATTTACTAACTAAACATATGATCAAATAATAATAAAAGAAAAACAATTACCTAGGATTAATTGACTTGGAACCAGCGAGAGCAAGAGACTAAACTATATGATAAAATAATACTAATTCTGGAAATGAATGTTTATCTAGTCTAATTCTACATGTCTAAATAATGGAAATTTGATAGTAAGACTTTACAAACATCGCCTATAACTTCATCAATGAAAAAAGATAAATAAATATATACTTAATAACAAACGAAATAATCACATATCTGGTTCACAACTTTTGATGGAAAATGTAGCTAGAATGACCACATTCCACCCAACCATTGAATTTTGAGCTGTCAAACTTCTTGCTCAATAAGCAGCCACAATCCTGAACCATGACACCCTGGGGATTAATAGTCTTCTTTCAACCTAGTACAACAGTATTTCAAGATAATAAATCTACACTTAACAAGTGTACAAATAATTCTAAGCTTATCTCAAGCCCAAAATTATACCTTTTTCAGAAATTTGGCTAACACTATACTAATGCTCCCCCAACAAAATCTCTTCTTCCTTGCATACTAAACCCCCCTCTTGTATTGCCCTTCATGCCCTATATAGTTTCCTCTTTCTTAGGTCTTAGGAAAGGCCCACTTCCCTCCTTGGTAATTTGTGGCCTTGGATCCTCTCGTAAATCCGAGGGAGATGGTTGAAGTGAACTTCCTCTTGCCACTAGTCTCCTCCTCAACTTGGGAAACATAACTGTGTTCCCAACACATGGGGTTAGAGTTCATTCATGTTCAACATGGTCATGAGTTCATTCATGTTCAACATGGTCATTTCCAACTGCTCCATTAGCTAATTAATACAATTAAACTGTTTGTTGTATATGTCCTATCACATGGACAAGTGACAAGCTTTAATCTCGCACATTTTCAAAAAAATAATATTTAATTTTTTACTCACTTAGCATAAATTCGAATTTGGAACATAGTATAAATAATGTCAAAAGTTAAAGGGTATTACATTCTCCCCCCAAATTTAACATTCTCCTTGATGTTCCTTTAACTTCAGTATTTATCTGTATTAATCTTAACTTTTTCTTCGATTTTGACTATTTTCTACTTTTTTGACCTATGCTTATTTTATTCATCATAAAAAGAAATATGTTATAATTGCACACACACTACTATCTTATTGTTGGGAAATCTAATTACTTAAATTGTTTATATTTTAAATTATCAATCCAAATGCTCATAATCTTAGGAGCTGTAAGCAAGATATATGGACGACTAGGTAAATACAATGGTAAGCTAACATAATGGAATTGAAAGTACTTTTGTTCTAAAAGACACTTCCAAGAGTCGAAGTTAGATAAACAATTATATTTTTCATATGAAAACTAGTTACAATCTTTGTGACGAAATAATCATTTTTACTAGTAACCAATTGTAATTATTAGTTTACTTGTTAACTCAACTAATTCATGTATCTTAATCAAATTGAAAGATAAACTCATGCAAATGAAAATTAAAATAATGAAATTAAAATCAAAAGATCTTAACCTTGTAGTTTCAAGTACCATGGCCTTGCAACTCTTTCAAGATCTTTGGGATAACAAACATTTGATATTTTCTGTATCAAATAAATGCAAATTCTATTGGAATTTTCTTTTCATGCCTCAATCTGTAAACTAAGAATCGAAAGCATCAACAAAAGAAAGTAAATGCATAAATTGAATAACGATCTGAAGAGATGATTTAAAGGAAACAACGCGGCTTCTTTACTTAATCAAATAAAGAAAATGCAGTGGAAAATAAACCTACAATAAATGAAAATAGACATGTAGTGTATACTAGAGAGAGAGAGGCCTTCCTTTTCTAGACCACACTGTAGAAAAATACAATACATTGCTAGAGATCTACATCAATCGCATCATATGTTTCAACATCCAAGGAAAAATACATAGCTTGTTATAATTTTTGTGCAACTACAGTTCTAATCAACACATGAAACAATAATCTATTGTTGAACTCCTATAGAGCTAATGTTCTCCCTTTAAATGAAAATAGACATGTAGTGTATACTAGAGAGAGGGCATCCTTCCTTCTCTAGAACACTCTATAGAAAACTACAATACACTCCTAGAGATCTACATCAATTGCATCATATGTTTCAACATCCAAGGAAAAATACATAGCTTGTTATAATTTTTGTGCAACTATAGTTCTAATTAATACATGAAACAATAATCTATTGTTGAACTCCTATAGAGCTAATTTGCTCCCTTATATATACTTGCATATTACAATGTGTGAAGAAAAATAAGTTACAACTATGTAATCAAATCCCCTGAATAGAGAGATCGTACAACCAATTTTCCTTTTAAATTTTCTTAACTAGATGTATGTGGTTGTGATTTGCTGATGAAGGAGGGGAGTTATTTTTCTTTCCACATCATCCAAGTTGAGTTGGATCTCCCATCTAGAGGAGGTGGCCAAAATAATTGGATTATTGCTTCACTGCATTAAATGTGTTGACTATGAATTTGACCAAGGATCCATGCTCTAGATGAAGGTGGTAAAGTTTTTTTTATCAACAAAAAAGCATGACAACATTTCTCCCCACAAAACCCATGACTAGAATGTGGAATTGCTACGATATTTATTAAGGTGATGTGATATTAGATTTCTAGGACTGATGATCTTCTACAAGAGTGTGCGACCTGATTTATGGGAGTGCGATGATTTTCAATGAGAGTGTGGCAACATTCTATGAAATGTAGAAGCAAGTTAAGGAACCACAACATCTATTCCAAAGAATCATCACAACATGGGAAATTCACCAAATGAGTGTTCAGTTTTAACATGAAACTTCAATGGAATGGAAATGGATAATGTATGATAATTGTGTATGAATGGGATCATAAAATGAACAAAGATGATTGAATAATTGAGGAAACGATAAGCTAAATGGTCGTTAAAACTTGGAAAAGCCAAGGCTCAACAACTCCCAATTCTCAAGTCCTTGCAAGTCCTCATGCAAGAAAAAGATAAGTGTTTATCCATGTAAATCATGATTATTTATTTCCTTCAAAATTATTTTTTTCTTTATCTTGTATATTTCTTATTTTTCTTTTATTTTCTTTGCATTATTCTATGTCTTTCTCTTTTTCGAAAGGAAAGAGTGAACAACATATAGGGATCCATGTTATAGTCAATTTTATGAATGGGAAAAAAATCTATTCTTAATAATGGAAACATACATCTGTGCAATGAAAAATGGACACAATGGGTTTGTTCCACACTTGTTTTGTACAAAATTTTCAATTCCACGAGGATAATGACAAATAATCAATAAAATGGGAAGATGAGGAAGTGAAATTAAGGAATGACACTTCAAAATTTTTTAAGTATGTGAATTCCCAAGTGATATGACTACCTCGAGATAGAAATTACTTACCAAATTTTAACTTCTTTGTTGTATGATGATTTGAGGAAAAAGTATTGAACTCTGTCTGTATGGTATGGAAAGAAATATACTAAAGATTAACTCGAAAGAATTCGCACAATTGTAGGAACACTGAATGTTTTTTTGTTGATGGGTAAAACAAGTATGCTAATGTTGAACTTCTGAAAAGGAAGGACTAAAAAGATGTAAATGAAGTGGGAAAGATAGACTGCTACGTGGATGAAAAAATAGGGATAATTGTCTTCAAATTCTATGATGAGACATAAATCTACAAGGATGAAACATACTTCGCTCTAACTTTTGGAACTGCTACCCTACTGATTCCAATAGTTAATATACCCTTCTTATTTGCAAAAATCCATGGAATCTGCAACTATTGTATAAAATATGAAACCATAAAGTATTAAAACATTCCAAACCAATGGTACAATCTTTTCCATGTGAATAAATCTGTTGAAGTCGAACATGGGAAAGATTCATTGTATTACTAACAATTAATGCATCATTAAACAATGTGAGACAACTCACCATTAATGTAAATGACTGTCAAGGTACCTTAGTACATCTTGCTAGGTATGAATAAATGAGTTGAAGTCAAGTCACCTGCAATATTTAATGATTAGCGGACATTAATGTATTCCCAATGTTGTAAGTTAGAGAACCTACCATTGATGAATGTAAGCCTCAAGGTAATATGAAAATATCTAACCTTTTTCTTGTTTTTCTCAAATCTCACTGTCTTGTGAGAGTGGCTTATGGTATGAGAAACCACGACCCAGGGGCATCTAATCCATCAAAATAACCCAAGGATCACACCTATCTTGGACTGCACCAACCTCAACTTGACTGGGTTTTTGGGTGTCACCTCCCAACTAAGTCGCCTCTAAGGGGAAGTGAAATCGGGTCACCTTGCTGATGAGACCCACACTTTAGCCGAGTGAGCTAGCAGGAATTGGTTGAAAATATATAACCTTAATCCGAGATATCGTGTTGGATTAAATAAGACAAGGCTTGTTAGAAGGAGGTCCATAATGATTCCCACATCAACTAACATGAGAATAACAAAATAAATTTTGAAAAAACATGATTTTAAAATAACTAAACCAACAACATGATGCAAGAAGTATGAATTCTTCTAGCTAGAAGACTGGTTTTCAAACATAACCCGTGCCTAGTTGCACCAAAAAAATTTGGTTTTCACAACTAGTCTTTATTTTTATCTTTATTTTTTTCATTATTTTTTTTGGCTTTTTTCTTATTTTTTTATTCAAATGAGAAAGAAATTCAAGAATAATAAGTAGGAGTGGGAAGGTTTCCTTCCTAACTTACCACCTTCATTTCATTTTTCTAAATTACATATGCAATAAACTCACTTTTGGACATTGACTTATAATACAACCTTAACATGTGACAATTTACTAGGAAGGAGATATGTTTTTCATCAGTTATATTGATCCAGATTGATCCATTCGGTAGCGCTCCATATTTTGACTATGTGTGTTTATCAGTCAGACATATCACACTTTATTTGTTTATTATCTGTTGGACTCAGCTAGACTAATTTAACTATATTTCTAGCACATTAGACTTGATTATATGTTGTTGCTATGTTATGATGTTATTATGCTTATGAACCATGAGTATAATGATTAGGATGTTATTATTCTCATAATGTTATTATGTTATGCAGTTATGATGTTATAGTTATCACGAGATTCCTTTATTTCATACTGACAGTGTATGCTTAATTATCATCCTTGATGAAATGTGATATATGTGATGTAGTATGTGGATGCCAACCCATGATGTGATCGGTTCAAATATTTTATGTGATGAAATGAAATGATGCTGATAATATGGATCAGTTAATGATCGAATGGAAATATTTGTTATGCACGTATGGTTGCAAAGTGATAATCCACAGGACACATGGGCTATGTGATAGCCGAGTACTTGATATGAAGTATGGTGTAGTACCTATTTTACAGAGAGCATTGTTTACCAAAGTTGATGATACGATGACACAAACCAATAACCTCGATAGAAGGACAGTATGGTTTTGATAGGGTATAGACCCAGGATATTGAGAGGGATGGATGTATGTTCCACCCTATATTTCTATAATACCCGAGGTAGTGGGAGGGCCGTGCTAAGACACACTCCCCACGTTGTTGTGATGACGATGGTTAGATTCCTGTTAGGGGAGGCTAGGTCCGCTAGTTAGCCGACGCTACCGCTCTCAGGTTCTATGTGGCCAGGTCAGTATAGCTAACATCCATTTTTATACTAGTAGAGGAAGGATAGGGAGGATGCATACGTAGGTTAGGATGGGAGGAGATGTTAGTTAGTATTGTTGAGGTTTGGGTATCCCTTGACCCCGACTTAGTAGCATTAGGTGTCCCTTCCTTGAGAATAGCTAATTTATGAATATTGTGAAACAAAAAATATAATGATGATATAACTCAATTGTTTAGATTAATTATTGATTATGCTGAAATAATTATGTTGGATATATGTTGATTTGGTTATATATATATGTGTGTGTGTGATTGTCACGTCTTGTATGTATGGTTTCTCATTCTGCATGAAGGATTATTATTTCGTTAGTTAGTATATATACATAGGTGAAATGATGCTTTATTATAGTACATATATGATCCGGATTTATGTGGGAACGAAACAAAAGATAGCATATACAGAATCATATACAGAGATATATTGCAAATAACACAGTGATACAGTAAACACATATTCTATTAAATAGCGGAAATAGAACAGACTGTAAAATACAATAACTAGAATGGTGGTAGCTATCTCTGAGAAGAGATGTGGCCGCTATGCTCATTCGTGCCAAGATGAATACAAAGAGAGGCCGAAAGGGCCTATTTATCATAAGCATGAGGGAAAGAATCCCAAACATCCAAAAACCTAACCCTAGAAGATGAACCGTCATAAAGTTTGCGGCCCCAAGGTGGTTAGTTGAACAGTCAACTTCCCGGGGTCATAACTTTTGCATACGATCTCCGTTTGGGGCGCCCGGTGGCCCGTTGGAAAGGTCTGTATGAGATTTACAACTTTTGACTGGGCCCAGATGTATGTCCAGGGCAACCATTTGGTCCCCCAAATCGCCAAAAAAATGTCGTTTAGGGCCTCAAAATGGCTCTAGAAGTTCACGACCCGAAAAACTGCTAAAAATAGTAATTTACCAAAATTGCCAGAAGACTGTTTTGAGCCAGTTGGAAGAGGTGGCCCGCCACCGATATCCACCTGGATCAATCCTCCCTCCTTAGGAAGCAATGGCCTCCATTGCGTTAAATCCCTTATCATATGTCGAGCTGTGTGTCGAGTTGAGCTCTTGGTGTGACATTTGGTGAAGTGTAAAGGTTGCCTTACTTTGACATCTTCAGAGGGTTGTAATTGTTGTTGATGGATGCGCTGGAGCTGTTCAACAGTTTTGGTTGTTGTGGTATCCTTGGTATGCACCGGTGTGGATGGTTTCTTTTTGGAGGGGCCCCTTGAATGCGTGGCCTTGCACTGTAGAGGTGCCCGAATAGGCGATGCTGCACTAACTTTGTGTTTTTCTTGTTTCTGCTGAGTAGAAGGATAATCTGCAGAGGTTGTGGATGTCTCTGCAATCTGATGTTCACCTTTAGTGGCAATTACGAATAGGGAAAATTTCCCAGTGTGGGAGATTATCTTCCTTCCCTGCTCGTTTGGGGTAAGTGCAACTATCTCACGTATCCGATAGAGTTGTCCTCCCAAAGTGACAATGACACTGCGAGGTCGTGATTCATATACAGCATGACGCTTCCACATATATGGTTGTCCTAAAAGAACATCACATACTTCAAGTGGGGCCACACCACACAATACCTCATCTTTGAAGGGCTTGATGCCATATGGTAGGCGACATTGGTGACTGACACGGATCCTTCGTCCTTGGCTTAGCCATCCAATGGTGTATGGTTGTGGGTGTGGCGTTTTTTGTAGCTCCAATCTCTTGATGACTTATTCTGAGATTAGGTTCTTCCGGCTGCCGCTGTCCACAACAAAGTGTAGGGGAATTCCCTTCACCCACATCTGTGAGTGGAAAAGGCGCTCCTCTGCCTCCGACTCTTCAGGCTCCTCTGGCTGAATCTGTGTGGTGGCAACAACGGCACTGGGTTCTGCATCAATGATCTGCTTCTCTTTTCGCACGGCTGTGAAATTAGGTTCCGAGTCAGAATCGGAACTGGGATCTGATTCCGAAGCTTTGATCTCAGCCACCAATGACTGTTTTGAGTGACAATCATCAGTGTTGTGCCAGGGGCTTTTGTGGAATTCACACCACTTCCCGGTGTCCTTCTTTGTCTTTTCTTTACCCTTCTTTTCCTGTGGTTGGGACTGGTTGTCCTTTTCCTGCCCCGTGTTCTGCGAGCCAGAGTTTCCCTTGCCCTGCTTCTGCGCAGGTCCGAAGTCACGCTTGTTCTTTTGCTGAAATTTTTGCTCAATTTTGACAGCATATCGATAGGCGGATCCGAGTGAAGAGATTTCCAGGAAATCCGTCTCTGTTCGGATGTACCGGTGTAGGCCACTGCGATATTTCAGTACTAGGTGCCGCTCGGAGTCCTTGATACCTAGCTTTGTGCGCAAGGTATGAAATTCGTTGGTGTACTCCGAAACCATTTGGTCCCTCTCTTGATGCAGAATGGTCCATTTTGTGTACTGGTCATCATAGTTTCCAACAGGGTAATATTGTTCCTTGACGGCATCTATAAAAGAGGCCCAAGTGGGATTGGAATATTCAAACAATCCAGACTCGTCTGATGAGTTTTTCTCACAATAAGTTTCCCACCAATTTTTGACATGGGGGACAGCCTTAAGGAGCGCAAAGATGATCTTTTCCCTGTCGAAAAATTGGTGGACAGAGAAATACCCTTCTAGTAGATTCAACCATTTATCTAGGGCATCGGCATCGATTTGGCCTTCAAATAAAGGGATATCAAAATTAACTTGTACCTTGAAGGGAGTCGTATCTCCAAAATGGCTGCTCGTTGAGGGTGCATTTGCCGCTGTTGGCACGCGTTGAAGGATCTGGGCAAAATTATCCATCATCTCGTTCCTCTGTCGCGCGAGGGCTTCCTCGAGCAACAACTTGATAGGATCTACTGCTCCGTCGTCTTTTTTTTCTTCCGCCATGGGAGGCCGTTTGGGGCGGCGAGAGTGGTCTTCCCCAAGTGAAACTACTTCGAGACCCAACTCTCTGTATCCTGACCTCGTCGGGGACATGCACCGAGAAACAATCAAAGAGCAGACTGCTCTGATACCACTGATCCGGATTTATGTGGGAATGAAACAAAAGATAGCATATACAGAATCATATACAGAGATATATTGCAAATAACACAGTGATACAGTAAACACATATTCTATTAAATAGTGGAAATAGAACAGACTGTAAAATACAATAGCTAGAATGGTGGTAGCTATCTCTGAGAAGAGATGTGGCCGCTATGCTCATTCGTGCCAAGATTAATACAAAGAGAGGCCGAAAGGGCCTATTTATCATAAGCATGAGGGAAAGAATCCCAAACATCCAAAAACCTAACCCTAGAAGATGAACCGTCATAAAGTTTGCGGCCCCAAGGTGGTTAGTTGAACAGTCAACTTCCCGGGGTCATAACTTTTGCATACGATCTCCGTTTGGGGTGCTCGGTGGCCCGTTGGAAAGGTCTATATGAGATTTACAACTTTTGAATGGGCCCAGATGTATGCCGAGGGCAACCATTTGGTCATCCAAATCGCCAAAAAATGTCGTTTAGGGCCTCAAAATGGCTCCGGAAGTTCACGACCCGAAAAACTGCTAAAAATAGTAATTTACCAAAATTGCCAGAAGACTGTTTTGAGCCAGTTGGAAGAGGTGGGCCGCCACCAATATCCACCTGGATCAATCCTCCCTCCTTAGGAAGCAATGGTCTCCATTGCGTTAAATCCCTTATCATATGTCGAGCTGTGTGTCGAGTTGAGCTCTTGGTGTGACATTTGCTGAAGTGGAAAGGTTGCCTTACTTTGACATCTTCAGAGGGTTGTAATTGTTGTTGATGGATGCGCTGGAGCTGTTCAACAGTTTTGGTTGTTGTGGTATCCTTGGTATGCACCGGTGTGGATGGTTTCTTTTTGGAGGGGCCCCTTGAATGCGTGGCCTTGCACTGTAGAGGTGCCCGAATAGGCGATGCTGCACTAACTTTGTGTTTTTCTTGTTTCTGCTGAGTAGAAGGATAATCTGCAGAGGTTGTGGATGTCTCTGCAATCTGATGTTCACCTTTAGTGGCAATTGCGAATAGGGAAAATTTCCCAGTGTGGGAGATTATCTTCCTTCCCTGCTCGTTTGGGGTAGGTGCAACTATCTCTGGTATCCGATAGAGTTGTCCTCCCAAAGTGACAATGACACTGCGAGGTCGTGATTCATATACAGCATGACGCTTCCACATATATGGTTGTCCTAAAAGAACATCACATACTTCAAGTGGGGCCACACCACACAATACCTCATCTTTGAAGGGCTTGATGCCATATGGTAGGCGACATTGGTGACTGACACGGATCCTTCGTCCTTGGCTTAGCCATCCAATGGTGTATGGTTGTGGGTGTGGCGTTATTGGTAGCTCCAATCTCTTGATGACTTCTTCTGAGATTAGGTTCTTCTGGCTGCCGCTGTCCACAAAAAAGTGTAGGGGAATTCCCTTCACCCACATCTGTGAGTGGAAAAGGCGCTCCTCTGCCTCCGACTCTTCAGGCTCCTCTGGCTGAATCTGTGTGGTGGCAACAACGGCACTGGGTTCTGCATCAATGATCTGCTTCCCTTTTCACGCAGCTGTGAAATTAGGTTCCGAGTCAGAATCGGAACTGGGATCTGATTCCGAAGCTTTGATCTCAGCCACCAATGACTGTTTTGAGCGACAATCATCAGTGTTGTGCCAGGGGCTTTTGTGGAATTCGCACCACTTCCCGGTGTCCTTCTTTGTCTTTTCTTTACCCTTCTTTGCCTGTGGTTGGGACTGGTTGTCATTTTCCTGCCCCGTGTTCTGCGAGCCAGAGTTTCCCTTGCCCTGCTTCTGCACAGGTCCGAAGTCACGCTTGTTCTTTTGCTGAAATTTTTGCTCAATTTTGACAGCATATCGATAGGCGGATCCGAGTGAAGATATTTCCAGGAAATCCATCTCTGTTCGGATGTACCGGTGTAGGCCACTGCGATATTTCAGTACTAGGTGCCGCTCGGAGTCCTTGATACCTAGCTTTGTGCGCAAGGTATGAAATTCGTTGGTGTACTCCGACACCGTTTGGTCGCTCTCTTGATGCAGAATGGTCCATTTTGTGTACTGGTCATCATAGTTTCCAACAGGGTAATATTGTTCCTTGACGGCATCTATAAAAGAGGCCCAAGTGGGATTGGAATATTCAAACAATCCAGACTCGTCTGATGAGTTTTGCTCACAATAAGTTTCCCACCAATTTTTGACATGGGGGACTGCCTTAAGGAGCGCAAAGATGATCTTTTCCCTGTCGGAAAATTGGTGGACAGAGAAATACCCTTCTAGTAGATTCAACCATTTATCTACGGCATCGGCATCGATTTGGCCTTCAAATAAAGGGATATCAAAATTAACTTGTACCTTGAAGGGAGTCGTATCTCCAAAATGGTTGCTCGTTGAGGGTGCATTTGCCGCTGTTGGCACGCGTTGAAGGATCTGGGCGAAATTATCCATCTTCTCGTTCCTCTGTCGCGCGAGGGCTTCCTCGAGCAACAACTTGATAGGATCTACTGCTCCGTCGTCTCTCTTTTCTTCCGCCATGGGAGGCCGTTTGGGGCAGCGAGAGTGGTCTTCCCCAAGTGAAATTAGTTCGAGACCCAACTCTCTGTATCCTGACCTCGTCGGGGACATGCACCGAGAAACAATCAAAGAGCAGACTGCTCTGATACCACTGATCCGGATTTATGTGGGAACGAAACAAAAGATAGCATATACAGAATCATATACAGAGATATATTGCAAATAACACAGTGATACAGTAAACACATATTCTATTAAATAGCGGAAATAGAACAGACTGTAAAATACAATAGCTAGAATGGTGGTAGCTATCTCTGAGAAGAGATGTGTCCGCTATGCTCATTCGTGCCGAGATGAATACAAAGAGAGGCCGAAAGGGCCTATTTATCATAAGCATGAGGGAAAGAATCCCAAACATCCAAAAACCTAACCCTAGAAGATGAACCGTCATAAAGTTTGAGGCCCCAAGGTGGTTAGTTGAACAGTCAACTTCCCGGGGTCATACCTTTTGCATACGATCTCTGTTTGGGGCACTCGGTGGCCCGTTGGAAAGGTCTATCTGAGATTTACAACTTTTGACTGGGCCCAAATGTATGCCGAGGGCAACCATTTGGTCCCCCAAATCGCCAAAAAATATCGTTTAGGGCCTCAAAATGGCTCCGGAAGTTCAGGACCCGAAAAACTGCTAAAAATAGTAATTTACCAAAATTGCCAGAAGACTGTTTTGAGCCAGTTGGAAGAGGTGGGCCGCCACCGATATCCACCTGGATCAATATATGATCTATGCGTACACTGGCCATGCACGCATACTTGTTACATGTACGCTAGTATTGATGTGATAAATACTTAACATGCTAAATGATTGTAAATGTTATTCTAGATAAGAGTTAGTCGTGCATTAATCGAGTTCGAATAATGATTGTCTAATCATTTGGATATGAATAGATAGTTCAATTATTTTAGTTAATAATTACATATAAGTGATGCATGAGGAATCGTCATGAGATAGTTATTGTAAATAACATAGATAATGTTCAGTACACACCAATAGTATAGTTCTAAATTAATGTGTTTATCATACTGTTTAAATCACTAAAGGTGATTTTATGTGGTTGTTATTATTATTGTTATTAGTATTATTAATGTTGTTGTTATTAACATGCATAATCTTATTGTTATTATCATTGTTGTCAAATAAACATAGAATAATGGTTTTGCTTAAATGGATGAATTTATCTCGATTGTTTTATGTGAATAGTTAAAGGGAATACTATTATTAATTGCGCCAAGAGGCGCTCTACAACCCAGTATGAGGGAGATCTTGTAACATGTGTCGAGTGTTTGTTGAGTAACAAAATAATAACCAAATAATACAAAGTAAAAAGTAATAAATATTATGTCAACCATAAACAAAAAAGCATAATACAAAGTAAAAATGACAAGTAAAAAAAAAATTAGAAATATACGAAGTAAAAAAGATAAAGAAGTAAAAAAAATAGAAATGTAAGAAACACTCGACACACAAAAAGTAGAAATATAAGAAATAAAACAAAGAAGTAAAAAATATATTATAGTAGACATAAGAAGTATAAATAATTTTTTTTTTTTTTTACTATAGCGACATAAGAAATAGAAAAAATAGAAGGGATATGCACCTCGGGAGATTTGATCCCTCTCAGCGCTTGATAGAACCTAGGATTTGGATCTAGGTTGGTTTAAAAACAATTGAAAGTGAGTCTTTGTGATATTATTTGCATATTATATTGTTATTTAAAATTTAATTGTAAAACAAACAACATTGTCGAATGAGGATTTAGTTGAATAATAAATACATGAGCATCCTCCATATCTAAAGTCAAGTTTGTATTTGTTATATTATCCTATCTGCATTTAAAGATCAAGTGGTGGAATAAATTCTATACTATTTAACTTGTCCCATAAGTTTAAATATTATCGTATCCGCATTTAAAGATCAAACGGTGGAATAAATTATATAGTAATTAACTTGTCCCATAAGTTTAAAAAAAAGGACAAGTCATGCTTATTCTTGAATACAAATAAATGATAGGAAATCTACACAAAAGGAAAACCTTAATTAGAATTGAATTATTTGACTACTCGAGAGAAACAAGGAATCTGACAAACATATTTAAACATTATTTTTTCCTTGATTAGTGTGATTGTATTAATGGTTTAGAATCTTGAAAACATGGAGGGCTAAGGCGATGGAGTAAGAATGAAGTTTGGAGGAGGAAAATGGATATAAAGGAAAGGTTTCACAAAGAAGGGGGGGGGTTGGTTTCCTTTTGGGAGAATTAGACTTAGTATTGTTATGAAAGGAGGAAGGCCAAGGAGGGGGAGAAATCGAAGCTTTGAGGAGGTGGAAAACTCAAAGACTAAGGTGTTAACTCAGAGAAAATTACCATTGAATTATGGAAAGGTACTCAAGAAAGTTTCTCTCGGGATTATCGGTTTGTGGGCTCGGGGGATATGAATCCCATCAGTTTCCTAGGGCTAGCACGATAAGAGCTGGTCAGTGGGGGTGGTTCATCCATTTTGGTAACAAAGGATTGGACGAGAAAGGCTACGAGAGAAAGGGGACTATTTGAAACCTACATAAGTCCAGGTATTCTTCTTCTTTCATACTTGGTTATATTAATTAAATCTTTAATAATAGTGCAGAAGTAAATATGCTTAGGAAATTGATGAAGTAGACCTATTGTAAATGGATGAATGACATAATTATTAAATTGTTAGCATTTTTTCTATGTTACAAAAATCAAATTCTTGTGAAAATTAGTTAGTGATAAATTACTATAAAATGTTATGCTACAACTGAGGTAAACAATAGAGACATGAACATAGAAACTTATTGAAATAGCAAAAGATTCTATTATCTTGAAATTTATTAAAAAAAAAATGAGAATGAGTTGAGTGAGTACATAAAAGAGCTTAGAACTTATGACTTAGTGATTGCTGGAAGATGGAAGCACTACACATTCTCAAAAATAATTTCCACTTTGTAAGGCCCTAACCAATGAGTGGTAAGTTTCCCTTTGAATTGTTTGAACTTGGAGTAAAAAAGGAGAGCCCAGTCACCTAATTTGAACTTACTTTTCCTAATAAATTTATTATTCCATATCGTTCTTTACTACTGGCCAAGAGTGGTTTGTCGAATGAAATCTTGTCTTATCTCTTCTAATTCATTGAGTTGTAGTATCCTTTCTTGTTGTGCCTTTGATATATTCATTCCCAACTGAACTATAGTTCTGAAAGTTTTGACTTGAAACTCTATGGGGAGAAGGAATTGCTTTCCATAAACTATCTGATAGGTTGTTGATCCAGTAGTATTCCTCCAAGTAGTTCTATAATCCCACAATGCCTTAGGGAGCCAGTTTGACCAATCTCTATGATGAATCTGCACTATTTTTGTCAAAATGGATTCTACTACTTTATTGGTGGATTCTACCTGTCAATTTTCCTCTAAATGGTACAAAATAGAGGTCATGTGCTTGATTTTTTATTGTTGCATGATATATTAGATGAGATTCAATGTAAATTGAGTCCCTTGATATTTAACAATTTCTCTAGACACACCAAATCGAGTGAAAATATTCTCATAAATAAAAATTTCAATTGACTGTTCATTATCTTTAAATAGAGCCTTAACTTCTAATCACTTAGTAACATAATCAGTGCAAAAAATAATGTACCTTTCCAGTTTTTGAAAGGTAGTGATAGGCCCAACAAATTCCAAATACCACTTTTCAAATGGTTCGATAAGAACCTGAGTGTCCTATGGTGTTTCGTCAGCTTGTATCGATCGTCTCATCCTCTAACAACTATCACGACTCTTGGCACACTTTTACTTCGACTAGGGTTCAACACTTAATATATCACGAAAAAACACCCTAACCACATTTACCGGACTGAAAGGGAATAGATACCTTTCAGCAACACCTTCAAAGCAAATGAAGTCTCACTTGAAGTACCTATGGAAGCTACAAGAACCAGGTTTCCGCAGCACAGAAGGGGAATAGTGAAACCTACAATGCATTCATCAATATTTTCTACCCTGGAAAATCGACAGAATCATAGCTTTGGAATATTCATAACATCGATAGAACCCATAACTTTTTTCAGATTAAGGTATTTAGATAATATTGGCATTCATGTTACTTACAGTTAAGTTAATCATGCATTCATATAGATATTAAATAGAAGAAAGAAACACAAATCAAATCACATGACATCACACATCAAAGACACCATGTTTAACATGGAAACTCATATGGGAGAAACCATGGAGGCGCTTGTCTTTTATTATGAGTCACGACCAATAAGAACTTAAGGTAAGACTTACAGATTTATTCATGAATTACAATGGATCCGTGCACACAACTTGCATATTAGTGACTCAGCTTATCCAAAATAAATCAGACAGATGTGGCATATATTCTCATTACAGACTCAAAAATAGAATTTTACAGCATCAACAGATAGCAAAATTGGTAACCTGAAATACAATAACCATCAGAGCGTAACCACAAAACTTCCCTCTTAATACATATTTATATGGTGCACTTAGCTTGCCTCGCTCCTACTAACCCACTAAATTCCTAACTGACTCATTCATACAATGTGGACCAATCCAAACTAATTGACTCAACTCTGACCATTGACTCGATCAACATGACCGTTTTTCTTTTTTTCTTGGCCACCTCATCGGAGTTTACCACTTCACCGAACCACTTACTCTTTGTCTTTGTCCACACCAAAACTATTTCTTCAAAAATTGTACCACATAAAAAGCTAGGCTTGACAGGCCCCCAACACTCATATGTGGCTCATCCTGAGCCACTTCAAGGTTGTGAATCATGTTCCTATAGCTTTGACCAAAACTCTTCATAGACAGTTCTACTTCCCTCGACTAGATATTGGAATTCATCTTTCTTATGGCCAACAAATTCAACCAATTCTACAGTAACATGCAACTGGATCACCTCAACATCCTAGGTGACAGCCAACCAGATGGAAGTATGCCTTCTTCTAATGTACTCTGACACATGTTGGGCCTCAGATTGGAGTGTCTGGACTCTTTTTGTTCGTTTCCTATGTTGCATTATCAGTTCATTGATCTCCTGATACAACTCTTTACTTTTTGTGGCTCTGCTCATTCTATGGACTAGAGGCAGAGTCTTCAACTTCTCACGTAAAGTGTTCATCTTTCCTTCAGCATCCCCAAGATGCGTTTGGACCTCCTATAGTGCAACATCTTTGAATAACGCGTCCCATGACTGAAAAACTTCTTCATACATAATCATTGACTGAGATTCTATTGCTTGAAGGCTCTGAACAACCTCTTGAACTTCCACTCATCGCTGCTCAGTTACTTTAGGTGGGGTGCTCAGTACTATCTTGGCCTCTAACTCTTGCACTTTTCGTTGGTATCCTGAAATGATTGTTTCTAAGCGTTGTACCTTCTCTTCCATCATCATTTCTTCAATGATTTCGGCCTCAGGAACTGCTTGGCATGCAACTTCAAATACTTGCTGAAATTTTTCCTTTTCCTTTCGCAGCAGGCCATTGTCCTGTTGAAGCTCAACATTTCAATTCAACTGCCTGATTCTTGTATCCTTCCATGAGCTCCAATAGATAACTCTCCCTTGACTTTATTTTTTGTGCAACACTTTCTTGTAACTGGTGCAACATATAAAGAGGCAGTGCAGTTAATTTATTGTTTGCATACTCAGACTTTAGAACTTACACATTTCCTTAGTTCATCAAAAGTTATTTTTCGTGGAAAAATTAATCACCCCTTATGTAGGGGAAATTGGTGTTCCTTGGTCTTGTGCCTCATCATCTTGTGTAGCTTTGACCCCCGGTAGTGTGATCTGCAATGGAGCAGAAATGCAGATCTTATTTACTTCTTGACACAATGTATCTAGCACATCAGTGATGCCGCTAAATAGCTGTATCATTTTATCCTCTGCCTTCCTTTGGTTTTCCTTAGCAACTTCTATCATCCTGTCGAACAGGATGCTGATGTCATTGTCCGTTAAGGCTTGGACATTGTCATGGCGCTATGACTTCTTCTTTTTCCTTGCACCCTGCTTCGATGTTTCACCTTTTCTATTATCTCCCAAACCCATATCAATAGGGGCCTAGATCGAATCTTGGTCTTCTTCATTATCATATCCACCTTCAGAGTGTTGGGTATTCTGACTTGTCTGTTGCTAGCCAGATGTCCCGTCCTTTTGTTGGTCTTGTTGCGATGGATCTGGTGATATATTCTCCGATTTAATTGGTACTTTCCACTTCGACAGCCATTCTTGAATCATCGCATCAAATTTTTCATGAGATAACTTGAACCCCATCACTACTTGTTGTTGGTGTGGTTCCCTTCTCATTTATACATACATGTGGTGGGGATTGACTTTAAATTTCATCATAGTGTGATACTTAGCCACCACAAATTCATCAATGTGTGGTATTTGAACCACATATTACCTCAATGCCTCCAACTACATATACAACGATACGTTTCTTTCTTGCTATCGGATCCTTATGTTTGAATAGGATAAGCTCATGTAGCCCGACCCTTGACATGCGCCAATAGGTTACATACATTGATAGTTTTTTGGCTCTATCCAACCCATAAAAGATATCAACAAAACCAACAAAGAGCATGTAAAGGGTGATCCATTGTCTTGTGCTTCCGTAGCATCTACAAGAAACTTGTTCAACAGAAAAGTGGCCCAATTCATTTGTACGCCTTTTGCACAATGCTCTGTCGCAGCAATGAGAAAAGAAATGACCTGGTTTGGCCTATTCTTCTGCAACAACTTGTAGCTAATAACTTTGCAGCGAACCAGACACCCCAGCCACTGATAGAGGCTACATCGAAGCCCCTGTTGCTCTTCGACAGATTATATTTTTCCTTCATCCTGGTTGAAAGGTTATAGTCTCGTTATTTCCGAGTGAAGAACTGGGACGGGTCCACCCTAGCCTTAGGTAAACACATTATGTTGGAAATAAAATTTATATCAATTGATACCTTGGTCTCTAACCACAAGAATCATCCATGAAAGCACAATAGTAGTTGCTTCACAGATGCGTTTTCCTCCACAGTGAGACTGAAGTGTGGTAGATGTATTGGTGGCAACAGACCAGCTTTGGCCATGCCAAGAACCCATTGCTACAATTTCATTTAAACCAGATGGCCTTCTACTGAAACCACAAGCCTCATGTAGTGTGTGTAATTGAACTCAGCGAACTTACTCACATCATGGTCTACATATGATAGCTTTTGAATTTTCTTCAAAATGTCTCCTTGTTCAATGACTCCATTTGGTATCGGGATAGTTTCCAACTAGTACCATGCACTCTTGGGAAACTTAATTGGTTTATCACTCGAATTACGGGGTGGGAAATACTCTAGAAAGAAATTCACAGATCTTGACATGGATTCATTGGCATCATGGCGTGCCTTTGTCCTCAGTTCCGGATTGGATCTGTTCACCTTTCTTGTCTTTTAGGGAACACTAATGGGAATCTATGAGGAAATAAATTCAGGTTGCTCCAGACTCAGAGAAATAGATCCTGGAATTTGGACCTCCTTGACAGACCCCTGAGCCTCACTACTAGCTGACAGATCAACCTGCATTATGATACCTTACACTTTGACACTCACTCGATAGAGAATTTCGGCTCTGGTTTGTTCTCTTAACTGCAATCGCTCAAGTGACAATGAAGAACAAGCGAGGGAGAGGCGAGAGTTTTTAGTTTATCCCCCTCATGTGATCTGTCTATCATTCCCTAGATGAAATAAATGTACTCGATCCTCCAATGGTGATGGTGTAAGCAGTGGATCTGTTCACACACTTCCGTCATTTCAACATTTAATTCAAAAATCCCACTAACAAACCCACAAAACACATCATAAAAGTAGCAATAAATGCTCAATAACTGCAACTTCGACATATGGGTCACTCCGAAACTTTGACAGATTGAACTACAACAAACAACCAACTTCCAATAGAAATGTAGCTTCGACGCAAATAGGAAGTTGGGGTTTCCGGGTGACATAAGTAACACTTTGACAGACTGACTTCGACAGATGACCAACTTCGACATAAGAAAAGACTTTGAAAGACCAGGGAGTTGGGGTTTCCAGTTGACAATTATGGAACTTTGACAGAGGTACCCTCGACAAAAAAAAATTGACATAACATTATCTTAGGGTTTCGACAAAGCTCCGACACAACTAACTACGACATAAATAAAACTTGGGGTTTCCTATTTTTTTTTTTCAATTATGCAAGCAATCATCTTTACTTCAACACACCATGACTGCCCTTTTAGGGATTCAATCGGATTCCATTCACCAAACCTTGAAGGATGGTGCGATACTGATATGCTGACCTTTTTACAGGTTTACGGTTCAAGAACCTTACTTTAATTATAAACCAAGGATCATACAAACTTAAGAGGCACTATGCACTGTATGTGAATTGCTGAGAGAATCCTAGATTAGAGTGATGTGATTTGGGAATGTAAAAGGAAAGTATGTAAATATTTTGTTTTATGAAAGCATATAAAGAAGAATTGCTTGACAATCGTATTTTCTGAAGGAATGAATCTAATGATATATTAGAGCATTAATCTAATTTTATGAAAGCATACATCTAATCTGATGAAAGTGGGAATCTAATTTATGAAAGCGTACATATGTTCTATCAAAGCATAAATCTATTTTAAGAAATCATCCATCTCATCTACAAAGGCATGAATCTAATGAAAGCTTACATCTGTTCTATGAAAGCATAAATCTATTTTAAGAAATGCTCAAAAAACTTGACCTAACGGAGATAACCATTTATAAAAATTGAGAATATATTAATATATGAAAAGACCCAAAAGAAATTAATCTAAACCAAGTCGAAGATGCATTTATTGTAAAACGGGTTAATGCATGAAAAATGGAAATATGTAAAATTTTCTTTGGGGAATGCACCTACAAGGCTACATACATCATATAACGAAACTACATACATGGTTATACAGATCTACAGATGAAAACATGCATTCCCAAAAATATATCTTATTCAATAAATGATACTCGAATGATTCATGACTACTTACTTGATCAGAAATAATGAAATGCATGAAATTAGAATATAAAGAAAACATAGAACTCCTACTCAACGCAATGACGGGGGGCAACTCAAATACTACAGGAGCTAAATTGAACTTATGAAATCACAGGTGATATGAAACGTGGTTTCTTCATTAAAATGGTATAGAATTCATGTCAATCGTAATACAAAAACTTGACTGCTGTAAAATAAAATGTCTGAAAACAAAAATAACTAAATTCATGAGATAGCTTCATGCTATGCGTGAGCTTCTATTTATCACATAGTTTCAATAAGATGTCTTCATTGGAAATCACGAGATCAATCTATTCTATATTTGTCCTTGGAAATCATGGGAGACCGACAGAGTGATCTCGAGTTCTTCTTTCACTACTTTGTGAGATTAACTGGAACTGACTTTGTCGAGCTTGTGTTACTGGAAAAAGGTGCTACCTACTATCTTCATAGTTGTCTTTAGACCTTCACTTATTTTCACATGGTGCTTACCCACTTGGTTAGCTTATTAAAACATGATAAGAACAAAAAATATTACTACTTAACCATCATCATTTCATAGTCAATTAAATCATATCCTAGCCTACAAAAAGGGGTGATCTTGTCTTTATTTCTTACTTTGTAATAGTAAAAAGGAATCTCATGACTGCAATCGATACCTATATTGTGGCCCCATAATCTCCCCCGAACTTGAAGGTGTTACACATCCTAGTGTAACCTATCCCCTTGGCCTTGTGGGATTCCCTATTGTTCAATGAACTCTCGGATATCCCATGCAACGATCTTGGGTGCTCCTGTCTACTGATAGTATCCTTGACTATGTTCTTCTTTGGCCCAAGCCCTTCGTTCTTCTTCCTCATCAATTATTTCCTTGATTTATAGGGGAAGGAAGAATGGAGGGTTCAACTTCATTCAAATCCATTTGAGTTTATTTTCCAACAGATATTCTCTGTACATTCATTCCTTTATCAGAGCAACATCCAACCTATGGGTGGGAACGTGGCTCTCTCTTTTTCAAATATCCTAAAATTATTTTCCATATATCCCTTATGGCTACTTCTACCTCCTCAAGGGTACTCTAAATGGTTTTGTCAAATTGCTCAACATATTTTTGTTGTTTCTCCTTGAGGATAGGAATTAATTCCTCATCAATTTTTATAGTATCATGATATTGGATTGCTTTCTTAGGATGAGTGTCTTATGCTCTAACCCATAATGCATTCACCCATTCCTTTGACTGGTATAGATGAACATCCCATGCTCTTTCGATTTCATGGTTCATTTAGGAACATAGCGCCCTTAGCTAGAAATCACCAACATATGGGCTTGGTGACAAGTTATATGAATGGAGAATGACCAAGCTATGGAGGAAAAATTCGCATAGCTAGTCCTTTTCAAGTTTTGTGTTATTTGGTGAAGTGTCCACAAAATATTTTGGGGTGGCTACTTACAATGGTAAATTATTTTTCAACCTCTGTAGCTAAATTTGACACCATTTTTCTCTAAGACACATAATATAGATCCTGGAAAGGGGTCTATAAACAATGATTTCTTCGTAACCTTTAGTAGTGGTATCTAGGGTAGTTTCCAATTTCAGGATTTGTTGGTCTTTCCGCCAACCTTTCCTGATATTTTCCCAATTATGCATGCAGTACATGGTTTTGTTGTTCCAAATGCTTATGCTGGTAAGCATGCTTCATTTTTAAAATTTGAATTTTCTCATGGATTATGGGATATTTTGTCAATGCCACATCCTTTCCACTTACCCTTATGGTTGTAGGGGACTGCACTGCAAGCTTCTGCTCTACCAACTCTTCCTTAACCCTCGACAATTAAGATAATGCATTGGATAGATGGGAATCCTCTTTGTTTTGCGTCTCTTATTCATGTAATGAGTTGTATTTGAGTGGCATCTCATCTTCTATCAAAAAAAAAGGTTCTCCTTGTTCCATGTCACGTCCCCTCCCATCATACCAGTGCGATGGAGAGGATCGTGATGCTAAAACCGGGCATCTAGCCCCATGAACTTTTAAATAAGCATTCACATAATATAAAAAGACATATGGAATGTATAACTATAAGAAAAACAAAGCGGAAATAATATCAATAACACATCCATCATACATTCACGATATTCATCAAATAAATAAATGCAAAGTTAACACAAGAGAGTACTTATCTTATAACAAGTAGTCCCAAGCAACTGGCTATGCAACGGCAACGTTCCACCCAACCATAGGCCAGTTGTGATCATCAATATCTCAACACACTGCCACCCCCGAGCTGGGCATGATCTCTACAAGGAATCAGGGAACAACAGACTCACACATAGCCAAGCATACACCAAGATGAGCCAAGCCAATCTACAATTGGGTTTTTCAGGCCGCTAGGAAATGGAAAGGAAGAATTGCTAAGCTAGTGAGCTCAAGCACAGAGCCATGGATACCTCTACAAGATCTATCTATCTTGGCACCCACAATGCCTACACACCCCACTCAAGGAAGTATTCCCTTCACCAATGCACAGTCCCTCAGGCCATACGTTCCAATCTAGAGTGTCTAAGGTGTGCATAGAAGAGTAGCCAACCCTCTTGATCTTCTTGAGAGGTTACTCCCTCCACTAGGTTTATCAAGCCAATTTTGTCCACTACCACTCCAAGTTTCTTGCTCATGGGTTCAAATCAAAACAGGGATGCACATACAATAGAACCACACTTATTGGGCAGGATAAAAACGTTTCTTTAGTGGGATGCCCAAAGAGGGGGTTTCTACCAATTCAGAAAAATGTGGGAAAGCCCAAAAACGAAATGGCAATTGGGGAATAACCCTGGAGAGCAGAAATCATTTTCAGAAAAACGCCCATGGGTATTTTGGGGCAAAAACGACCTCCATCACAGTCCCAAATCGTGGCCCTTTTCTCCCAGCTGCTGTATAATGCAAAAATGACTCCCAGGCATGGAAAATGCAGGAAAAATGGTGAAAAACGTGATGGGGAAAGACCTCGTAGTTCATACTGCGTGAGAGAGGAAAGACTATCTGTTCAGAATCCCTTTGGGCACCATTTCATGGGTGTTTTCTTGCCCAAGAAGAAAAAATACAAATTACCAGGTTGATCGCTTTCCCATACACAAAATTGGCTTCCATACCTCTTCATTTCCAAGGCATTAACTGCTTCAACCAATTTCTGGAAGAATTAAATGATTGGGTCCATAACCCAAAATGGGTAGTTGGTGGTTTATGGGTTTTCTCATTGACACATGGATTAACACCATTAGCTCAAGGGTTTGAATAATTTCCCTCCCTATTCCTTGTAGAATCATGCCCCCATCTCTTTGTTGCATTGCATAGCTAGTTGTGGGTTGTTCATTAAAATTCGTATTTACATGATGTCTTAATTTACATTGTGCCTATCTAGCACAAGAACCATAGGCATCTATTTTTAATTGCCAATACATAAAATGCTAAATCAATGGTGGGTCCTTGGCCTTGAGCTCCTCACCATGATTAGATAACAATATTTACATCATTTATGATTTAATGTGAAGGGGGTCAAAATGGGGACGTGACATTCCATTCAAAATTCCTTGAAGTCTTGTTGATCCAGGGGTTCTTTCTTTGACTCCTCTTTATCTTCATCCTCCTCTTTTATCTCACTTCCTTTGTTGATTTTTGCTTCTTCCTCTTCTTTCTCTTTTTCTTCTCTGATTTTTGCTTCCTTTTTAAGCCTCCCACTTTGCCGTCTAAATTCATATGCTTTGGAGGACAATGTTGGTGGCTTCTGAGCAGAGATGTCTTTGGAATGCTTTATTTTACCAGAGTGTCAGCCACGATTTCGTTGTCATATTTTTCCAAGTCAAATTTCCTTTTACCCCTGACTAAGTGGCCACCTTCTTCTCTTTTATCCCTTTAATGGGAGTCGAGGTTGAAACTAGGGTTCCCCTCATTCTTTGCACATCGTCCATGGAGATATGTATGAATTATTCCTAGTGAAGTTCAAGGACTTGGGTTGAAAATTCATCGCAAATTATTAACTTAATAATCCCATGATGTGCCAGGGCGTTATCTTTCGCTTGTGCCACCTTCTGACTCATCTCCCATATAGACTATAATAAGTAAAAAGGAATGTTGATGATGTTGTTTGGTTTAATATGCCATTTTTTCCTCAAGAGATTCAGTATTCATAAATGAAATGTGGGTATGTAACTAAGTATCCCAGTACAGGTGATGTACTTCAGGATGACAATTGCAATTTTTTCCCAGGTCTTCGACATAGTTTCCCTTTTTACCCCATTTTTATCTTCATCATACCATTCTCTTTCTGCAAAGAAGTTCCGATTTTCCTTTATGTTTCTTTCTCTGTCATATTTACCCCAATGTAAGCCTTGAGGCATGCCTCTGTATGCCGTTATTCTTTCTTCATTTAGTCAAATACGTAGCCCATACACCCTCATCACATATTCCTCTTATTTCAAATGCTTGAGGTTCTTAGAAAATTCCAGGGCCGCATTCAAGTCATATCCCTTTAAATCGGCGATGAAGGGAATCCAACCCACAATGAGGAGAATGGCCAGTACCTTCGGGTTATCATAAATGGGAGAATTATTCTCAAGCTCGCTTTTCTTAAATCCCGCAGTCCTTGCCTTAAAATACACTAAGATAGATGAACAGGATGAAATACTGAATGAACTTACTTGCGTCGTTACTGAGTCAAGAATTGGCTTGTCGTCTAAGTCCACCCCTGCTTCCTTTCCACCACTTCTACTCTCTACTATAGT
This sequence comes from Larix kaempferi, assembly GCA_027924585.1. NCBI lineage: Eukaryota > Viridiplantae > Streptophyta > Pinopsida > Pinales > Pinaceae > Larix > Larix kaempferi. The sequence continues at coordinate 3,324,390 of BSBM01001646.1, forward strand.
CTGTGTGTTTAAAAGAATGCATGTCAAACTTGTTGAAATGTTTTCGTCCACGAAGTCTTCCTTACTACTCCATTATTCTCCCTGTTATGTTGTTGATTGACATGGATATCGTGGGGAGATATGCAACTCATGATTAATTATGTTTTTTCATGCACATTCTTCGCCACCTTAGATTGTTATTCTCTAAATTTGAATGTGCAATCAATACTTCAAATGGATCAAGGGCCTTCTCTTTGATTCGTGCGCCGCCTCCTTTCTAAAAATGAGTCATCCTCAGCCTGGTAATGGGTAATTATGGTTTCTGTAGGTAGGCTAGATTTTATAGAAAATTGAAATAATGAGGTTAGTAGTTACCTTTTTGTGATTAGCGTACCTAGAGTACTGATGTGAAGCTTGCTTATGTGGAAAGTTGCACATGTGTGGTTCCATAGTTTTTTTAGCTTGGTTTGTAGTTCGGGGTTTTTTTCCGTAGTACTGAAGTAATGTGTTATTATGTACTTTTTCGGCTTTCTTGATGAATATTTTTGTTGTCTGCTTGGTTAGTAATGGATATGCTTCCTCACTTGATATTCCTTTTTCTGCCTCAATTGATATTCTGCTTGCTAGATTGCTTGATATTTTGTTGGTTTCCTCGATCCTCGTCATAGAAAGTGTTGGAATATTCTCACCATGATTTTTATATTTTGCATGCCTGCATGCATTCTACATGCATCCAGTCATCATGCATGCATTTGCATGCATCCAATCATTGGTATGGTAGTCTCCCAACACCTAGTCCTTATTTTGCAGCCCCCAAAAGCCTGTTTCCACTTAGTTATAGCCCTCCTAGCCACATATGCGCCCTTGTTTCTATCACTGGAGTACAACTGTGCCCTCTTCCACCTTTTTAGGAGATTCTTCAGTCAGTTCCATGATTAGTGGATCTGTTCCTTGTTTTGGGGATTTATTACTAGTTTAACGGACTAAACCACTTAGATAGACCTCCAGAGAGACTAGATCAGCTATACTAACTACTAACAGCTCTTCATGCACCCAAATTGGAGTCTCCTTCCCTAGATCAGTGCCCATGCACTCAGTTAGATTCAATTAGACTCATTTGACTGGCTATTTAACTATTGTGACTACTGCCACTGGTTTGGATGATGTGTCCAATGCTATCCAAGCCACACATTGAGGAGAATTCGAATGACCTTAATGGCATTCCAATCCATTTTATTGTATTAAGTTATTATTCACTATTCAGAGTGCCAACTCACAGCTGATGTATGATACAATAGTTTTTGTCATTTCTTGCGTATGAGTGATTATTGAATCTCCATTTCTTCTTCTTCTTTCTGCACTTCTTGAGTGATTTTTAATGAGGTCTGCTACTGTTGAGTGATCCTAATCCTAAAATATCACAGAAAGATCATTTGTTCTGTTGTTTTTTTTTTGTTTTTTTTTCATCATTTGTTTTCATTTTTCTTTTTCTTTTTTTCATCATTTCTTTCTTTTTTTTAAGAAGCTCTCAGTTGAAATGGAGGACATATGGGTCCTATATAAGCATGATATGCTTCTTATACCAGCATAGATCCATCTTAACCCCGTATCTATTAAGCACCGAGAGGGATCCAATTTCTTGAGGTGTATTTCTTTTTTTAAATTTAAACTCAAGAAATTTGATCTCTCTTGATTGATAGATCCGGGTTTAATTTTTAAGTTTTTATTTTATAAACGAACATCTATTTTTTATCTACTTTTTATAATATTTTATTTTATGAACCAACATGGATTTTTTTTAAATACTTTCCATAATTTTTATTTTTATGAGCGGACATGAATTACATCACAAACGTTACAACATCTCCCCCATACTTACTTTACTTTACTTTAATTATTTTTACTTTACTTCTTTACTTACTTCTTTTTACTTTACTTACTTTTTTTTTACTTCTTTTTAAGCGCAATCACTTTTTACGTTTTATTAGATGTAACACTACATTTTTACGTTTTATTAGATGTAACGCTACATGACATTAGAAGATCTCCCTCATACTGGGTTGTAGAGCACATCGTTTCACTTAGTGAAATAAGGTTTGAGTTAATTCTTATTTAGATTGTGGTTTTTTGTACATCTTGATTCTGCGTACAATTGACTATCATCTATTATTTTTATTTTGACAGTTCCATTGTCGTAAATTGTGTCTATGTTGTATGGTCCTAGCCATCAGGTTGTTAATTTTCCTTTGAATTTATGGAATATGGAGTCATATAATAAATCTCAGTCTCCTTCGTTGAATTTATTTTTCCTTATGTTCTTGTCATGCCATTCTTTCCTTTGTTTTTGTATGAGCTCATTGTTAGAGAGAGCTTGTTGTCAGTGTTCATCTAGCTGGTTTAATTGCAGAATGCAATTGTTCTGAATCTCCGATAGTTCCATGTTTAGTTCAACTAGTGTTTTGAGTGTTTTGATCTAAAATTCAATGGGTAACATAAATTTCTTTCCATATACTAATTCATAGGGAGTAAAACTAGTGGTTGTCTTCCATGTTGTATTATAGGCCCAAACTGCTTCATTCAACCTATCTTCCCAATCTATTTTATGTAATTGTATTGTTTTTGTTAGAATTTTCTCAAGCTCTGTTTGTTACTTCCACTTGTCCATTGTCCTGTGGGTGGCAGGAGGAAGACTGTCTATGCTTTATTTTGTTTCTTCTTAGGATTTATTCAATCAGGTTGGAGGTAAATTATGTTCCTTGATAAGAAAGTAGCTCCTTGGGGACTCCAAATCTGTTGAATATTTGCTCTATGAAGAAATTTTCCACACTATTTTCATCAGTGGTAGTAAGAGATCTAACTTCTATCCATTTGGTAAGGTAATCTATACATAATAGGATGTAGTTATTTTTATTGTATGGTGGATTGAATGGGCCAACAAATCCCCATTTTTCAAATGGTTCCAATGATACTTGAGAATGGAGAGGAATTTCATCTTTCTGTGTAGGTTTACCCATCCTCTAGCAGTCATCACAATGCGATACATATTGTTGAGTGTCTTTGTGGAGCGTAGGCCAGTAGTATCATGTTTGGATTAGGTCATTCTTTTTGCTGCATAATGGACTCCACATGGATCATTGTGAGTAGCATGAAGTATATCATGTACTTTATCTTCTCTGATGCACCTTCTTAATATTGCAACTGGTCCTTTCTTAAAAGGTAGGCCTTGGATCCATCTACAAGTTGCGCTCTACCTTATTATTTTGCATCTTTCCTTGTAGTCATAATGTTGTGGAAACTTTTCAGATACTAGGTATTTGGAAATGTCAACAAACCATGGAATTTCCACTAAAATTGCAAACAGGTGTTCACCAGGGAAAGTATCTTCTACTAGTTCGTTTTCTTGCACATGGGTTAGTATTGATAGAAAATATGCCACTATATTGTGTTTTCTTGGTTTGTCTAGGATTTTCAAACCAAATTCTTGTAAGAGAAGTAACCATCTTATAAATCGAGCACTAGTGTGAAGTTTTCTCGTTAGGTACCTTATTGTTGAGTGGTCAGTGCGCACAAAAAATGGATACCCTATTATGTAGTACCTAAATTTGTTGATGGCATGGACAACAACTAAGAATTCCTTCTCGGTAACTGTATAGTTGAGTTCTACCCCTGCCAAATTGTTGTTGATATAATAGATGGTGTAGGGTTTCTTTTCCTCATATCATAGGACGACACCAATGGATTTGTTAGAAGCATCCGAGTGGATGTGAAAAGGTAGATCCCAATTCGAACCTTGTAAGACAGGAGCAGTAGTGGTTTTCTCATTGAGGTGGTCAAATGTTGTCATACATTTATCCATCCATTTCAAATCTGTGTCTTTGGTTAAGAGAGAAAACATGGGAGTTGCCACTCTGCTAAACGCTTCTATAAACCTTATGTAGTAGGTTTTTTGTCCTAAAACGCTATGCACATCTCTTTGTTTGACTGGTGGGGGCATATTTTTAATTATAGCTATCTTGGCTTCATCAAATTCAATACCCCTTTGGGATATATGGTGCCCTATAACTATTCCTTCTTCCATTAACATTTGACATTTATTGTTTCTTAGATAGAGACTCATTTTGATGCATTTGTTCAAGACTGCTTTCAAATGATCTAGTGCTTTTCGAAATTTTTTTCCATATGGTGTGGAATCATCCATGTATACCTCCATCTAATCATTGATGAAATCTGCAAATATACTTAGGATAGCCCTTTGAAAGGTTGCATGGGAATTGTAGAGTCCAAATGGTAGTACTTTGTATGCATATGTGCCTATGGACAGGTAAATGTTGTTTTTTCTTGATCAACTGTGAGGATTTGTATTTGATTGTACCAACTGAAACCATCCATCAATGAATGGCAAAGAAAGTGATCTCTTTTGGTTTCCTTATTAAGCTCTATGTAATCCACACATATTTTCCAATTCCCTCCTTTTTTTGGAACTATCACTGGAGGTGAGACCCATTCACTATTTGAGATAGGGTAGATGAATCCTGCATCAAGTAGTTTTTGCAATTGTTGTTTGACTATATCTTTTAATGTTGGGTTCATTCTCCTTTGGGGCTGACTTATTGGGACATCACCTTCCTTGATATAAATATGATGCTTGCAAATATCAGGATGTATTCTCTTCATGTCAGTACAGGTCCAAGCAAAATCCTTGCTATGATCTATGAGTAATTTAATTAAGAGTTGTTGTTAATCTCGTTTCATATTTGCATTGATATTGTGTTGCTGCTGCAACTTTATCCCCAAAATTTTCTTAAAATTGTAGGGCCCCTCCTATTTTTTGACTTACTTAGAGTTTTTCTCATTCTGATAAGTTTACTTTTGGTCACTTAGATTTTTTATTGAAAAAACGTATGGAAGGGGTAAGTTTTTGAATCGGTGCAACTTGAGTTTTTTCTCCAAAATGGATAGAGCAACTCACCTAGTCTCACCGAAACGGTCGGAGAATCTCACCTAGTCTCTCTGAAACTGTCGAAGAAACTCCCCAAGTCACGCCGAAACATGGGGAGTAATGTTGTTTTTCTTGGTAATATTTTTGTTTTAGAGCGACTTGCCATTCTCTGCTGAAACAGTTGGAACGCTTGTAAAATCACACCGAAAAAATTAGACTTTTTGTGAAGGTCGCGTTTTAGCGAAAAACTAGGAGTCATGACGACACGCTTTGGCATGAAAGGAAAAAGATGTCAAAAATGGTTCAGGAAAATGAGGGTCGGAGTAAAGTTAAAAAAAAGCACCGAAATGCGTCGCTGGCAAATGAGGTCTCACTGAGTGAGAAAGAGTAAGGGGATCCGAAGTAAGGAAAAACACAAAGATGAAAAGGGAGTCCATAAAAGAATCAGAGGAAAATTTCGAGTCACACCGAAACATTTTGGAGGAAAATGCCAAGTCACGCCGAAACACTTCGGCGGAAAATGGGAAAGGCGTCGATACGCTTCGGCGCGAAAACAAATTCGCTGCGAGGAAATAGTTGAAAAAGTTACGTTGAAATGGCTTGAACAATTGCTAGACCCCGCCAACATATACACTCACGCATTTATTACTAGGGTTGAAAGGTTATCTAAGGGGTAAAACCGGGTTTTACAACGTTTCTAACACCGTTGAAACCAGATCCTCCACCAGACTCTAGATGACCAATGCCATTGAGCCTTGCTTTTTCGACCAGTATTCAACCGCCAGGTAGGCCGTCTTGTACCATTGTGTTCTACATTCGAACCGAAATCCTTTCATTGGAACTCTTTCCATGTTTGAAATGTGTTAGTTGTCGGTTTTTCTATGTATTTTCTTTTTATATATATTTTCAAACCCCTTAAGAAAACCATTATTTTTTCCTTTATGGAGGACATGGATTAAACATTGTTGATGGCATTCAGGTGGCACTATAAGTAGAGGTCTCTTGGCCAAACCATGCTAGGGTTCTTCCTGTCAGAAGGAACACCTCGGGCCACACTCACAACGTAGTGATTTCCATCTCGTTTGCTCATATTGAGACTTCCAATTGACCTTACTATGAGGGGTGGGTATGTCGCGGGTAGTAGAATGAACATCTGCACATACCGACCTACCATGATGGTGTTTCCTCCAGATATGGGACTACCTCACAAAACCCTACTTACTTCTGTCTTGACTAATTATTTGATATGGCGTTGTTGCTATTTCTTTGACCAAGCGTTGCCCGAAACACGGATCAATCACCCTTACAAGCCGTACTGTTAGGAATTAAAAGTTTGTTTTCAGATCTCAGAACGATAAGAAATCTATCAAAAGTAGTTTGTCTTCGAGCTTAGCACCTAGCCCATTGCTATTTTCAATTGGGAAAGCCTAAAAGGTTAAATGAATTTGTGTTCTTTGAACCTTCTAATATATATTTTTTTAAAGATTTAAAACCCCTAATCTTTTAAGAGAAAATCCAATTTTTATACTTTTGATCATTATTTGTCTTTTCTAGAACGATTAGTCTGTAATAAACCTTATCTATAACTCTTCCAAAACATAAATATGATTGGGATAATGAGACCATGTTTGAAAAAATATTAAAGACATTTTGGTGACCTTTCTTAGAGTGATTCCAAAGGAAAATCCAGTTACACATTGGCTAGTGCACCTAAGTGTACATTTTGAAACATAGCCAGCATAACTAACATACATCCAGCACCATGGAAGTAATAAATTTGCTGACTTTGTTTTTCCATAAATAATATTGATAAGGGATGCTCTAACATGAAAATTCGGTCACACATTGATTCAATGTCTCATCAGGATTCATAAATGCAAAAAAGGGCTGCCAAGCAAAAGATCAGGATACCTGAATCAAATTCTGACATAGAAGTTGTTGCCGACACTCCAATGGATACTATATTTGAATACACCAAAGCAGCAACATAAATCACCTCGGAATACAAATGTGGTGAACTATATCATCTCATCAGAGATCAGAATGTACCCGATGTGTCCATTGAAGAAATGATATTGTATCAAAATATCAAGAAATTTGATCTCCATAAAGTATCTACCCAACCCGAGTTGTTTCCATGTTCTGAAGCCATCGGATGGATTCTACCTTACATAGACATTGGCACAAGGATTATCTCCAATACGCTAAGAATATGATGATCCCAGGGAAGCAACTGAGGTAGAGAGCGAGTGGAGAACACGATAGCCAAAGCTTGAGGACATCGTTCAGAATTATAGCTTTGATGTTGAGCATGTTTTTTGGTAGAGAAAATGGGAACATATACAAGCTCAACTGGGTACCACTGATGTATCATATAGCCTTCCATGGCACTATTTTCAATTGGGCATATATTATCTCAGATAGCATGGTGTCGACGATAGCTACATGCCAAGGAGGAATGACCCAAAATAAATCAGAATTTTTCATGTCCTCATACCTTATGGATTGCATACTGGTCAGACATCCTTTCCCTAAATTGGGATGTGTGTGAAATCAAGCTGAATCCCCCCTTTACGTGGCTTATCAAATCACATGGGCCCACAAATATGCAAGCTACTACAAGATCATCTATGAAGAACTTATTATTCCTTTGCATTGGTTGATTTTTAATGAAGAATCAAATTTCATGTCTGATAATGCTTTGAAATTCATAAATGAGTATGGAGACTACTAATTTTCTTTGTAAGGCACCTACATCAGGATGTATGGGGGTACCAAAGGCCCATCTCTAATGCCTAAGTATGTGACTGATTTTGTAGTGCACAAGGAAGAAGTGAGGCGGGTTTTATTAATGGGATAGGAAGATTTTTGAATGAACATAAGAAAGCCTCTTACTTGCCATTACCTTTTGTCATTGGAACATACAAATTCCCTAAGGTAAAAGGAGCATAAGCATTCATAAAAGACTTAGAGGCTTTTCACTTTCGAGAAAGAATATTCGTAAGGAACAAAAAGTTGCAAAAGGTCACCCAACATTGTGTGACATGCAAAATCCATTTTGACTATTTAGACCACTTCCTTAAGGATGAGGAGGTGTATCGGAGAGAAAGTAATATGACCGAACTAAATAAACGGTTTGCTTGGAAAAGTGGCGCTGGCCCGAGTCATGTTGCTAGTACTGTAAAAGAAGCCAAATTGTAGAAGCAAAGAGAGGAAGTCGAAAGGCTACAGACAGCAGAAACATAAAGGAAACGGAGAGAGGAGACAAAGAGGCTACAGGAAGAAAAGGTAGATAAACAAAGGATAGAAGAGGAAGATAAAAGATAGGCAAAAGAAGCAAGAAGAAAGAGAGAGGAAAAGGAAGTAGCCGAGCAAGAAAAGAGAAAAGAGGAAGAATACAAGTCCAAGGAGGCTGTGGAAAGAGAAGAATCCCAAGGTGGGCACAAAATTCCCCAAGACATGATTATAGACTCACCAGGAGTGTCAAGAGTCACATTTACCAGGGGACACCTCCCATTTGTAGAGCTTGGACTCACCCCTTTCACTCCATCGAAGCAACTGTAACATCCTGGAAAAATCACAAAAATTTAAAACTTTTCTACGTGACATTTATTGCTTATTTAATGAATGTGGAAATAGAACAATGCATGACATGTTATCTTGTTGTATTAAATTCCATGATGGTTTATTAAGTAAGGAATTGCAACAACAGATTACTACTTAAGTCTTGATGTTATCCATATTTAGTTTTGTTGCTACACATCTCTACTGCTGTTGTTTATAAATGTTGAAACAACTGTTTGACTAATGTACTTTTGTTTGATTGATGAAGGGGTCTTATGGACGCCCCGAGGCTTACTTAGCATTCGTGCTAAAGCATGTGAATTCGTACTTGTGATAGATTTACAGGTAAGAGATTAAAGTTGCGACAAGTAATCAACAGTTTATCAAAGAAGATCTATATTGTTTGTATCCTAGTGTTGTACCCAGATTTATTTGGTTTCCGTTCATGTTGTCTATATGTAAAAGCCTACCTTCTACCTCTATGGAAAATTGTGGAAATTCCATGTACTACTGTTTGTTAACTTTTTTTAGGGTCTATATCCTGCGATGATGGTGTTGGTCTGAAATGTTCCTCTTACATCATACATTATAATGTGTGTATGTGTATGTCTAAATCCGTTCGCAATGTATAACTCTATGGTCTGTTTAAAGTGTTTACAGGATTATTATTAAACCCTTGCAAATAGAGTTTGTTGCCATTTTAACAACTATCACATTTATGTAATGTGAGTTGTGTGCTTTGTGATACCCTATGTGGCACTTATGCGATACTATATGCACATTATGATTTCTATTTTATGCTACACCCTTTGAATCTTAATGACTATTTTGCAAATGATATGAGTTACATGCAAACCCTATTATCTATGTGCAAACAATATGAATTATGTGCATTATGTAGTTGTGTGACAATATGAACACAATGGGGTACTATACTATCTATTTGATAATATGCAAATATTGCAATACTATACGATAGGTGAAATCTATGCAACTATATGTTATGTGGAATATGTGCAACTATGTGATCATACGTTGCTATAAGAACTATGGAGCTATTCTATCCAACTATGTACAAAACATGTTGTGACAAGGTGTAACCTTTCGATTATATCATATGCAAATCCAATGTAATAATTGTTGTGATGTGAACGTTGATATGCACCACAGGTTGGCAGCTGTAAACGTAACCTGGGCATTGAATGCACACAACTGTCCCAGTAATGGAGTTCCGATGTGGAACTGCTTAGTGTGATCAATCATGTGCTATCACCGTGATTATAGCCATTAATGTGTTGAAGTGTAGACATGCATTTTCTCTTGTTGATGAGCTGGCTCCACCATGGCTCCATCATGGCTCATCATGGAAATTGCAATGATGTAACAATTAATATGGTAGATGTCTTGGGATTTCGTGTTTCCGTCTGGTGATCTACACCGTTGATCTGTCGAGGGTTTCAATGCAAGTGGTTTAACCTATATTTGCTGCATTTTTGATGAGTTTATTGTGTTCAAGTATTTTGGTGGTGGTGGCTCTGCGCGGCCGATAGGCTGAGGGTTTTTAGCCTCGTTGTTCTACCTGTAGAAACGTAGTTCTGGAGTCTTGAAATTGTAACCTCAGAAATTTATAGATCCAAGCTCTCAGTTCTTCGTGCAGTGGTTATTTGTTAAGTTGTCAGTTTGGGTTTGTAACCTTGATGAGGTTCGAACGTCAGACATGTTGTGGTTCTTGAAATTCGATTTGGATGTGAAACCAACCCTTCACTATGGTTGTTCTAGGTCTTGACACTGTTGAGAGTTGATGGTTTTGGTGTTGACTTCGGTTGCTCGAGCATTTATCGAGGTAGGTTTTCGTTGCAATTTCAAAAGACTTGGCATTCGTTGCTACTACGGCTAGCATTTTGAAAGGTAATGTATTCGATTTCCTCCACTGTAATGTTTATACAAAGTGCTATCAGTTAATCAAATTTCGATACTGAAGTCTTTTCGTCTAGATATTGTTTTAACCACTTTGTAATGTTATTGCAGGTGTAACTATGCAATGGATCCTCGATTTTGTGCATTGAAGGTTGGAAATAGCTATACCAACCGGTAAGCCTCGGCATTTGTCTTGAGACCCTGTGTAGATGAAGAAGATGACAGACTGGTGTGATGTCTGTGTGTTTTTGTTTTTAACTCAGAGAGTTTGTAATTTGTAGAGATAGGGTTTGCATACTGTTTAAAAGTATGGGGAGGATATGCCTTGACCCATAAGGAAACAACCGTTTTTTATTGTGAAATATAAATCCGGTAGGTTAAGTTTTCGAGCTCTATCAATTGGAAATTTGAAGGGAATGTTTATAACCCATGTTGTTGTAGTTGTGTCTTTTCGTCGATTCTGTGCTTGGCCTGCAAACATGATCTGTAACTCGTCGTTAATGTGAAAGTGTAATATGTTTTGGCAACCTCTGTGTTTATCTTGGTTATAAATTGATGGGTGAATGTTTTGTGAAACAATAATACTAGTGTTTGTTTTATAGGAACAATGGATAGATGAAAATGTTGATGAGGCTTACGGCCTATATGTACTTCGTTTATTTAAAACAATGTTGCTGTGTCTTAAAAGAATAGGAAGTATTTCCAGTGCTAGGGTTTAGCCTTTGTCTGGAATATAAAGTTTAACAATGCTTTTAGTTGAGGTCTCGACATAAGCCTGTATTCACTATTTTGTTTGGAAATCTCCTATAGTCATGTTGATAATTCAATCTTAACTAATCGATCTACAGGCATGTTTATGGTGTAAGCGTTTGGTTCTTGTCTTTGATCTTGATATTCTGTCTGAAATGGTTTGTCTATTGTTAAAAGAAATGAACACCAGAATGTTGTCCAAACCGATAATATTAACCAAGTCTCCTAATATGAAATGTTGAGATTACATATTGATTCTGTTTAAATTGTAATGCTTTTATAGGTAAAGAGAAATAAAGTTAAACTTGTTGTTGAAAATGGAAATGTTTACTATAGGCTAGTGAATGATAACTCTGTTTAGGATTATAGCAAGGAATGACAATGCCTTGATTTTCACTGTGTAGTTATGGTATAAAACCATGTATGAAAGTATGCATGAAATAATTGGAAATTGTTGTTATCTAAAGAAGAAATATTACTCTATTGTAAATCTATAAATTTCCTAATATAAACATGAGCATTATAACTGTTGAATATAGATAAATATTTACTATTAGAACAGAACTCTAATTCTTTTGAAAACAGAGATATTTATACTTAACGAAACATATATGTAAATTAGGAATAAACCATTTAGCTAAAAGTAAATGACAGTGAGGATACTGTAAATGTATACATAGGAATTAACAGTAAGTAGAAAACTTGAGATAATTTATAATAATTTCATCTTCTCAATCTCATGGCTATTTGCCTATCAGACTTATTTACTTTAATCTATCTCTGTACTAGAGTACGATGTTGTTCCTTTTTGCATGGGGAAAAATGCAGAGATCATTTATTTCAATCATTTCGATTCATACAGAATTATTAAATCATTCAGAAAACTAAAATAAAACTTAAACAGTAAAAACTAGTAGATAACAGAACTTTAAAATACACAGAAATAGATAACAACACTTGAAAATAAAATAGATATGACAATAGAACCTGTAAAAAGTGATAGGGCCGAAAAACACCCAAGGAGGCCTGTTCCTCCCAACCTGCTTCAGAAGAAGCAGCTCATCTGCTAACTTCTAATGAACCCCCGAGCCTGATTACTGATCCAGTAAGTGGGTGGAATCTGTGTAGAAGCAAGGCACTCAAAAATACCTTCTCCACTTAGTATCAACCTCCTGAAATAAAATGCCTTCTCCACTCAACATCAACCTCCTGAACGCAATAAGAGTTTTGCAGACTCTCAACATGATCAACAACAACATATCCCCTCATCAAATCTCTTGGGTGCAAACACAGCAAAACCCCAAGGTAAATTTCCTCGTCAGGAAAAGTGATGAACCTCAGTTAAATATTTGATGGCTATTATATAGAATGCCTAGGTATTTTAGTGGTTAGTTTGGAATAAATGAGCCTCAAGCTCCAGTCCCATATTTCAGGGAACTATGACCACATTTCAAGGGAGTTGTCCCATACCAACAACTAGTTAGTTGCATCATGATGCTGCCACTTGTCCATTGCCTTCTACCCCAGATTCCATTCCACCTAGTGGATTAGTAACCACTCTTTCAACAGACCTCTTAGGTGTTTGTTTCCTATTTTATTTATTAAATAATAATATATTGTGCAAATTACAGTCATCCTTGGATACCTGACCAACATAAACTTTACAATAAAAGTTATCATAATGTTTCTTAACACAAAATGTTTTCCAGCTTAAAGGGTATGTTACAGCAACATACCATGGAAAAGTTAGACACCATAATCTTTGATTCAAGGAGGAAGACAATCACTTGAAGGTCATAAAAAGATTGAAGATGGGCACACAGCCTGATGTGGTAACTATTCAAGAGAACACCATCATGGAAGGCACCTACAAAGACCCCAAGTTCATAGCATCAGTGAACGTAGCAGCTGCACAAGCAAGTGTAGATAATGCTGATAAGTTGTTAAATGACATTGAGCACAACAAAGAAAAAATGTTGAATCTAAAAGATAACCTAGTGAAAGCGTGAGGTGAAGGGATAGAGTTGAAAATGAAGCATGATGTCACAATTGTTGAAAATGATAGATTATTATCTGATTATCAGAATCTAGAAACTAAAAAGGATGCTTTAACTATATAGTTGATGATCATGGAGGGCAAAAGAAGTGATTTTGACACCTGCATAAGTGAATTGGAAGGAAAAGAATCAACGACGAATCAACAGGTAGAAGAATTGAAAGTTCAGATGGATGAGTTAATTAAGGATAAGGAGTCTCTATTAGAATAGGTCGAGTTGGAAAACAATCAGAAATAGTATATCATTCCTTTCCACGAGAAAGCATGTAAAATACAGGAAAAGATATGCCACTCACAAGAATTGATGACCGAAGAAATCTATAAAATGAAACAAATGATAGTAAGAATGAAAGAGATTGTTGCAAAATATTTGTGATAAGACAGAGATTGGTTAACACTGCGAATAAGATTAAAAAGTAAATGGCTTGGAGGAAAGAAAATACAGACTTACTTGATCACCTGCCAAGCAAGACGACCACAAATCTTAATATGGATATGGCACTTCTTGAATTTTGTAGGAAATATTTCAGGAGGATATATGTAGAAATAACTAAATCCATCGAAAAGTGTGTAGGATTCTACAAAAGAATTGATGAAATTCATGAAAAATGTCATCTTGCCATGGTTCTAGATATGGACGAGCTACCTACAAAATATCAACGCTTAATGGAGATGCAGAATGGATTGAAGGAAGATATGGAGTATATTAGAAAGTTGGATGTGCTGAATGAAGAAGACCTCCATCAATATATTGGGCAGGCATCCATAAACGCTTATTTCCTGGAAGACATCTACAAGGCCACCGCAGAAGGAGTGATCAGTGTAGAAAAGGAGTTATCGTATCATGAAGTATCTCTGAAATTATTAGAACCTCTCCAATGTAATATTATATTTGAAGAGGTTGACTGGTGTGATAATTATCTTTCTAGTTTAGAGGGCCCACCAGGGAATTAATTTTTTAATTGTAATTAATTGCATTTCTTATGCAAACACTAGAGGACAAATTGGGGTAGTCCAAAGGTTGGGGGTAGTTGAAATGAATGGTCATGTAAAGACAAAACCTTTTGTAATATAAATAGATGGGAGGGATACTAGGTAAAGGAATTTTTCTAGCATAATAGAAGCTGGACATTTTGTAAGAGAACTAATTTTCTGCTAATGAGAAGGATCTGTTTGCTGGGAAAAGCGTGCACATAGATACTTTGCGTGGAATGTCAAATGTGGAACTATTTATTCTTTCATTCGTAACTCATACTGTGAGATTGTTCTAAATTTATTGAACTACTTCAAATGGTGATGAATGATTTCATTTTCTATGCAAATGTTTGTGTGTTAACATAGTAATAAATTGTTTTAATCATATCATAGCTATCTTTGATATTTTTTCTGCTGTAAATGTGAACACTTTGTCTGAACAACTATCTATCGGGTTGATATGAACATTTCCAGCTTATTACTCTTACTTCAAAATTGCCCCCTGCAGGGATATGCTAGTTAGTTTAGAATAGAATTTAGTGAAATAATAAGGTAGAAGTGGTAAGACGGGAGGTAAGAACCTACACATCACTTGTGAGGCTTCTTCCTGTCAGTTCTAGGTTAAGTGCATTAGTTATATTTAAAGCACTTGCATATTCATACTTTAAAACTAAAATCACATAAATGGTGGGTCGGGTCGCAATCGGTAAAGAAACCAAACAAACACACCAATGGTATCCAGACTATTAACTAGACAGATTCCCTACACCAAACGGTGAGTGATCTAATTGGGATCATTTACTGGGGAGAATCCCTACTGTCGATGCTAGTATTTTTGAGGCATTAACAGTTTTAGCGCTAGAAGGAGGGCCGCCAGTGCATGGCTGGTAGAGGAAATATGTTTTCATGAAGAAATTTCTCTGAGTCCTCATTGGAAACAACCATACCAGAAGAATTGATTTATGAAACTGATTATTAGGAAAAGTTAGATTCTGAAACTGAGAATACTGAACATTTATATGTTGTTCCTCACACAAAAGTAGATAACTTTCGGAGACATACAAGATCTTACGTGAGGAAACTTGGTGGATTAACAATAGTGCATGCTTTACCTAGAAGGAAAGCTCCCAGGAGATAGGTTGTGCAAACCAAGGATTCTGTGCTCATGAAATATTTGGAAGAGTTGGTTGATTTATCATTACAATAAATCATAGATCCCATTGATCATTTGAGACTAGAATCCCCTGAGGGTCACACACGACTTCGCACGCCACTTCATATGTTGCCTCCCATACCACCTCATTCTCCCAGGCGTATCATGGCTCATAATGCTAACCAACCGCCTACATGGAGAGCCAGAGGACCACTCAACCTGGCTGCTCTTTTACATGATTTACCTAAGCATCCAGAGAGAGTTCTACCAAATTTTGACCCTAGAAAAGGTATCTCTGCAGAAGATCACCTTAAGATTTTTTATTTGGCCTTGAATCTATTAAATGTGGAGCATGAAGATGTATTTTGCAGACTATTTCCTTATACTTTTGATCCTAGAGCGTCGTCATGGTATTTTAGTTTGTAGGCCAATTCTATAACAGATTGGGACAACTTTGAAAATATTTTTCTAAACAAGTTTGGTAACCAAAAGGCTATCGCTACACTTATGAAGGAATTATTATCTATGAGGATGGAAAATAAAGAAAAGGTACAGGACTTCAACCAAAGATTTACTATCATACTAAACAGTTTCAGTGTTGCAACTAAACCTGCTGAAGAATCCTTGGTAGAATATTACACTACAGAACTTCTTCCACCCATAGCCATCTTTGTTAAGAGAGCTGTCAAAACCACTTTAATAGAAAACTATGAAGAAGCCAAGAAAGTAGAGGCTGACCTGGACAGTATCATGAAACATACAATAGAACTAGAAGTAAAACCAACAGCAAACAAGAAGCCTTTTATACTAACTAGACCCAAAGAGGAGCATTCAAATGAATTAGAGAATGTAGTTAAAATGGTCCAAAAGTTGTCCAATAAGATAGTAGATCTAGAGAAAGAAAAGGGTGCTAGTTATTCAAGAAAACCATTTAAACCTTTCTATAAGAAAAGGGAAGAAAATGCACAACTGCTACCACCATTGAATAATTCTTCTATTTTAAATTTGAATGATGTTGGTATGGATCATTTTTGTACATTTCATCAAGAACATCATTCTAAAAAAAGTTGTCCACAGTGGATTAACTCGATGACACTGATAATGAACCAATTACTGGATACTCAAATAGTAGACCAAGAAGATGAAGAATAAGATCAAGCTAATGAACCATAGGATTAGAATGAAGAAACTACAATGGTATTGTGGGATTAGGCACCAACTATGGGATTAAATGAAGAAGAAAAGGTGGAAGAAATTCAAGTATCAGCGGTGAATTATGCTACCAAAAGTAAAGGACCAGTTCAATACCAAAGAATGATATTTCCCAAAGCGAGGACAACAAAGGAGAATATAAAAAAGAACAACGACGTAAATTAGTCTCAACCTAAATTTAATTCTGGAATTTCAAAAGAGACAAACCCATTGATAAATAAGCAAGTGAAACCTATAGGTAACAAATATGCCTGTACTGACGGAGATCATAATATGGGATATGACATTGTGGAAGACATTAAGAAAACCAAAGCAAACGTATCTCTGTTCGAATTGTGTAATCTCCCACAATAGAGGAAAAAATTGTTATAAGTGTTTGTGTTTGTGTGCTAAGAAGTTTTTGTACGTGCTACCAAATTGAAATGAATAAGGCATATGCCAAGTATCCATTTAGTTGTTGTAAGTGTAATACGTGGAGACAGTCCACGGTATATTTAGGAGGCATGCAAGTAAATATTTTCTTTATGTAATTGTAATAATAAAACTCCTCATGTGTTTTGTTCACTTAATTTTTATCAAATTTCTAATTTATATGGAAATGGAAATTATTGGTTGTTGCTATAGACTTATATGTGATGGTGTGGGTAGTTAATAATAATATTTTATTTATAGGTTGTTTTATTTATATATTAGTTTATATTTTACTTATGTCTAGAAGAGTAATCACTTGAGTGTAACCGTTGGAGCAAACTCTCCAAGGGGGCACCCCTTTCCATGAGGACACATTTCCATGTCTTAGTTCATTTATTTCACTCTTAAAAGTTTGTTTCACTTAGTTAAGTATTTTTTTTTGTCTCTTTTCTATGTAAAAGAAGTTAAATCGTTAAATTTTATTATTTATTTATTTAGTTTGATGGACCCTTTGTAAACCTATCAGAAGGCCTTTAGCTAGATGAATAGCATAAGCAACGTGTTTTAGATGTTTTGTTCTATCTTATTTTATCTACGGTAGGTCATTTTGGATGAGGGATAGACCAACTTATCTTTAGGTCCTTTTGGATTAGGGATAGACCAACCTATCTCTTGACGCATCTCATCTCTCATGGGTTAGTGGTTTGGGGAGTTAAATCCCGTGAGTATATTTTGATTGATAAGCCATTCATAAATATGTTGCTAACTAATTTGTTCCTTAATCTTTTTCATAGCAATCTCTCTATATTCTATTAGGGATGATTTTAAGAACCCCCTAATGTATATGTATAAAAAATGGGCGAATCTTCTTGATATATAGGAAAATTTGAAAACGATTTATCAATGATATAAAATGTATACATAAATTTTTTGGCGAATCTTTCATTTTATTATATAATGCTATAAAATCTTGGCGAATATTTCACTAAATTATAAGATATTTGTAAAATCTTGGCGAATATTTCACTGCATTATAAAAAATTGTAAAAACTAGTGAATCTTTCACCAAATTGTAAGATACTGTAAAAATTTGGCGACTCTTTTGCCAAGAAGACTCACCATCTCTTTGATTCCTAAGAAATCACAATTCATTGTGCTTTCACAAGTTTTCCTTCTAATCGGTTTCTCTTCATATTATTTGATTCACAGGAGCCCCATCCTAGTCTTCCAAGGAAAACACATTTTCATTTTCAAAATCATTTATGTCTAACAGTATAAATTTCATTGTATTATTGCTTTCAACAGATAAATTTCTCAGATTCTTGAATGATTATAGTTTGGGTTTGGGATTATCACAATATTTGTTGATCTCTTCAAAACACTACTAGAGAATGCATGATCTCTATGATCATGACTCAAACTCTTTGTCAACCAAACTTGTTACAATACTTCCTATAAATATATTTTTAAGTTGTAATAGAAAATTCCTCTTAATGACCATCTATCACGTATTTCATTTTTCATAGTCCCATTCTTATGAATCTATGTATGAGTTTCTTAAACCTTAGCACTATCATAATCACATTTATTATAATGTGGTGTATATATAAACATATATATTGTAATATTGTATTTTAGTTTAATTTTTGTTTAATATTAATTTTAGTTATTTAACAATTTTTTTCTTATAATAGAAGAGATGTATTATCAAAATTGCTTTTATTTTTATTTTTGTTTATTTCTGTTTTCATCTATCTTAAAATTAATTGTACAAATACCTCTTTAGAGTGCAAAGATTCACATTTTTTTTAAATTTTATGTGTAAACAAACCATATTATAAAAAGAAATTGTGATTGTACATATCCCTTCTCGATTGACTCTTATATTATATTAAGTATGTCCACATTAAATTTTAATATAATAATAGTTGCAACATTGTTAACTTTTTAAACTTATTGATTTATTAAAATTATGAAAATATAAAAAAATTAGAGTATAAAAATAAAATGTTAAAACAAAATAAGATCAATTTCTTTTAATTTTTTTAGAGAAGATAAACCAAAATTAATCTCAAAAAATAATATCATGTTCTTGATCATTATTGCATGGAGTGAAAGGAGGTACTCTATGGGGGAGATGTTGTAGTGTGATGTAACGTTTGTAACAAAATAACATGTGTAACAAAATAATTAAAAAAATTCATGTCGGATCATAAAATAAAAAATTATGGAAAGTATGTTAAAAAATAATTGCACTGAGTAAAACGAGGTGCTCTATAGCCTAGTATGGGGGAGATGTTGTAATGTATGTAACGTTTGTAACAAAATAACATGTGTAACAAAATAATTAAAAAAATTCATGTCCGATCATAAAATATAAAATTATGGAAAGTATTTAAAAAAAAATATGTTAAAAAATACTTGCACTGAGTGAAACTATGTGACTTGATGTAACATTTGTAACAAAATAATTTAAAAAAATCATGTCGGTTCATAAAATAAAAAATTATGGAAAGTATTTAAAAGAAAATCCATTTGGTTCATAAAATAAAATATTATGAAAAGTAATTAAAAAATAGATGTTCATTTATAAAATAAAAACTTAAAACTTAAACCTGGATCTGGATCTATCAATCAAGAAAGATCAAATTTCTTGAGTTTAAATTTTAAAAAAGAAATACACCTCAAGAAATTTGAGCCCTTTGGGTGCTTGATAGATAGCGGTTTAAGATGGATCTATGCTGGTTAAAAAAAATCATGTCGATTCATAAAATAAAAAAATTATGGAAAGTATTTAAAAAAAAAATCCATGTTGGTTCATAAAATAAAATATTATGAAAAGTAATTAAAAAATAGATGTTCGTTTATAAAATAAAAACTTAAAACTGAAACCCGGATCTATCAATCAAGAAAGATCAAATTTCTTGAGTTTAAATTTAAAAAAAGAAATACACCTTAAGAAATGGGATCCCTCTCGATGCTTGGATCATAAACATCTACTTTAACCATTATAAATATCACTATAAACACTATCATTCCAATAATAATTGAAGATTACTATTAAATTATAGTAATTAAAGAAAACATAAAAATAATATATCACTTAAATATCAATTTTAACTATCATAAACATGACCATAAAAATTATAATTCAAATCATAATTAAATAAATACAAAAATTATAATATTAATTATAATACACATAAAAATTAAGAATGGATAGCTAAAAGACATGATAGTAGAGTAAGTTAAATTTGTAAATCACAAACATAAACATAAAAATTAGAATTAGAATAGTAATTAAATAAATACAAAAATTATAATACTAATTATAATACACATAAAAATTAAGAATGGATAACTAAAAGACATGATAGTAGAGATTTCTATCTACATAATACGGTGAATTTGTAAACCACCTAACTTGAGCATGAAGCCCATCAATTAGAGATCCAAGTAAATCAACTTAACGTTCTTTAAGGTATAAATCCTAAATAGTTTGAATTGGGATTTGGACGAACGGAATAGTTACCCATCTATTGAAGTAAAGTAGGTAATACACCAGATCCAGATGAACCTTTTCCATCCCTTTATTTATTTATTCCTATAAAATATAATTCAATAACATAAAACTGAAACACAACACTGTAGTAGGAAATTGGTCCTTACAAGATAACTGTAATTTGTCTCTGAACAATTTCCATAGCCAATTTGGCAGAACTTAGAAAAACTACAACGAAAAACACTTGAACAAAATTTATAAATATAATTCTGTGCACTTGTTTAAAAATCATAAAAAAATATTCCTTGGTTTCTAAATCTTATTCTACGTACTTATTTTAAAATCATAAAAAAATTCCTCAATAGGTACACGGACCAGAATTTTGAATATATGTTGCTTGTTAGAAATGGATAAGTCGTCTCTGTATTTGCAGAGGAATTGAATACCTCGAGTTCTATATTGAAAGTGAACTTCTTGTAACACAATACAACACTATCATGATTCATAAACTCTCTATTCAATTCCTCAACAGAAAGATGAAGTATGCCTTTCATGTGATTTACAGCATTTTCCTGCTTTGATACTCTGATCACTAAGCCTCATCCTTTCCCATAGTGTTTCTTAGATGGGGATCACTGAGCCTCATCCTTTCAAATCAGAGGAGTTAAATCATGGTTACTTTTAGTCTTCACCCTCCTATCCAACTACTTTTATTTTACAACTTGATCAATTGGATAGCAATTCTATTCGATTTATACATGGATTATTTTAGGTCCTCTCTTAATTCAAGGTGCTTCAAGTTATACAATAATTTCCACATTGTTTGTATTTCAATCCCAATCATGGCCCATGCATTGCTTCAATCCTATTTAAGTTAATATGTTTCCTACATATGCAACTATTTATAACCCTCATAAAACCTTTGCAAGAGAAAGATTAGAAGTTGCATGTATAGATGTTGGTGGATTTTGACTATTGTGAACTCACAGTTTCCCAAATCTTGTTGGACAATACCATAGTGGATTGTTGGATGGTTTTACTTGTTTGAACTTGATGGACTTAGAGACTTCACTTATGTACAAGTTGTATTGCTTTCTAATTATCTCATAATATCTCTGTAATGTCCCCTCCTATCATATCAGCATGATAGAGAGGACGTGGTGCTCAATCCGGGCAATTAGCCCTTATTCATTGAATTAAACTCATTGATACAAAGAACTGTATATGTGCATACTATAGAAACACAACGGAGATTAAATAAATCCTGTTGAATATCTAATATACATTCAGAATTCTGTGACAGTCATTAAATGAAGACCTCTGCAGAATTATAAAAGATCATATGGAAATGCATAATCATTTGAACACACACAGCGGAAGTAAATTCATTGGTACATCCATAATACATCCCAACTAATTAGCAAAGGAACCATTGCAAAGTTTAAAACACAAGAGAATACTTATCTTATGCGAAAGTAGTCCCACGCAACTAGCTATGCAACTGCAACGTTCCACCCAACCGTAGGCCAGTGTGCTCCTCAATCTCTCAGCACCACTGCCACCCCCCGAGCTGGGCATGATCTCTACAAGGAACTAGGGAACCGCAGACTCACACATAGCCAAGCATACACCAAGATGAGCCAAGCCAATCTGCAATTGGGTTTATCAGGCTGCTAGGACATGGAAGGGAAGAATTGCTAAGCTAGTGAGCTCCAGCACAGAGCCAGGGATAACCTTGCAAGATCTATCTAGCTTGGCACCCACAATACCTACACACCCAGCACAAGGAAGTATTCTTTTCACTGATGTACAGTCTCTCAATCCATACCTTCCCTATCTAGTGCTCTCAGGGTATGCATAGAAGAGTAACCAAAGCCCTCTTGATCTTCTTGAGAGGTTGTCTCCCCCACTGGGTTTATCAAGCCACTTCTGTCACTACCACTCCCAAAACTTCAGTTCACAGGTTCAAACCAAAAGCGATAATGCACACAACAGCAGAACACAATTATGGGGCAGGATAAAACGTTTTTACAGTGATGCATGAGATGGGGTTTCAGCTAACTCAGAAAAACGTGGGAACCCACAAAAATTAAATGGGAAGTTGGGGAAACAACCCAGGGAAGCCAATCGATTTTTAGAAAAACGTCCCTGGACATTCGGGAGCAAAAACTACCTCCATACAGTCCCCAAAACGTGGCTCTTCTCTCCTAAGCTACTGTATATGCAAAAACGAACTCCCAGGCATGGAAGAATGCAGGATTTGGATGAAAAACATGTAGGGAAAGAACCAGCTAGCTCCAACTGCGTGAATGAGTGAAGACTCCCCATTCATAATGGCTTTGGGCACCATTTCGTGGGTGTTTCCTTGCCCAACAAGCAAAAACACGAATTTCCAGGTTGAATGCTTGCCCATGTACAAAATTGGATGCCATACTTCTTCATTTCCAAGGTATTAACTGCCTTAACCAATTTCTTGGAAGAATTAAATGATTGGGTGCATGAGACAAAATGGTAGTTGGTGGTTTATGGGTTTCCTCATTGACACATGGATTAATACCATTGGCTCAAGGGTTTGAATAATTCCCCCCCCCCCCCCGTTTTCCTTGTAGAGACATGCCCCATCTCTTTTGTTGCATTGCATAGCCGGTTGTGGGTTTTTCATTAAAAAAATTCGTAATTACATGATGTCTTATATACATTGTGCCCATCTCGCACAAGAACCATAGGCATCTATTTTTAATTGCCGATACATGAAATGCTAAATCAATGGTGGGGCCTTGGCCTTGAGCTCCTCACCATGATTAAATTACAATATTTACATCATTTACGATTTAATACAAAGGGGTTCAAAATGGGGACATTACAATCTCCCTCTACCTCTTCTCGTGCAACCTTCAACAAATAAAACCCTAATCATAAATCAATACTCAACTCTTGCATACAACTTTATAAATCCCCATTCCCCTCATCCTTAGTCTCCCATAGGTATCCCTCACATGTGTTTGTTTTCCCACCCAATATTTTCACCCAAGTCTCATTCTTTGATACCATATTTTTCATTACACACACACACACACATATAAGCTCTACAATCAAGATTCTCACTTGAGCTCTTACAACACTCATACCTCTCCAAATATACTTGCTATAGCCTACTTTACAATAGTGTTTTATCTATCTCATGGCCCACTCACATATCATCTATCCTTAACACTTTCTCATCAATATAACTCTTGCATATAACTTTATAATTCCCCATTCCCTCCATCCTTAGTCTAACATAGGTCTCCCTCACATGTGTTTGTTTTCCCACCGAATATATTCACCCAAATCTCATTCTTTGATACCATATTTTTCATTATACACACCCATATAAGCTCTACAATCAAGATTCTTACTTAAGCTCTTACAACACTCATACCTCTCCAAATATACTCACTATAGCCTACTTTACAATAGTGTTTTATCTATCTCATGGCCCACTCACATATCATCTATCCTTAACACTTTGCTTGTCAATATTCCATCTACATATTGACATTCTTTACTCACACAATATGCCATCCACAAGTTGACATTTCTAAGGTTGTTTTTTCAATGTTTATACTAAAATTCCTTTCTAATGATGTCAATCATGAACATATGTTCAATATGCATAGTGCCTCTTTAAGGTACTACATATGTTCTAGCATGTGACATGACTATTACAGTGCACATGATTTATATATCCCTACCATTGGTCTCCACATTATTTGGGACATCACTTAAATGGTTTTAGTTTTTTTTTACAATGGTTGCATTCACATGAAAACCAAATTTATTCAAGGGCAACTTGTCTATTATAATCCACCCACTTATGACACCTAAGCTTTATATCTCACTCTTGAGAGACTTAGGTTTAAGTTACTATTAGGTTAACTTACTATTGATGGGTGCGATATGATATTGTCCTAACTTTATGATATTGTCATAACTTTAGCAATGTCCCTAATCATTATTCTAAGAACCAACAACATCACTTCAGGTTGGGACAATCTCATAGATATCTCTTCTAGCATGTACATCCCCTCATCACAAAAGTAAACTTTACTACATCATGGTGAGTTTTTACTATTCAAGGATTATCGCCTTAACAGCTACTTGCTTTCATCATCCTCTTTAACACAATCATCCAGCAACAATTTGTGTGTGTTTCTGTGTTTGTTTATTGCGCACTTCTATGTTACGAACAAGAAGAATATTGTAGGTAGTACTATGTTATCGTTTTGCCCATGGTGCATTTAGGGTTCCAGAAAATCTAATTTTGGACTAGATGAGAACAATATGAGCTAGGCCTCACCTGGATCGAGATTTCTACTTCGTGGCCTTGTTTGTTGCATGGCACGGTGCATAATGCACTTTGTTTTCGCAAATCGTGGTGGCTCAACCATGTGCTTCCATTGGATTTGTTTGCTGGCACCCTCTAACAGTCGTCTATGCTGGGCTTGCTATTTTTTTCTTGGAGAAGATCCTGGCTCACATCCCCATTCAGATCAGATTCGTACCATTGGGTTTCAGTTACTTGAATTCTCTCGATTAACAATAGCCTCCTCTCAACGAAGTTATTACACCGATAGGAAAGGTGTGAGCATAACATTTATCGGTGATATGAAGCGCTGGTATTAGGTTGATAGGTGTTATTTTTTCATTTTTTTATTTAGACGAAGGTCGTTCTCCAAATCTTATATTTCTAGAAATTCTTGTCGTAGATTACGTGATGGGAGGCAGAGCGAATGTTACTGGGAGGTAGAGCCACAGTTTTGCAACTTTCTCTACTGCTGCCATCCGAGGAACACCCCATGTGCCCCCAAATCCTTCCCAGTGGTTTTCCCTCGAGGACTTGAACCCTCCACTGCCCACAGGTTAGCAATTTGGAAAATTTTCTACTGACAGTTTCCACACAAAATATAAATGTTTTTACATTTTTATTTTTATTGTTTTTATAGTGAGAACTGAGAAGTATGAAATCTAGATAATAATTGATAGGTAAAGTGACCCATGATTACACTATAAGTGTTTATATCTTAGAATTTGGGGTGGACTATCATTTATGTTTTTCCTAGATTAAAAGAGGATGGAACAAGTCTACTATCCAGAAAGAGGATGGGACAAGTGTATTACCCAGATTGATTTTATGGGTGTCGTTCAAAATTCAAAATAAACAATTATAAAAAAAATATATAAATGCATGGATAACTCATAGCGCATGCATGATAACAACTAACAACTCATTTAATTAAAAAAGGTAATAGACAGCTATGGCATAGACAATACTGAATTATAGCTAAAAGCATGAAAAACAAGTAACATATAACTTATTCATAACACTTAACTTGTGACATAATGCGTGGTTGCTATGAGACGTTGTTCTATTAGCACCTTTGAGGAGAACTTTCTATGTGCATATCGATTCATCTATTCTACCACAACTCTCTTAGATATGTGAACTTCCAACTCAGAACTGGACTCCTTTGCATGGAGCATAAATCGGGGCAAACTCAGTTCTCTATGTGGTTTGCCCTTTGTTGCCATTTTTGCAGATCGAGATGGACTTACTATTTTCAGATTCGTGGACGGATCTTGTTAATGCCTAGAGATTGGGTGATTTTTTTGTGCGTCGTAGATTCAAGCCCTAAGCGTTGGCTCTACATAATCTTAACACCAAAGCGGCTCTTGCACATCTGGTTGCACATCAGTTTTACATACCATGCCTCTCTCAGTGACGCAGGAGCGCGTACTAATATGCACCATGGGATCTCTCTTGCCAATCCAACGGCCATAGTTCTTTGTGGACAATGGGTAGTAAGTAAGGTCAGGCCATCGACTGATTGTTGTGTACATTGTTGGAATAATGTCGAAATCATAGGCATTGTATTAAAGATTGGATTGTTGTGTATCTTTTCAAGATAGATGAGTGGGTTGAGATCCATAGTTTTAGGATCTGAGGTTTGGGTTGTTGAGAATTATTTCTCTTATATATGTAATCATTTTCAGTGAATTAATTGAATTGGTTTTACACCATTCCAGTGTGTGTGCGAGCCTTTGGCTCTGCACTTCCTCCTCTCTAATTCTTAATTTGGTATCAGAGCCCATAGTGGCCTGTTGGTGTGAAGAGGCCTATGTATTGTCACCTGCATCGAAGATAGAGGCTGTGTATTGAAGCTGCTATGTGTGGAGGCCATCAAAAGTCTGTTGTGAAGAGCCTGAGTGGCCGGTTGTGAGAGCCACTGTTGAAATTATCCAGCCGCCATAGCAAGAGGGTGGCATTTGTGGAAGGAGTCCCGTGATTTGTCTATCGCTGAAGGAGACTGCAGATCCGTGTGATTGACTGTGTGATTGAGGGTCGTAATGAGAGCGCTGCCATACACATTGACGCTGAAGCTAGAACGTTGTTGCCATCGCCACTGGGATTGCTACCTGTAATCGCTGATTGCTGAAGGAGTTGACTGCGTAGGAGATCCACTACCTATCTATTAGTGGAATTACTAGAGATCGCTGCCAAATTGGAATCGTGATCTATGTGGTGGAGAGCGCTAAAGTACTAGAGTATATCGTGAAGTTTCTCTCCGGAAGTTTCATAAAGATTCGTGCCATCAAGGAATACGGAAGCCAGAGGAGGCGCTGTAATACTACACTACCGCGATCCGCAAGCCTGCTAGGGCGCGGTAGCCATGCGCTACCGCGAGTCTTGAGTCTGCTAGGGCGCGGTACTTCAATGCTGGTCTTACACGATTTTCGTGGACGAGACTACCGTGGACAATTCTACTGTGTGGGTGCTGGCTATCAACGTTTCCTGTGTAATATCTGGTCATGTGAAGATTAGGTGAAATGGCTGCTGCCTCCCAACAATATGGAGTGTCTCCAGTTGCAGCTAAAGAAACTTTGCTAGAGGACCAGAATGCAGAAATAGACCGGATCAATGGAGAATTTGAAGAAATAGATGCAATATTGAAAAGATTAATGCCTGTTCTGCCATCTTTCTCAGGTAAATTTTTTGAAATTTGGGCAATTAAAATGGAAGGATTGCTTGGTTCAGTAGATCTATGGCAATATGTACAAGATGGTTTCGTTCATTCTCATGATAAGAGAAGAGGTGCACTAGCATTATATCTTATTCACTCAGTGCTAGATGAAAGTACTTTGTCCTATATTTTATATGAATTTGGTGAAGTACACAATGCAAAAATGTTTTGGGATATTCTAGAAATGGAGTTTGGTGTGAAGAGTAGATATATGGATGAGTCACAGCCTAACAATCCTGCAGAAGCAGAATTTGGTGAACCTCACTATGTTGAATGCAACCCTTTAGTTGTTGTAGTACAATTTGAAACTGAAATCGAAAATGGACCGAGATATGATGAATAAATTCTAACTGAACTTGAAAAGATTGCTATCAATAATGAAATGAAATTTATTCTTGAAATGATGAATGGTGAAGAAGGTTCATTATCTGCTGAATGTAATGGGGATGTCAATGCTATAAACATTGTTGAAACACTGAACTCTAAGATTGCAGTTGAAAGCAACCATGTTGATGTTGTAAGTAAAGAAGGGGACATCATTCATGTCTTGACACTGCTGACCCATGAGCCAATGTTGCGGAATTCCACTGCATGAAATACAGCTGATTGTAGACGAACCTGGATGACAATTACTAATTTTGCAGAATGTGTTGAACTTGAAGGAAGATCCAGGACAGCAGAGACCCAGTCAAATAATAGAATGCATTATACATCAATGTGTGAAGACTTCAAGCTCTCAAACTGGAAGAGCAGGAAACGAGAAAACATAAACAAATATTATCTGACAGCAACTGAGGTCAAAATGAAGAAGATGGAGGATTGTAGGGTTCAAAGGTTGGAGTCCCAGAAGATTAAATTGTTAAATTGCTTTGATGATTTGTAAGCCTGGAATTACAGGCATATTTTGATCTATTTTTCCATTAAGGGAGGATGTTGGAATAATGTCGAAATCATAGGCATTGTATTAAAGATTGGATTGTTGTGTATCTTCTCAAGATAGATGAGTGGGTTGAGATCCATAGTTTTAGGATCTGAGGTTTGGGTTGTTGAGAATTATTTCTCTTATATATGTAATCATTTTCATTGAATTAATTAAATTGGTTTTACACCATTCCAGTGTGTTTGCGAGCCTTTGGCTCTGCACTTCCTTCTCTCTAATTCTTAATTTACATTGGTTTCTAGTTTGTTTGTGGGATAAGAGATTTTTTGGGGGGCATTGATGTAATTGTTAAAGTATACAGAGGTGTATATGCTTTTTCCTTTTTGGATTTGAATTTATGACCCCTTAAGAGAAAACACATTTTTTTAACCATTAAACCCACTCAGTTGTACATCATTAAACCCACTCAAGTTATACAATCATTATAATGACTAATGAAACAATAAAAATCATTACCGTCCATTTGACATCTTTGCATAGCTCTGAAACTACTGAGCAGAAGCTCCTAAGAGAAAAAAACAATCTAGACTTGAAAAGATAAAACAATAAGCCAAGCTGAACCATAAAAACAGGGTTATTGTCACTAGCTAGAAACTACCCTCTTACTATACTTAGTTATAAAACAGGAGATACGGCTAGTCCCCACTCCATCAATAAATCTATAGGCCCTTTACAACACAGTTGGTATCGAAATTACATCGAGTATTGAGTAATAGAAACAAAAAAACTATTCGATCAGTTGTATTAACAATAAAGCCAAAAGGAAAAAGAGAAAGAGCAGCATATTTAGGTTGCTAGAAAGCTTGAATGGACACCCTCGAAATCATTTGATTATGCTGAAACTATTTGAAGCGTATCAGGCCTTCCAATTATACAATAGTTTTTTTTTATGGAAATATAATGTGCTTTTCTTATTGTAAATCCTAAAAACATGCATAAAGTTTATCACAATAAACTTCCTCGGAAGCTCTCTTATCCTGGACTGCCGATGTTCCAAGATGGAAGATTGAAGGGCGCATCTCCTAATGACCCAGTCAATAGCAACTCTGGAATCTCTAGCCACTTGGGATTTTGAAAATCTTTTATAAAGAGAAAAATAAAAGATCCCCCAAATGGTAAGTAGTTCAGCGCTTGTATTTGTTCTCAAACCACATCCCATTAAAAGTGAGAAACAATTATTTTCATCCGCAATAATGTTCATACCAGCCCCACATTGTCCCTGTTGGGTAGCTCCATCAAAAAATCCAATAGTATCAATGCCTAAAAACACCAGAGCATGAGTAGACCTAGGTCAATTTTCCTTCTCCTTTCTGTAGTAGTCTAAAAACATTCCATAAATACTAGAACAAGCTCTATTGGTATGAAGTGGCACATTTTCAAACCAAAGGATGTTGCGAAATATCCAAATGCCTCCATATAAAGAACACATGAAGGGAAGATTTTCTACAGCCCCCAATAAACCAAGAATGCATACAATCACTAAAGGATCTGCGATCTCAACATGCAACAGGATTGAGTCTTTCCGTGAGTTCAGTCCAAAACTGTTGAGTATAAGAACAATGTACAAGCAAATGGTCCACAAATTCTAAATTTATTCTAGAGTGAGGACAACAATTAGGACCAATACCAACCCTTTTCAATACCACCCTTTTTCATAAAGATGTCCCTAGTCATGATCTTATTTTCAAATGCGAGCTAACAGGAGCCAAAAATTTTCAATGGGGTCGTCCATTGCCAAAGTTGTTGATGCCACCACTTGTAACTGGGGTTCAACTAATCAAATGCATTAGAATCATACGTCGTCTTTGTATTCACCTCACCAGTAGCAACATTCCATGTCCACAAAATTTTGTCATAAGAATCAACTAATTTATTGCCATTATGACAGAGAGATTTTAAGTAGACATTCCACACTTTTGCACAAGCATTTCCCAATTTTGAGTCAGCCACAGAGCCCTAGTAATTGCTCCCCAAATTCCTTTGGTATGTATTCTTAGCATGGTTTAGGAAATAAATCCCTCTAGAATGAATTTCTTGAACAATAGATGGGGATAACTTAACAATGCCATTTCCACCTATAAAAGGATCTACCACCCTTGCTCAAACCTTGCTCAAACCTTGCTCAAGAACACAAAATTAAATGTTTTTGGTGACAATTCGGTTAGGTGAAATATGGAAGCATGGCGTTATTTTATCAAAATACCATCTTAAATTTCTTATGAACCTTAATTATATGGAACATAAAGTTATTATTGAGGATGCTATGTTTATGAGGATTTTTAATTATATAGAAGGGTTATATTTACACCGATAGGTGTTTACATATTATCTCAGATTTTGGGCTTCCTTGAGCGGATCAACAAGATTAACTGGGATTGCTACCTGTAATCACTGATTGTTGAAGGAGTTGATTGCGTAGGAGATCCACTACCTATCTTCCAGTGGAATTACTAGAGATCGCTTCCAAATTGGAATCGTGATCTATGTGGTGGAGATTGCTAAAGTACTGGAGTATATCGTGAAGTTTCTCTCCGAAAGTTTCATAAAGATTCGTGCCATCAAGGAATATGGAAGCCAGAGGAGGCACTGTAATACTGCACTACCGCGATCCGAAAGCTTGCTAGGGCATGGTACCCATGCACTACCGCGAGTCTCGAGTCTGCTAGGGCATTGTACTTCAGTGATGGTCTTACGAGACTACCGTGGACGAGACTACCGCGTGGGTGCTGGCTATCAACGTTTCCTATGTAATATCTGGTCGTGTGAAGATTAGGTGAAATGGATGCTGCCTCCCAACAATATGGAGTGTCTCCAGTTGCAGCTAAAGAACTTTTGCTAGAGGATCAGAATGCAGAAATAGACCAGATCAATGGAGAATTTGAAGAAATAGATGCAATATTGAAAAGATTAATGTCTGTTCTACCATCTTTCTCAGGTATATTTTTTGAAATTTGGGCAATTAAAATGGAAGGATTGCTTAGTTCAATAGATCTATGGCAATATGTACAAGATGGTTTCATTGATTCTCATGATAAGAGAAGACGTGCACTAGCATTATATCTTATTCACTCAGCGCTAGATGAAATTACTTTGTCCTATATTTTATATGAATTTGGTGAAGTACACAATGCAAAAATGTTTTGAGATATTCTAGAAATGGAGTTTGGTGTGAAGAGCAAATATATGGATGAGTCACATCCTAACAAACCTGCAGAAGCAGAAGTTGGTGAACCTCACTATGTTGAATGCAACCCTTTAGTTGTTGCAGTACAATTTGAAACTGAAATCGAAAATGGACCGAGATATGATGAAGAAATTCTAACTGAACTTGAAAAGATTGCTATCAAGAATGAAATGAAATTTATTTTTGAAATGATGAATGGTGAAGAAGGTTCATTATGTGCTGAATCTAATGGGGATGTCAATGCTATAAACATTGTTGAAACACTGAACTCTAAGATTGCAGTTGAAAGCAACCATGTTGATGTTGTAAGTGAAGAAGGGGACATCATTCATGTCTTGACACTGCTGACCCATGATCCAATGTTGCAGAATTCCACTGCACGGAATACAACTGACTGTAGTTGAACCTAGATGACAATTACTAATTTTGCAGAATGTGTTGAACCTGAAGGAAGATCCAGGACAGCAAAGGCCCAATCAATTAATAGAATGCATTATACATCAATGTGTGAAGACTTCAAGCTCTCAAACTGGAAGAGCAGGAAACGGGAAAACATAAACAAATATTATCTGACAACAACTAAGGTCAAAATGAAGAAGATGGAGGATTGTAGAGTTCAAACGTTGGAGTCCCAGAAGATTAAATTGTTAAATTGCTTTGATGATTTGTAAGCCTAGAATTACAGACATATTTTGATCTATTTCTCCATTAAGGGAGGATGTTGGAATAATGACGAAATCATAGGCATTGTATTAAAGATTGGATTGTTGTGTATCTTCTCAAGATAGATGAGTGGATTGAGATCCATAGTTTTAGGATCTGAGGTTTGGGTTGTTGAGAATTATTTCTCTTATATATGTAATCATTTTCATTGAATTACTTGAATTGGTTTTACACCATTCCAGTGTGTGTGCGAGCCTTTGGCTCTGCACTTCATCCTGTCTAATTCTTAATTTACATTGGTTTCTAGTTTGTTTGTGGGATAAGAGATTTTTTGGGGGGCATTGATGTAATTGTTAAAGTATACAGAGGTGTATATGCTTTTTCCTTTTTGGATTTGAATTTATGACCCCTTAAGAGAAAACACATTTTTTTAACCATTAAACCCACTCAGTTGTACATCATTAAACCCACTCAAGTTATACAATCGTTATAATGACTAATGAAACAATAAAAATCATTACCGTCCATTTGACATCTTTACATAGCTCTGAAACTACTGAGCAGAAGCTCCTAAGAGCAAAAAACAATCTAGACCTGAAAAGATAAAACAATAAGCCAAGCTGAACCATAAAAACAGGGTTATTGTCACTAGCTAGAAACTACCCTCTTACTATACTTAGTTATAAAACAGGAGATACGGCTAGTCCCCACTCCATCAATAAATCTATAGGACCTTTACAACACAGTTGGTATTGGAATTACATCGAGTATTGAGTAATAGAAACAAAAAAACTATTCGATCAGTTGTATTAACAATAAAGCCAAAAAGAAAAAGAGAAAGAGCAGCATATTTAGGTTGCTAGAAAGCTTGAATGGATACCCTCGAAATCAATTGATTATGCTGAAGCTATTCGAAGCGTATCAGGCCTTCCAATTATACAATAGTTTTTTTTTATGGAAATATAATGTGCTTTTCTTATTGTAAATCCTAAAAACATGCATAAAGTTTATCACAATAAACTTCCCCGGAAGCTCTCTTATCCTGGACTGCCAATGTTCCAAGATGGAAGATTGAAGGGCGCATCTCCTATTGACCCAGTCAATAACAACTCTGGAATCCCTAACCACTTGGGATTTTGAAAATCTTTTATAAAGAGAAAAATAAAAGATCCCCCAAATGGTAAGTAGTTCAGCTCTTGTATTTGTTCTCAAACCACATCCCATTAAAAGTGAGAAACAATGATTTTCATCCACAATAATGTTCATACCAGCCCCACATTGTCCCTGTTGGGTAGCTCCATAAAAAAATCCAATAGTATCAATGCCTAAAAACACCGGAGCATGAGTAGACCTAGGTCAATTTTCCTTCTCCTTTCTGTAGTAGTCTAAAAACATTCCATAGATACTAGAACAAACTCTGTTGGTATGAAGTGGCACATTTTCAAACCAAAGGATGTTGCAAAATCTCCAAATGCCTCCATATAAAGAACACATGAAGGGAAGATTTTCTACAGCCCCCAATAAACCAAGAATGCATACAATCACTAAAGGATCCACGATCTCAACATGCAATAGGATTGAGTCTTTCCGTGAGTTCAGTCCACAACTGTTGAGTATAACAACAATGTACAAGCAAATGGTCCACAAATTCTAAATTTATTCTAGAGTGAGGACAACAATTAGGACCAATACCAACCCTTTTCAATACCACCCTTTTTCATAAAGATGTCCCTATTCATGATCTTATTTTCAAATGCGAGCTAACAGGAGCCAAAATTTTTCAATGGGGTCGTCCATTGCCAAAGTTGTTAATGCCACTACTTGTAACTGGGGTTCAACTAATCAAATGCATTAGAATCATATGTCGTCTTTGTATTCACCTCACCAGTAGCAACATTCCATGTCCACAAAATTTTGTCATAAGAATCAACTAATCTAATTCCATTATGACAGAGAGATTTTAAGGAGACATCCCACACTTTTGCACAAGCATTTCCCAATCCTGAGTCAGCCACAGAGCCCTAGTAATTGATCCCCAAATTCCTTTGGTATGTATTCTTAGCATGGTTTAGGAAATAAATCCCTCTAGAATGAATTTCTTGAACAATAGATGGGGATAACTTAAAAATGTCATTTCCACCTATAAAAGGATCTGTCACCCTTGCTCAAACCTTGCTCAAGAACACAAAATTAAATGTTTTTGGTGACAATTTGGTTAGGTGAAATATGGAAGCGTGGAGTTATTTTATCAAAATCCCATCTTAAATTTCTTATGAACCTTAATTATATGGAACATAAAGTTATTATTGAGGATGCTATGTTTATGATGAGTTTTAATTATATAGAAGGGTTATATTTACACCAATAGGTGTTTAGATATTATCTCAGATTTTGGGCTTCCTTGAGCGGATCAACAAGATTAACTTGAGTCACAATAAGTGTATAGTCGGGAATCATTCCATGGTAGTCGTATCTTGTTATACTTAAATGCATCTTGATTAATATTTAAATAAGCTTCAGTTAAGCGGTGGTTAAAGAAAGGGGTAACAATAATGGTAGAGGTTCAAACGTGAATTTTTTGTTTTATGTTTATATTAATTAGTTTAATGTTTATGTTATACCATAAATGGATAACTATAATAATCTGGTAATTAGTTTAATGTTTATCATTTGTTTAACAACCATCCATCTCCACAAAACTAAGTCGTTGGATGTGGCTATCGAAGTTCACCGACCACTTTGCTTATGATTGTGCTACTCATATGATGGAGGAAGCTGTGAGAATAAGAGAAAGTTGTTGCTGAAGAGATGAAAAGAGAGGAAGCCGAGTAGGAGGAATAAAAGGAGAAGGAACCCTCATTGAAGAGAAACAAAGAGGGAGATGAGATGAGATGAAGGGAAATAGAGTAGAGAAGAGGAAGAGATGAAGTCAGAATGGAGAAGGGAAAGAATAGAGAATTCCAAGGTAAGGAAAACTGGATTGTTTGTTAGAAAATTCAAAGGTAAATATTTTTCACATTTTTATGAAAATTTTCAATTTTGTAAGCCTAGATAAGATTGAGACTAGCTTGCATTAATTTTAATCTATGAAGAAGAGGAGCTAAAAGTCCAATTATATTTCCAGTGTCTGATTGTCCATTGAAAAGAGTGTGATTTTCATATTTAATGAAAGTGTAGTGAAGCTCATTTAGACACTTTAAATGTTAAATTTGTAAATTTTCTAAAGTTTAATGAGTGGCTAGTTGAGCAAGTCTACATTGTGCTTGTGTGTTTGAGTTGACCTGCCTTTCAGAACTTGTTTATGTCAATTTAGAGATTTGTGAATTTATGCAAAGGGGATGAGGACCCCTTTGCATCAATTGGTATCAAAGAAAGAGTATCATATATAGTAAGTTGAATCTTGCAAGGAAAGAAGCACCACAAATGATGTTGTGGCTAGAGTTGCAAAGGAAGAAGAACAACTCTAGTTGATATGGGGTAAATGTCGCTGAGAATATTTGAAGTTGAAGGTAGTTGAAGGAAGTGAAACTCCACTTTATAGGTAGAATAATTACAAGCATATTATTTGAAACTTGCAAGGATGTATTTGAAGAAAACTCCAACATTTAAGTTGGGTAGAGATGTAAGTGGAAAAAGAAGTTGCACAATTAGAAATGCAGAAATGGGTTACTAAAGAAGATTAAAATTTGTGGGTTTGAACATGATAAGGTCCTATGATGAGGAGGCCATAAAGGAAGCTTGTGTAGAGTTATGGAAAATCATCGTGAGATTGAAATTAGTGCAAGCATCACAAAGAGTTGGCAAAAAGAACAACTCTCAAAATATGACCAAGAAAAGTCTAAATATTTTAGTGAAGAAAGGGGGGCCTCTTATTGAAGATGAGGCTCAAACAATCATGAAGAAGAGAATATTGATAATGGAGAATGCTCATAGGTACAAGAGGAGCAACATGCTTTTGAATACCTACTAGAGGTAGAAGGAAATGTGGATGTTGAAATCACCAATTCATGTGAACCAAAGTGTGAGGAGTAATTAGAGGACATTCCTTTATGGACAATTGATCGTGATAACATTATTTATGATTATGGTTATTCAAGTTCAGTTGAAGCAAGAAGCAACTCAATTAATGAAGAAAAAGTGGAAGAATGAAACTTTTCAATAATTGCACAAAATGAAAAAGAATCTTAGGCTATTAAGGAAGAGGATAGTAATGAAGGTGCTATCATAATTCAAAATATCAGTGAACTAGTAGAAGAAGGTGAATTTGAAGTAGTATTTGACAAGGAAAGGCTTTTAAAGAAAAAAATGTTACAAGAGAACTAGGAAATGAAATTAATTCAAGAGAAGTTTAAAGGGGGGATGGTGTAGGAGGACTCTACAACCATCAGTAAGGTTGCAATTGAGGTTGATAAGACAACAATTATGTTAGAAAAATTGTAGGAGAGATTGAAGAAATCAATGAGAAAATAACTTTGAGAGTTGTGGAAGATGATGGTAGATTTGGAAATACTTCCATTGAAAATTCAATTTTAAATATGAGAGCTCCTACACATGCCTTAGGAGTGTCGGAGTGTCAGTATAAAAAAAAGGCTGCTAGTGATGACACAAATGATAAAGAGGACACTTATTGTCCCATAGAAATACTAGTAATGATGGGAAAGAATGCAGCTCTTGAAGTTGTTGAAGAATCTATCAAACTTGCAAAAGAAGAAATGCAAAATAATCTTGGAGAGATACATGGTTTCTCTAATGGTTGAATGAAGAAAGCAACATTGAAGTTTCGGAAAACAAAAGAGAAGATGAATATCATATTGAAAAGGATTTAAGGCCACTTCGAATGATAATAAAAAAAAGAGAAATGGGAAAACATGAAGATACCACCGAAAAGAAAATGTTAAATCTCGAAGAAATATATAAAAAAAGGTTTTATGATGAGAAGATCATTAATGATGTTGAGCATACTATTAAATACATGTTGAAAGGTAAGTATAAGGTAGAAGAGGATGATTCAAATACAACTGCACTAAAAAACCTGAAAGACGATGACAAAATGTAGAAAAAAATGCATTCAATATGAAAGTAGTTCTAGTTGTGCATGTGATGGATTGCACACTTGAATAGCATAAAGAGTTGAATGAAGACGTTGTGGGAATAGAAGTGGAGACTTTTTACGGCCTATCTTATGTTGTAACAAATGAATAAATTAAAGAAATTGAACAAGGAAAATACATTTTTGGTTTAACACTAGAAAGGAAGAAAGAGGTGGCATTAGAATTTGTAGAATAAGAATAAGATAGTATTTCATGTAATGAGGTGAATCTGAGAAGTCAAATACGAGAAGATTGGAACTGGCATATGATGAGAAAGGACCCTTGAATTGGGAAATTCTTCAAAATAGCAAGCCAATCAAACGAATGGAAGAGATGATGAGAGGACCATATAAAGAGATTGTGGCTATGTTTATAGAAGACATAAATTTGGCAATCAATGAACTAAGAGAAGAGGAAGATGGATCTAAAAACTCCAATATTGTTTTATTTACTAATATGAATGCATTATTGTGTGTAGATTATATGCATAAAGAAGATAGTTCTTTAAAATTGCAAGTGAAGAAGAAGTTGAAGAATGGCTTATTTTATCTACTAAATTCTAAAAAAACAGATTTTTTTTCCAATTCACCATGAGTGGGAAGAAGACTACGATGAGAAATGAAGAAGAACTTACCTTTCTAGAAGAACGGCTATTAAATCAAAAGTATGATGAAGAACATGTCCAAGAAGGAAAAGCTTTGAATAAAAAGGAAAATACTATTGTTACAGCAGTTAAGATAAAAGAAGAAATATTGAAAAATGTAGATTTAACTTGAAAATTGTAGGTGTGAAGCAAGGGGAAGGCATCATATGCAAGATCGTATGCGAAAAGAAGGAATCCGAGCAACGTATGCAAGAGGAGAAATAAATTTTAGAAAACGTTGGCAGTAATAGAAGTTCATTTAAAGTTGCAATAGGGGATGATTGTAGGATGCCTAATGCTACCATTAATGAAGATGATCGCTAGTTAATAGCTATATGTCAGGAAGATAAGCTCATGGAAGAGATTGATAAAAAATTGTGTTAGTTGAAAAAAATTGTCCATATGCTATAAAACAATAGTGCAAGTGAATGGAGATGATGTATTAGAGGGTGGAAGACTGCCATGCGAAAGATATTATAAAATGAAAATAGAAGGTTTCATTAAAGTTGAGCATGGGCCAATGGGGTCTATTGTTTTGTTTAAATGTATGTTTTCTTTGAGAATGAGCATGGAGGATAAGAGTAGGGAATTATCCATATTTATTGTGGGGATGGGTTATCTCGAGGAAATGGACATTGAATTCTCCACGAATATTGATAGAAATATCTTAAAAACCATAGAAAAAAGTTGAAAGCAAAAGAAAGCTAATGAAAATAACAATGGAAAGGGTAAATACTATTGCTGGAATAGTTGATAAAGTCCATGTGGATCCTTACTACTCTTGGATGAATGCAGAGTTGATGACAAAGTGGATGATGACAATTGAAGACATAGAACGAAAAAATATAGAGGAGTAAGATAGAATGTTCAGTGTGATTCTAGGAGTAAAAATGAAGAAATGAATTATGGTTGGTTTAGAATTTGGAGTCAAAATATAATAACGCGTGAGATTGTGCTTGCTTGTTATTTGAAGAGATTGATGCATCAATATCATGTTAATTTCCACTAATTTGTTTGGATTTCCAATCCAATGACCTTAGTCATTATAGAGGTTGGGTAGTATGTCTAGGCTATTGAACAACTTCCTTCACAATGCATCCTAGTTGTCTAATTTGTTCAGATATTTAGACACTTAGGAATTAATTAAGATCAAATTGGTTTAATATCTTTTTAAGAAAGTGTGTTTCTTTAGTATGCATTGGTATGCATTTGTAATTATGTAATCCATTGGTCACAATATGTTCTAAACATAAAGCGACCCAATGGTTCATATTCACCTCAATTTTAAAATCTATTAATCCATGGATTAACACTTGATTTGGCCATTATTTCTATTTAAAGAGCATGTAGGGCCATAATATATGTAAATTATTTTTCTTTTTGCATTAATATGTTGCCCCAAGTAGCTATTTCGATGGTGCTAGGGTCTTTTTCTCTCTTTGAGGGTTTTAACAACATAAAAATATCAATGTGTTGATTTATGATATGTTTGTGTAGGAAGTTGCTTAAGTTGTTTCATCTATGTGAAAATACCTTGTTTTATTCAATGATGACAGTGAAGATGAAAATCCACCTCCGCCTACACACTTTCCTCCAATTGGGTCAATTTAACATGAACATGCACCGACACCGTTACTTCCTAGATGGGTCGATTTAAAACGTGAAGTAGTTGGTGATCTTGTCACTGATCCTAGAGATTAGCACCAAACACATTCACAGTTCTAGCAAGTCTCTTCCCTTTCAGATCAAGTTTCAGAAAGTCATGATCCAAAAACATTTGCAGAATATTCTAGCCATATATATTGGGATGAAGTAATGAATGAAGAATAGTGTTAACACATATTTCATTAAAATTGGAAATATTTTATTACAAGAACAATGCTAGAATTGATTTTTTTGGTCATTTTGGAATTCTAGATGCACTGTTTAATTCCAAATTTAATGAAATATGTGTTTGTTCCTTAATGGTGAATGATACTTGGGATATTGTACATATTCCAAAAGATATAAAAATTTCCATATGTAAATGGGCCTATTGAAATTAGTATGCAACAGATGGAAGTGTTGAAAGACTTAAGGAAAGGTTAGTTTCCAAAGGATGTTTTCAAGTTGAAGGGAATCACTTCAATGAAACATTTTCCTCTGTTGACAAAATGAACACTATACACCTTGTTCTAGCCCTTGTCGCTTCATATAAATGGGAGGCCCTTTAAATGGATGTCAAGTGCACCTTCTTGCATGGGGATTTGTAAGAAGAAATCTACATAGAACAACATTCTAGCTATGTTTAAAATAACTCTAGCCTTGTTTGTCAACTAAAAATATCTCTCTATGGAAATCAACAATACCCTCATGCTTGGTATGCCAAAATGGATAGATTTATTCTTGACACCGTTTTTTTTAGACCTCAATATCTATACCAAGAAAATAGGAAACCATATAATAATCCTTATTCTTTATGTTGATGACCTTAGTCTTACTGATAGTGACCCTAGTCTTACTGATAGTGACCATATAATAATCCTTGTTCTCTATGTTGATGACCTTAGTCTTACTGATAGTGACCCTAATTTTTTAATTGATGTGAATTCAATCCGTAAGAATAAATTTGAAATGACCAACATAGGAAATTTGTATTATTTTCATGGCCTCAAAGTCTAGGAACCCAAAGAGCAAATTTTTCTTTCTTAATCCTAGTATGCATGTGACCTTCTTCATCACTGTGACATTGAATATTGTAAACCAACAACATATCCCTTCTAGTTTGGATTCAAACATACTGCCACTTGCACTAAACTTGAAGTAGATGCCACCTTGTATCATCAATTAGTTTGCAATTTCTTGTACTTGAATGATACATGTCTTGATATTTCCTCTCTTATTGGTCTCATTGCTTGGCATATGCAAACATCCCATGAAATTGATTGGAAAGAAGAAAAAATGATACTTCAGTATATTAGGGGTACGATTTAGTTTGGGATTCATTACAGTTCACGGGGGAATCCTCTTTTGGTTGGATTTAGTGATTTTGGTTGGGCCAACGACCATGATGATTAGAAGTCTATTGCATCTTATGTTTTTAGTATTGGCTCCAAATAATTACCTGACACTTTGGGATTGTAGGAAACAACAAGCTCTTACTCTTTCTTCAATAGAAATAGAGTATTTTGCTGATGTTGATGTATTTTGTTGGCTTTGATAGATCCTTTTAGAGTTTAGATTCCAACAAAAACATTAAACTACTTTCTGTTGTGACAATCAGAGTGTCATCAAGCTCACCAAAGATCTAATTCGGCATTAGAAAAATAAACACATTGATATATAGATGCACTTTATCATAAATCTTTTTTAGGATCACATTCTTGAAGTTATGTTTCATCATACAGATGATCAAGTTGTAGTTTCTTCGCAAAGTCTCTTATAGAAGTGAAGATTTTTTAATAAGGATATATGTTAACAGTTCAATAATTTGTCATTAAGGGAGGATACTAGGCTCTAATGCCTCCTTCCTTTAGGTCTATTATGTCACCATTCAAAATCCTTCAATCTTATCCCAAACATATGGACACTGCACATTGGTATTTGGGCATTACTCAACTTTCATTCTTGTTATACAATTAAAAATTATCGTTGTAAAACTATAAAAAGGGTCAGCCTAAATATTTGACTATGGTTGACTTTCATTAAAATATGAAAGGTTTCATAAAAGACGGCATGGGATCTATGAAGTACAACATAAAATACCATGAAATTAATTCAAACCCGAATATAAAGTAAAATCTTTCTAAATTGATGGGAATCCTTGTAGATCCAATTTAAGCCAGGTTGAGTGGATGTGTACATGTGACTTAGTAATACCAAGTTATTGGGTTAGTTTATATATGTGATGATATATGCATTAACAATGAGAGGATTATAATCTTTAATTATTATTTAAAAAGTTTTATGAATTTTTGGATGTAATGGATAATATACCAACTCTCTTTATAGATGAAGAAGTTTTCTAGTTAGAAAACATAGATTTTGGTGTTAAGCTTTTGGAAAATGGAAAATCTAAGGACATTGAAGGATATCAAGAATAAATCTTAAAAATTAGAGGGCATCTCGTCATCCCTCACATCCACATAGTCTTCAATATAGCGCTCAAGAAAGGTTTCACTAATCCTTGGACTCAAAGTGTCATTATTCATATTTTTAAAAACGATGAAAAAAATAACCCTTCTAATTATTAGACCATTATGCTTATCCCTCTTTTAGAAAAAATATACGGTATCATTTTGGAAAGGAAGAGCAACATATGGCTATAAAGTGAAGGTAAGCGAGCTATAGGTCACGTGGGCTTTAGAAGACATCACTCAACCATGGACCACCTCATTACGATTGATAAAGACTAATCATAGTTTTTGTTAGTTTACCTAACTGTTATACAGTTACATGAAAGTTATCGTCTTTTTGTAATATATATGTGTGTCTATGTACATATGCAAGATAGATTAATAGCTCATTAAAATAGTTCATTTTATTCCATTGTTTCTCTTAACGTCTCTCTTTATTTTCTTTATATATCTTTCATGATGTGTTTTCTAACAGTGGTATTAGAGTGGCATGAAGATCCATGAGGCCAGGAGAGTATAAATATCATTGCTAGTTGTTTGAAGTCTTGAATTGATTTCAATTCTATGCATTTGGGTTCTGTGATATGCACAGAGGGCATCGTTGAAAGGAACATCTATAGATGCAAATGCTACTGAGATCCGTGGAGGGTAAGCTATCACCAAGAAAGGATAGTTCCTAAGTAAAGATTGTGGGAGAAAGACTGGACGTAAAGGGGAGACTCCATGCAAATTGTTTCGGTAATTGTTAGAGTAATTTTTCTTTTACTTATTTTTAAAAAATGAAAAAGAGGAGAGCCGCCATTTATATCTACGTGAAAGAATTGATTTCTTTTAAATTAATTATTAAATATTTGGGGAAACCTTTTTAGAAGATAAAAATATTTTAAACAACATCCGCAGAGAGTAAGAGAATATATTAGACAATAATGTGTGCACAATAAATTTCAATGAATTCTTTAATTTCAATTGTTGGAGTAATTCTTTCTGGTAAAGAAAAATATCATGAATGGTTTCGTAACATTAAAAATACTCTTATTTTTAACGATATGTGGGATGGAATTTGTGAAAATGAGAATTATGAAGGAAAGAAAGATGGAGAGGGTATGACATATGAAGTGGAAAAATGCTAGCACAATA
Organism: Larix kaempferi; assembly: GCA_027924585.1. Lineage (NCBI taxonomy): Eukaryota > Viridiplantae > Streptophyta > Pinopsida > Pinales > Pinaceae > Larix > Larix kaempferi. The sequence continues at coordinate 3,367,681 of BSBM01001646.1, forward strand.
GACTTTTGATAAAAATATTCCAACATTTAAAGTATACAAAGATAAAGCATCTAGCTTAAAAAAAAATAAAAAAATCAACTCCTGCATTCTGGACTAGTTTTGGTTCAGAATTTTATGATTTGCAATTTGTGATTTTGCAAGATTATGTATTTTGGTAGTTAGTATTGTTCTTTTAGTGAGTATTATTGAGTTGGATAATTATAAAATGGTGAAAGAAGACGTGCAACAAAAGAAACTAAATCCATATGTTCAGAAATTTCAACAGTTTGTGAATGAAGGACTAAGTAAACATTTTGAACCTGTTTATGTTCATACATTTCAATAGTGGAATGAAGTTAATGGAATTGACAAAACTTGTTCCTGACAGAGGGAGTGAAAGACAGTAGGAAACAAGCTCGAATAAACAAGAGAAATAACAGGTTCCAAGTTTTTGTTGTGAGCTTGCGAACAAATGGGAAATAAGTATGCAACCTTGTTCCTAAATTTTGAAGACAAAGTGAAAGTCAAAAGTTTCGATAGACATCAATCGAGTAGAACACATGAGAGTCTACTTGTTTTATTGAAATTTTTTGGTAATATTTAAACCATCTTTTTATGGTTCTTGGTACAGTTTTTGTGTTCAGCAGAAGTCATTCAAGCTTCTAGTTGATATGGTTTGTGGTCATCCAAACACTACCAATCAATTAGAAGACATAAAGTTCTTCCTACTTACATTTTCAGATAACATATACAAGTGTTTCTCTACTTGGGGAGTTTATGGTCAAGTTGAAACCCTGAAACTTAGTAGAAGTCTTCATCTTCTGCTAGATTTTGTTTCAGAGAGATTTTCAGCCATTAGTAGCTAACCTTGATGAGTTTTCTACTCTCTGAATTCGCTTGACACATTGTTGATTATCAAGTAGTGGCAATTTTTCAGGCACTAACAAACTTATGATTAAGGGGGGATGTTAAAGACTAATCATAGTTTGTTATTTTACATAACTATTATATGGTTACATGACAATTATGGTCTTTTTGTAATATATATGTGTGTCTATGTACATATGCAAGATAACTTAATAGCTCATTAATATAATTCTTTTTTTTGGCATTGTTGCTCTTCACATCTCTCCGAAAGGTTTGATGTATTACAATTCAAAAATATTTACTTAAAACTTAAATTAGTAATACAGGTGACAAACATATTATTATATAAAAAAAGAATTTTCCAAAGATCTAAGTTAAAACATTATTAAGAAGTTGTATTTTTTTCTTTTTCATAGAAGTTAGAAAAATACTTGTTATCATGATGTTGTTTCAACTTTAATCTCTATCCTCAAAGAGAGAGTACTTTAGATCAAGGAATGGAAGAGGTGTTGCTCAATAGTTTTGGATTTGAGTGGCTAATACCAGCTTTATAAGATAAGCAATGCAATGTCACTATGATAATTGTTAATGTTTGTGTTGAGCGGGGTTAGGGACAAGTGTAATTTTGTGCTCAATGTAAAGTTGACAAGTGACAGTTTAATAATTTAATAATAAAATATTAAGTAAATAAAAATTTTCGAATGTCTACCCTAACCTAAATTTGAAATCCAAAGAGATATATATATATTTCAATTAATTAAAAGTAGAAAAATTATTGGTACTTTTTCTATGGGATATAGGAGTTGAGCCATAATTAAACCATGATTTATATATGAAGTATTTGAGCACATAGAAGAGATTTACATATGAATCTAATTAAGTGATGTCCTACTTTTATAGGTCTACTTCCTTGAGTTCTACAGAGGCATATGCCTGCGACGATATCTAGAAATGCTAAGCCCTTCCCCCAGTCTGCAATCTCACCACAACCCTTCAGGGAACAAGGTCTGATTTGAGTTTGGATTCACCTAATCCATGATAGACTCAACTGGGCTAGGGATACTTTGATGGAGAAATCCAAGGCTCCCCTTTGGTGGGTGAAGCAAGAGGTATTCTCTACAAAAGATAATATAGAACAAAAATAGAGCAAGCTCCTATCCTCGCTTCATAGAATGTCTAAATTAAGATGGATCTATACTTATTTATATCATTTTCAAGTAATATAGATAAATTATATATTTAAAATTTTTCCTATTTTACCATTTTCTTAACTAATTCATTACATTAAATCTTTTCAAGTCATCTTAGTCAATCCATAAGCTTATCTATTTAAAATTAAATATTTGTTATAAAAAATGTCATAAATTTCAAGATTAATTATGTGTAAAATAGTATTTTCATAAATATTTAATATAAATAAAGAATGCATGGAATTATTCTAAGAATTATACATAATCATTTATGATTAAAACATATTTATTTAATAATTTAGAAAAAACATAACATATATCATATAAACATACTTTTTACAACGCTTGTGGATATATAATTTTTAAAATATATAGTTGTTTCAAAAAAATATATATATAGTATTTATAATAAATAATATAAATAAATACATTTTTTTTTTATAAATACAAAATTAAAATAAATGTATATTGACTTATATCTTTTGAATAATTTGAATTAATTATATATTTAAAAGTTTTTTATTTTAATATTTTATTAATTGTTTCTATGCATTCAATCTTTTCAAAGTCATTTTAATCTTAATCCATAACCTTATATATTTAAAATTATATATTTATTATAAAAAAATATTATAAATTTAAACATTAATTATGTGTAAAATAGTATCTTCATGAGTGTTTAATATAAATTAGGATTTAGTTCAGCTATTATATATAATTAAAAATGTTTAATTAATAATTTAGAAAAAAACATAACACAATTTAATGTTTGAACAAATCATCATGAAACTTTAATGAGGATAACTCTCATGGATAACTCTTATGGCTAGATATAGTTGATTTAAAAAATATTATATATATATATATATATAAAATTTATACTTATATTTAATATAAAAAAAATTAATTATAAAATTAATTATCAAAATATTCTTAATATACCATGTTTAATGTTAAAGACCAAATCAATACACCTAAGGCATGATGATCCTTTCAGTGACAAATTATCGAATAATCCTTTATATACATATTTGACAATATGGGATAATGTGATATTCCCTCCAAAGCCCATGCAACCATGGAGTAGAGAGTCTAACCATCTATAAACAAAGACTACATAAAATTTCGTTTAGACTATCTATTATTTCATTTCGCTATTAATTTGAAGTGCCTACTGCAACTACTTATATTCTTGGAGCCTTTCTTTTGGTGCATTATTTTGATATTTCTTTTTGTTTTTGTAATTACAGTGTGCATGAACAAAATATGATCATTTGATTATAAATTTTGAAGTGCCCACTACAACTTATATTCTTGCAAACTTTCTTTTGATGCATTACTTATTTTGAAGTGCCCACTACAACTTATATTCTTGGAAACTTTCTTTTGATGCATTACTTTGACATTTCTTTTTGTAATTACAGTGTGTATGACCAAAATATGAAAGATATGCTCACTTCCAACATTACAAGGAGACAGTGTATCCAGAATCTTTTAGTTTGAGACAGAGTTTGGCTGTACCATATAATTATCTAGGTAGTACTATAACAATATTTAAATATTTTACCCTTGCAAGGAAAAACTTCAAAAATGTTGCTTGAATTATTCAGTTTGATGTTGATAACTATTCCAATTTGGAGCTGAAAGATTCTGTTTTCTAGTAATACAAGAACATTGAAATAATTTTTACATAACGATATACGCTTCCAAACAAATCTGAAGATCATGAAGTATACGAACAAAAATCTGAAGATCGTGAAGTATACGGACTTAGTTAAACAATCATAATAAATATCAGCACGAAATCTTCCGATTTTGATTAAAATTGAATATGTGCCTCTCTAAACATGTTGTCACTGCATTTAAATTTGCAATCCTTTTTGTTTGCATTTGTCAGCAGAATCACCTTTTTTTATTGTTTTGTTGATACTTTTACCTTCCATAGAACAACTAAGAACATAGAACAACTATTGAAATGTTTCTATCTTTTTGGTAACTTATGTGGGTTTCTAACATAAAAAGGAACTTTTATGCTCAAGTTACCATTCAAATGGATGGTTCATAGTTGGCATCATGTTAGGTAAATATCAATAGCTGTGATAATCTGTCTCTTTACTTTTGTGATCATACTAGTGTGGCTAAAATAAATATTAGATGTGTTCGTGATCGTATACTGTGCTACTTGTGTGATCATAGTAGTGTGGGGCGTGGCTAAAAGAAATATTAGATGTATGTTCTGGAATACTCATTATGTTCTTTATATTTAATTTTAGTTGTTGATTTGTTTTTATTTTTCCAAGATCCTAAACTCTAGGATTTGAGGTTTCAGGCAATCTTTCAATTAATAGATGGTATTGGTTATTATATTTTCATTATGTTTTATCAAATTTTTGTGATGAAGAGGTGCATTCTACAACTCAGTAGGGAGAGATGTGTAACTCCTTCAGTGCTCATCCTATAAATGACAAATAACTAAAAAGGAGTTTGCACTTCTTAGAGTTTTGATCCCTCTAGACGATTGATAGATCCCTTTTAGATGGATCTATATATCAAATTGCATATTGTCATAATTACATTGATAGATATAATAATATATATTTATCGCATAAGTGTTTATATCAAATTGCATATTGTCATAATTACATTGATAGTTATAATAATATATGTTTATTACATTGATAGATGGATGAACCTCCTTAATAGGTTCGAAACTTGTCCAATTGAAAAATTCTCACGGCAGCTCACTTTAAGTGTTTATATCTTAAAATTTGGGATGGACCAGTACTTATATTTTTTCTATATTGCAATTATTGTCTAGATTGATTTTATGGCTTCCAAATTCTAAATAAACAATTATAAAAATAAAAGAATATAAAAAATAATTGGTAGCTATTGCATTGAAAAGTTAACTATTGATAATTATAATTAAGCATAAAGAACAAGTCAGAGATAACTTATTTTTAGTACTTAACTTGTGACCAGGGATTGAATTTGACTGGTCACGATTCCAGTAACTTTCAAATATCTTAATTAAAATGTCTACAAAGTTTGGAGATTTAAAAATAACAATCAAAATTGATGAACAGATCAGATTTGAAATTCCAGCCCTGCAGTTGTGACCTATACATATTCACCTAAATTACTGTGCTAGTGTTAAAAGTGCAATAAAAGAAAACTGGAGTGTTAAAAGTGCAATAAAAGAATGCAACCATTTCATTGTTCTCTTTTCTGTGACAGTTTGTTCATTGTAGAAGACTGCCTTGGCATTAGTGTATTATTAGTTTCTTAATTTTGTTTTGTTTGAGTGAAAAAATCACTTTCTTGCTATTTTGAAGGAATCAAGGAAAACTAAACATTTATTGAAAATCTTAACAAACTTCCTTACATATTGTAGATCGCATATTGTAGATGGTAAATCTATTAGTTTCTTAATTTTTTAAAAAAAGAAAAAAACTCTAAAATAATTTAGTGTGTATTGTAGATGTAATATAAATAGTTTCTTAATCTTGTAATACCCCACAATGCATAAAAGAAGGAAGGAAACCCTAAAATAATTGACTTATGTATTGTAGATGTAATATAAATACTCGGAGGCACACAGTTGTATTCAACCACTTTCTCAGTTGCACAGAAGACGACAATTCATAACCTGGAAAGAAACCCTAAAGGAATAGTGTGTATATTGTAGATTTAAGATACGTACTCGGAAGTGCTGGAGTATTCAGTCAGTTTCCCAGCTGCAGAGAAGACGACAACACCCACGCTTGCGTCGCACAGTATAGACAACTCCTCAGCCTTCTTCAGCAACCCACGTCGTCTCTTTCTAAAGCTTCCGTTCCTGCTCGCTTCATTTTCTATCCTCCTTATCTCTGTTTTTCCTAATCCTCGCCCCATCTCCTACAAATAAACAAGCAATCCAAACTGTTACAAATCTTGAAACTAATCGAAAGAAGCAAGCAATCCAAACTGTTACAAATCTTGGAACTAATCAAAATAAACAAGTAATCCAAACTGTTACAAATCTTGAAACTAATAAAAATAAACAAGCAATCCCAACTGTTACAAATCTTGAAACTAATCAAAATAAGCCAGCAATCAAAACTGTTACAAATCTTGAAACTAATCATCGCCAACCGAAAACCTAAAAAAAAACAACGAATAGGATTCTTACCTTCTAGCCAAATCTGTAAAAGGCCAAAATTAGAAGTCTCACAGAACCCGGGAAGAACCTAGTATTGGAGCGTTATAGGAGGTCATACGATGATCAAACCCAGAAGAAATGATCTCAGAATTACTTAGCACGGCCACACATTATCTACAGAAAGAATCTCAACCTAATCTGATGCATAGATCGTTACAATCTATCTATTTCAAGGATTAAAATTAGCCCTTTCCCTTTCCATGATGGCATTGAAAATCGTGAGATCCAAGGGTGAATGAGTAGTCGGGCAGTGGATTTTGACTTGTGTGGTTGTGAAGGGAAGCTGCAAGAATATCTGAGTGAATGAAGTTCACGAGTTCAAATAAAATAAAATGGTTGCGTACGATTGGCAGAGTGGGGTTTGCCCTAGGACTGATCATCTGGTTGAATCCTAGTATACTCATGTGGTCCTATATCCTTGGTATACTCATGTGGGCCTATCTTTAGTATAGTATACTCATGGGTTGAGGCTGTGGGCCAGGGCGTGGGATAACTGGCACTCAAATGGTGTCACTGAGATTTGTTTCCTAGATTTGATTGCGGAATTGTAGTTCCACTTCATTTATTGTAGAATTATGTTATGGAATTGTGTTTCTGTGCTTTTGGCTCATTTTAAGACCGCTTAGATCGTAGAAATTCCAAAAACAAGATTTTGGCCCATTTTAAAACGAAGGGGTGGAGCTGTGCCTCCTTGAAAATTTTTCCATCACTGGTCGCAGAAACACCGAGATGATTTGAGTGCCAGTTATCACACGGGGTGCATCAGTGGTCGGGTAGGGCTGTTTTGATGAAACAGTGAGTTCAAATCTTCGAGGGGATTGTAGTTCTTTCCTGTATCAGAGGTTGCAGTCTGTTAAGATCATGCAAAATTAAGGCTGCCTCGTAGTCTTAAAGTTTAAAACTAAGTGGAAGAGTCCTCTGCCTGGTTTGAAAACTTCCTCTAAATTAAGAAAAAAAAACTGATGGTTCTATGCCCAGTTTTGTGGGACATAGAAGAACCGTTGGTCTTTTGCCCTCTACAGTCGGTAATGTATCTACACACTCCTAGTACATAATCAATGTGTTATGCTTCTTGGTATGTACTGACATCAGCAGGACCATAAAAACTCAGGACGGAAGGCGGCAGCTACTTCTGACAAATTTTGATGAGAACTACCTAACAAAGAAAATATTCCAGAATTTAGATAAGGATGGCATTCAAAAGCTCTCAAAAAGCATCCAAAAACTCTTTTTGTCCAGTGGATTATATGGCTTCCGTGTGCATTCACGGCTGTGATTCCATTAATCCACGTACACATTTCATGTTTCTTGAGCCAAAGTCTCTGAGTTGTCGCATTTATTGGGTATGATATCGAAGTCTTTTAATAAGTGGAAAAATCTATTTTTGGCGAAGTGTTCGTATGTGTTGTTTTTTTTATAATTTTATTAAAAAAATATATATCTTATTTTTTAATATTTTTTTATTTTAATATATTGAATATAAGAAAATGAATTATTTTCTATTTTAATATATTTAATATTAGAAAAGGAGATACTATGAATATAAATTAATTTTAACTCTACTTTCAAGAGGATCAATTTTCCTTTTTTTTTTACAGAAATGGGTAAGAGTTTTTATATATAAAAAGAGAGGAAAAACAGAGTTACATAGTGTTAGAGCATGTCTCTTCCCCGGCATTGGGACACTGACATGACTCTACATTCATCTTTGACAGTTCTACAACTTTCTCGACAAAAATTAACCCTAGGAGAACTATAGATGCAAATAAACTTCCCTAGAAACTGTGGAGTGAAACTTATACAATTTGAAGACGTCTTTGGGCTGAGAACCAGATCTACTGTTGCAAGATACAATGCCCCAAAAAACAGAGAATTTACCCAACCTGACCATAAAGGAGGCCCCAAAAAAACCTGAGGTGACACTTAGACTGCATTCTAACGACGAAACTTTGCTTCATTTCCTCCAACTATGCCGCCATGGTTCTGCAACTCTTGCTTCAGGTCTATTATCTCAGTTCCAATACAGTCGACCTTTCCCTCCACAATTCTGGCGGTGCAGTCAACTACCCTGATTTGGGCATCCAAATTAACCGAATAGGGACATCCATTGTCCAGGACATCGGCAAGGCTATCCACCTTCTCGCCGAGCTTGTTGTTGCTTTCACGGGCTTCCAAGCGTGTTGCCTGCGCTAAAGTTATCATATGCCGCAGAGCCTTTTTTAATTCATAATTCTCATTTCTCACCACACGGACTTGAGCAGGGCCAGAATTTCCAAATGTTCCTCAACCTCTTTGGGGGTACATGCATTGTCCTGCTTTGCACCAGAACAACCACCAATGAACAGAGAATCCTGAGACTGACCACCATCCACCTGCTGGATGCACTACATGCGAGTCGTGCCTCCCTGGAACTCAAGCATCGAGGGGAATTTGTTCTTGTAATCTAGTAATGCAGCCCCTCTTAAGCGAGGGATAGTCTTCTTGCAGAGGAGGCAGTTGGAGGTAAGACCTGGTTCAGCCATCTTCGCGAGCTCTATCAAGCAAGAATGCTGCCAACCTTCATGGCACCCTTCCTTTAAAATACTCAAGCCTCGAATTCATTTCGCTTTAAATGCTTGCATGCCTCCCATGTGGAGGCCATGTGATTCATGCGAGCGACCGTCCCCCTTTTCGAAACGCCAATGTGGGTTTAGGACTATGGAAAAAAATTCAAAATCAAGCATGAGATGCAAATCATGGATTTGGTTAAGCATGTGAGTAGTATTTTCTGGGCTCCATCCCGAAAGTGGTCATTTCTCATGAGCTGAAAACATGATGGTTCTTTCTCGGAGGTATGACTAAGAGAAATCAAGGGATCCAGGCCCTATCTTTCACCTTGTGATTGCTGACAAGAACTCCACGGTCGAGTCTTACTCCACCGTTCACCATCACATCTTCCTCTTGGTTATTGGATCTCAGAATGTGAAGGAAATTTATTGTTTTGAATTCGCTAACTAGACACTTAAGAAGACTGTGGACTTTAGACACAAGACTCTTTCTATTATTGAATAGATTCCTAGCATCTCTGGTAAACAACATTGAATCGCCACAGGCCTTCCTCCTTTGCAATCTCCAGACCTTTTGTTAGACAGATAACCATTATGCACTATTGTTTGACCTTCGTCTGATTCCCCAAGCACAGAGGGATCAAATTTCTTAAAATACAAAAAAATATTAATTAGTTTTATTTACATCCACTAAATATTAATTGAATTATATTAGTATTAAGAAATTCATAATTCACCCCGAGAAAGAAAAGTTTGACAAAATCAATTTAACTTTTGCTAGTTTTGGGATTGAATCTTCAACCTAGTTGACTATAATAATTAAAGTGTTGTAAAAAATGTATCAATGAGCTCACCAATGTATATGTATAGTGAGAACAAATGTATTGAGCAAAACCAAAACAATGGGATTTTCCCACCAAACTAATATAAAAAGAGTTGCATTTTCCCATAAACATAAATATATAAATATATTCAATAGACCATGGATATGAGATTTGTCAATTTATCTTTTCTTATAATATAACTAATTAAATTTGAAGTCTACACAGGCTTGGTTTTATAATAGTTGTTGTTTTGGAGATGTGTAACATATATTACATATGTGACACATCTCACTTATCTAGGTTGTAAAAAGTTTTTCTAGGCACAATGAAAATGGGGTGAAATTTAAAATATATGTATTTTTTATTATTTATATTTAAGAATATTATATTATTGTTATTATCAATTATAAAAATTATTTAGTCTTAAAAAATGATTTAAAAAATAAATTCTATTTAAATTTTATGAATTAATAAGTTAGGTCATATTAATTTGTATATGAATAGTTTGGGGCAGTAGGTGTGGAAAGAACCTAACTAGACTCTAATGGAGAGACAAAAATGATTTTCTCTTTGGGTATTGGCATGGTGACAAACAACCAAACTTAACTGAATTGTATGCTTATAATACTCATAGACTCTCTTTCTGTTATCAATAGGTAGCGGAAAAAACAGTTAAGGACGGACCTCTTATGTCCAAAACCTTTGAAAGAATTATTTGGAACCTGAAGAAGGTAAAACAAGTAAATATGTTTCATGTTAGAAGGTATAATAATTATGTTGCAAACAAGCTTTCTAATAAAGCGGTCAAATTGGACAGGGGGTCTTTGTGCAAAATGGGGTCTTCCAGATTGTAGGTGGCTTCCCTAGAATTATTAGCATGATGGAACATAAACAATATCTCTTATGTAATATAAAAATATTAAATTTTGGAATCTGTGGCATGAACTACATTTGGAAGTCTCATCTTTGTGTGAGGTATCATTCATCATTTATGGTAAGTCAGAGAGCCATAACTCTCTCTCTCTCTCTCTCTCTCTCTGTATATATATATATATATATATATATATATGGAATTTGCACATAAACCCCTATAAATTTGTGCAATTTCATTCGCAACAGGTCTTTCTAGCATATTTAGACTCAAGGTTGAAAAATAAGGCAATGAAAAAATGTATATGTTTTGTTAGTTGCAAGCCCAAACCACATGTTTGAAAATTCAAACCTAAAACCAAAGTAGACAACTCATCCATCACGTCAGTGTAAAATGTCGTTCATGCCAAAAAAATTCAAATTTGAAATGCACACACTTTAGTAATGCATGCACATTTTTATATGGAAACTAACATGCAAACATTATTAACATGTGTGTGTTACTAATGTGCACATGTTATTGTCCCTTAATTTTTAATTCTTCTTGTTCTCTCTTTCTCTCTTTATTTCTCTAACTCCACCTCTCCCTCCCCCTCCTCTCTAACACCCCCCCCCACCCCACTAACCCCTCCTCCTCTCTCAACAGATCCCCTAAATATCACCCCCTAAATCTATACTAGATGAGCTTGTAAATATTCAATAGGATTGATCACATTGAATCCCCTTCAAAATGGTGTCCATTCATTTGTGTTAAACATATGTCTATCATTATATGTTATTATGAGAGACAATTCCACTCTCTCACTATCTCTCATAATCCTCATCCCTACCTACCACTAACCACACCCCCCATCTCCTCCCCCTACCACTAATTCCCCCTCCTCTCTCAACCTAACCCCTAGATCCCACCCCCTAAATATTTACTAGATGAGCCCATAAAGATTTGACAAGACTAATCATTCTGATTCCCTCCAAAATGGAAGTCATTTATTCATGTTAAATAGATGTTTGTCACTATTTCCTATTATGAGAGATAAATTCCCTCCCTCTATCTCTCTTAATTCCCCCTCCACGCCTACCACTAACCACCCCTCCCATCTCCTCCCCCTGCCACTATCCCTCCCCTCCTCTCTCAACCGAACCAGGCTAAATATTTACTAGACAAGCCCGTAAAGATTTTACAAGATTGATCATTATGATTCCCCTAGAAAAATGGCACTCATTTGGTCATGTAAATAAATGTTTTCCATTATTTGTTACTATGATAGAGAATTCCTCTCTCTCTCTCTCTCTCTCTCTCTCTCTCTCTCTCTCTCTGTCTCTCTCTCTCTCTCTCCCTACCACTAACCCCTCCCTTCCCATCTCGTTCTCCTACCACTGACCCCCCTCCCCTCTCTCAAAATAACCCTTAAATCTTTACTAAATGAGCTCGTAAAGATTCAATATGACTGATAATTTCAATTCCCCTCCAAAATGGTGATCATTACATGTTGTGTTAAACAAATGTTTGACATTTTCTATTATTATGAGAAAGAATTGCACTCTCACTTATATATATATATATATATATATATATATATATATATATATATATATATATATATATATATATATATATATATATCCTTTGTTCCCCTCCCCAATCGTATCACTAACAAGCACCCCATATCCTCCCTCTTCCACTAACCCCAACTCCTCTCTCAACCTAACCCTTAAATATCACCCTTTGAATCTATATTCGATGATCCCATACATATTCAACATGATTGATCATTTCGATTCCCCTCCAAAATGGTGGGACCATTCGATCATGTTAAACAAATGTCTTTCATTATCTATTATTATGAGGGAGAATTACCCTCTCTATCTCTATCTTGCATAACCCCCCTTGCCCCCTACAACTAACAACCTCCCATCTCCAACGCTTGCCACCAACCCCCCCTCCTCTTTCAACCTACCCCCTACATCTTTGTTGGACAAACCCATAAATATGAATCAAGACTAATCATTTGGATTCCTCTAAAAAATGGCGGTCATTTGATCATGTTAAACAAATGTCTGTCATTATTTGCTTTTATGTGAGAGAGTTATCCTCTATCTATATCCATTAGAAAAATTTGGGGTCTAAAATGGGCCTCCTAAGGAAACTATTAGAAAAATCCATGTCACACTGAGACTATGTCATTTCACATTAAGTTAAAGGTGTTATCTAAGGAAGGTTAATCTATATTGTCTTATTAATGATAGTTGACAAGCATGTTGAGTTAATGTAGAATTAAGAGGTAAGTGTTGAAAGTATTAATGAAAGGTTTCGATTCTTGTACATACACAATAAATGATATAGTGATAACAAATTTAAAATTCAAAAAATTATTATAATTAAAATAAAATAATAAAATATAACAATATTATCCATTAATATATATAGATGCTTTTGTGGAGTACAAGCCTAAAAAGTTGAGATAGATTACAGATCTCCCAGTTTGTTCTAATGCTATGGGTTTCTTCGATGGTGCGAAAGAGAATGGTTGCTGTGGTGCAGGTTTTATTTTAAAAATCAATGAAGATCATACTTTCATATTAAGATTGAATTGTGGTTCATGCACAAACACTAAGGAAGAAATTTTGGCACTCTAGTGTCTTTTATCTTTTGCTTCTTTACTTGGTATTGATACTTTCTAGATTCTTGGTGATTCAATGGTTATTGTTAACTGGACAAATCATAATCATTCTCTTTAGATTATCTCGCTTTATCATTGGTGTTGTAGGACTAAAGCTCTAATGGCCTCTTTCCAAAATCTAAAAATTGATCATATATTCCATGAGCTAATTGCTGATGCATATTCCCTTTCTAAGAAGGCTCTGGATGGGGTTGTTGGCTATCTACATATTGAAAAAAAATTGGATGGTTCCACAAAGTTTGAGGACAAATTTCTTTATCTCTGTTGATATAGTTGTTGTTACTTTTTGGTCGTTGGTTAATATGTTTTGTATCCTAATTAGGGGGCATTCAAACATCTGGTCTATCTTTTGGTTTTGATGGGAAGGATTTCTTTGAATTTCGAGACTTGTATGGTAGTTTGAAGATGACCAAAAAGTTTTGTTCATATGTCATTTGAATCTAGGAATGGACAACTCAAATATGTACTTTTTGATATGTACTTTTTGAAAGTTTATGAATAACAAAAGTATTCTTTTTCCTCCTTAAAAATGATTAATTATATTATATATTAGTTTTATTATACTAGGTTATTTTTTAATATCGCAGATAGGGGTATATTAACTCTATTATTAATTAGTATAGTTATGCTAGTTGAGAATTTGCATACATGAAAGGATTCATGAGTTATTAGTATTAAAAAATAAAATAAATTATTAATTAATGAATAAAATAAAGAAATAAAATAAGAAGAAGAAGAAGAAGAAATACAAAATTATTATTTAATACATTTAGATAAATAAAGATAATAATAAGAAAAATAATATATATATATATATTATGAAATAGATATTTGATGATGATGATGATGATGATTAACGTTCATTGAGACTCATTTGGTCTATAGGACTTTAAGAAAAGATATATGAATTATTTGGATTGTTGTAAAATTTTACTCCTATGATAAAAACGCTTAGAAAGAAGCATTCCTAGTTCACTATAATTTTGACAAGTTAGAAGGTCATGGAGGTTAGGATTGTAGATCCTTTCTACCCATGGTGTTTTAGGAATTTCCCAACCCCTTGCTTTGTTTTGAAGCTCATGGGAGTTCATTCTTATTTTGACTATATTAATTATCTTCTTTGAACTGGTTTAGATATAGAGATAATTTTGATCTTTTAGATTTGTAAAGAAAACGTATAAATATGAAATAATAAGAAATAAATTAATAATAATAATAATTAAAAATAAATAAATAAGATCAAATAAATCAATATTCATTACATTTAGATTAATAAAAAAAGGGGCAACACGTTGATCTAATTGAATTGTAATTGCAATAGGTAAGTAGTTGCAACGTGTTGATCTATATGAAGCCCGGTGCACCACAAAGGTTCCACCAGTTATCTGATCCTGTGAAGAGTAGTAGTGTGAGTAAGATATTTGTAGCAGAGATAGAGTTGAGTTTAACCTACACAATAGAGCCTTAACAACCATGGCTACAACCCCATCTACATAGAGACACCAATCCAAAGTGAAAGCAAGCAAAGAGAATGAAATGCCGGAGGTTCCCATCCCTCCCAAGGTAGAATTCAAGGGGAAATTAAAGGGAAAGGTCTATTTCCCGAATTATTTTGATTTTAACATCCTATATTAAGCGTAGTTTCCTAAACTGATGTTTGATAGATACACTCAGGTGATGGTGGCTGACAACTATGAATAACGGGTCATTCTGCAGGACTGGGCATGACAGTTTCATAAGTTGGGCATCATGTATTTTCTTGATGTCCCTTTTTCAAGTGTATCACCTCCATTAATTCATGTGCTCAGTTCCTCCTGAGCCACCTCCACGGAGGATACTTATGGCTAGACCAAAATTATTTAGTAATAGACAGAATAATCTACAAGAGATATGGTATTCTACGCAAAGGTGAGGATCCGATGAAAATTACTGCTAATACCTCCATATAGGAGGTCTACAGGATATTTCACACTCACAAGGGGGCATGTGGAATGGTAATCTATTCCATATCAAAGAACAAATCCTTCTTCGCAACCCAACTCCTTGCATACAAGTTTATGTGTAAGTGCCAAAAATTTGAATGCCTGATGGTGATCATGTTGGCAGTGGAGAAGTGTGCGATTAGCCACAAAATGGCCTGGGTTCAGTACCTCAGGAAGGAGTTCTTGCAATAATACCTCAATGTGCAATATAAAAGAACATATTTTTACTACAATTGGGTCTTGATACTCGTCCCCATGATTTTTTGGTAGCCACCACCTGGTTACATGTATGACCACCCTACTCCATAAGGGTTCGTAGAAGTGAACTTCCTTGTTTTCCATCATCAACAGAACCATGAAGAAAAGGTGCCCATCCACACCTCCTTCCAACAATGGTAAATGAACATGCTCACAGAAACAACAGAGGCATTCATGATCCCACAATCCATTGTGGAGAGGTATAAGGAAACAATCATCTTTGAGATTGACAATCACAATTTTTTTATAACCCCATGCCCTGAGATTCATTTAGATGCAGATGTGCTTCTATTTTTCATCACAATCAATGATGTCAAAGAAGCAATGGAAGAATGGCCACAACATTTGCAAGCTTTAATGGATGTAGACCTAGAGATTCTGGAGGAATCTGACATGTAGAAGAAGTCCCAGAGAAACCGTTTCGACTCTAGTGCTTCTAGACATTCACCTCAATTGAAGGAGAAGTGTAAGCGGGACTCAGTACCCATGCAACAGATAGAGGAACAAAAGAAGAAACACAATAAGTCTCCATCCCCACTTCTGGAACTGGATCAGGACACTGATGAAGAGGCAGAAGAAAGTAGCCAACAAGAAATGACCATTTGCAAGAAGCCACCTACCTTGGTTATGCGAAGAATTCTTATTCATTTTGAGGTTGGACTGGAGCAAGAAAAAGAAAAAAAAGAAAAGGAATAGCTCGTCCCACTACAGAAACAAAGTACAAATGCTCAACGACGATCCCCAGCATCATGGAGCAAGTGCAGTCTAACTCGGAGGTATCCTATATCCTATGGAAGGATAGTAAAGAACATCTAAAGAGGCTTTGTCATTCAGGATGATCCAGATGAACCCTCTAGAAATCACAACGGTTCAACATCCCTAGGTATCAGATACACAACCTCTTCCTTATAATGAGTTGAACCTTAACCTAGTACCAACAGAGGTCTTACAATAGTACGCCACCCATATCCTTGTTGAACTGGGTGGCCACTGCTCTTAGTAGAGCCACTCTTATGTTGGGCTTAACTAGAGACATGTTGAGTTGGTGAAAGAGTGCACTAAGTTAGCATCAACCATGAACAAGGTCTACTCGATGCTTCTATCAGAAGTTCTTGAACTGACAACCAGCTACCACATGTCCAGAAAATGTCTCGAATAAGGGATATAGTTGTCAAGTTGTGGTAGGAGAAGGAGGAGATTCAGGATCTGATCAATCTAACTCCTACACTAGAATCAGAGCTTGAGCTTGCGAAAAAGATTGAGGAAGCTGTGCAATTTTTGTAGTGAGCACAACAAGGAGTTACAACCTTCGCAAGGGTCGTAGACTATAAATTCAATTTCTGGAACCACTGTAGGATGTTCCTGAGCTACAACAAGTGGATAAGCATATTAGAGAATGTGAGGCACAAGTGAGTGCCAAGAAACAGAGTTTGGTGCAATTGCCTCCCTCCATGTGTAAAGAATCTATGGCAGACATCTAGGGCTTCACTAGAAATATCACTACAAGATAGACTGAACATCATATGGTTGCATCAATTATTATTGACGCATAAGAGGAGGCACATAAGCATTTCGATATCTGGGTGGAGGTCCAAACTAAAGCAATGAAAGTCATCAGCCTCATCGAGAAGGTTAAACCATAAGTAGGTAAAATCGCAAAGGAAGATGTGGACAACTTCAACAACCAACTCAATGCAATCACTAATGAGTTCGAGAGCATATTAAGGACAAGGTTCAATAATTTTATCAACACGTTGCACACATAGTTTCCATCAGTGGAAGACTTAGACCCCTATTGAGGTTCGTGTCTTGGGATGAGCCATCTCATAGTGTTTGGGGTTTGTTGGTGCTAGAGTTTTGGCATAAGTGGATGGGAACTCACGAGTCAAGGTGGAACCAAGGTGGAAAGGAAGATTGCAACTTAGGAGACAGAACAAGGAAATATCATGCCTCACATGAGCAATTACCACTGTGTGTCATTTTTCATGCTTATCAAGCCATGTGTAGGCGAATGGAAAGAAAAGAGAACATGAGTGTACTTAAAGGAATCCTTTTTAATGGGTTGGGTTTGATTAGATGATGATACTAGGGAGCTATACAAAGGGTTTTTTTTTGTATTCTTGAGATCCAAGTAAGCTGTTGAGTTGAATATGAAGCCCTTTTGATATGTCCAACTATGGATATAGAATGTGCTTAGTCCTATTGAACAAACAATATAAATCTTATTTCTATCTCATTCTACAAAGACCATGTATGTTTATATATTGTGATGAATGTTTAGGGATGGTACAAGGTAATGATACCACTTATTACGCGTTAGTTGCAATGGACTTCCTGAAAACAAAAATCCAATCATGAATTTATGGAGGTACCTACACAAATTTTTAGATTACGGTGTAAAAAGATGAAACGTAGACAATCGAATCACCTTCTAGAATATATAAATTTTAATTATGGAAAATAAGTATAACTCCCAAAAATGGAGTTCTTCTAATATTGGTATACATTTATTTCTTTTCTAAAGCATAATGCATATGTTCGCGTTAGCCCCCGGGTTTGGTATGTAAATAGTCCAAATTTGTGAAAACAATTATGTAGAGTTGTAGATAACAAGCGGTTCTTGTGCAACGTTATTTTCCAATATTTTTAGAGTTAATTTTTTATTTTTTTAAATTAAGGAAGTCAACGAAGCCCTAAAATGACAAGGTCAAGCGTTAGGCCCCGCTATAGAGATCTTAACCTACTCAATCAACTATCTTTTTTTTTTAGTGTGTAGGTTTTTGTCTGTACTTGTGCGGGTTCTTTCCCATTTTCAAAATGGTTGAGACAATTAAAAGTTATAGCCAAAATAAAAGACCTATGTTTTTAAAAAATTTGACATATGTGCAATTAAAAATAAATAAAAAATAGAAAAAAATATTTTTATTTATCAATATATATATATATATATATTTAGAATCTACACACGGATCTCTATAAGTTTGTGCAGTTTCATTTGAAATGAACATCTGGAGCATATGTAGATCCAATGGTAAAAAATAGGGAGATGTTCATAAATGGTTTTTTTTTGGTTTATGGAGACTGGACCAAGAGGTTTTTCAATCCGAAACTAAAACCAAAGCGACCAACTCATCCACCACGTAGATGAAGAGAGGTTGTCCCACCTTTTTTTTAATTTGTAGGAATTTGCACACGTTAATAGTGTGCACATGCTATCAAAATGCACACATATTAATAACACACATGCGCTATAAAAACATGCACACGTTATCAAAACGTGGGCGTGCTTTTATTACATGTAAATATGCTTTTACTGTTTTTACCATAACTTTTTATTTAAAACTCATATTTTGATGTTCCTTATATCGTTGGAAAGATATTTCTGAGATATACAAATTTTATGTTTTAGTTTTTCTAGGATTCAACACCATTTTAAGTTATTTTTAAAATAATATGAATATTTTGACCAATAGAATAAAATGAATCCACATTTTTCTTACATAAGAACATGCCTTCATTGTTTTTGCCATAGAATTTTATTGCAAACTCATATTTTGATTCTCCTTATACAAGTGGAAATCTATCTCTCTCTCTCTCTCTGCATTAATCTATTTATTTCCCTACCTCAGTCCTTCCATCCATCCATCCTTCTATCTTTACCTCTCTATCTCCCTCCTTCCCTTCTTCTCTTTCTCTCCCCATCATTCTCTCTCCCTCCCTCCCTCATCCCTTTGTTCATCTCTCTCTCTCTCTCTCTCTCTCTCTCTCTCTCTCTATATATATATATATATATATATATATATATATATATATATATATATATTTAAACCCCTAACCCCCAATATATATATATATATATATCTTAACCCCTAACTACAAATATCACTCCCTCCCTCTCCAATCTCTCTCTCTCTCTCTCTGCCTCCCAATATATCTCTCTCTCTCTAAACCCCCAACCCCCAATCTCTCTCTCTCTCCTAACCACCAATATCTCTCTCTCTCTCTCCTAACCACCAATCTCTCTCTTTCTATCTCCATCTCTCTCTTTGTAAACCCATAACCTCCAATCTCTCTCTCTCTCTCTCTCTCTCTAAACCCAAAACACCCAATATCTCTCTCTCTCTCTCTCTCTCTCTCTCTCTCTATCAACCCCAAACTAAAAACATCTCTCCCTACCTCCCCAATCTCTCTCTCCCTAAAACCATAACCACTAATCTCTCTAAACCCCTAACTTGCAATCTCTCTCTCTCTTTGTAAGCCCCTAAGCTCTAATCTCTCTCTCTCTCTCTCTAAACCCTTAACCCTCAATCTCTCTCTCTCTCTCTAAACCCCTGACCTCTCTCTCTCTCTCTCTCTCTCTCTCTCTCTCTCTATATATATATATATATATATATATATAAACCCCTAACCTCCAATGCCTCTCTCTCTCTCTCTCTAAACCACTAACTGCCAATCTCTTTCTCTAAATATGTAACTCCTAATATTTCTCTCTCGAAACCCCTAACTCCTAATCTCTCTCTCTCTCTCTCTAAGTCCCTAACCCACATTCTCTCTCTCTAAACACCTAACCTTCAATCTATATCTATCTCTATCCATATTTCTCCCACCTCCTCTCACAGTCCCTCTCTCGTCTTCCCTCCCATTCTCTTGAACTCACCCACCATTCATCCTCATCCTCTATCTCTCTCTCTCTCTCTCTCTCTCTCTCTCTCACACACACACACACACACACACATGAATTCTATCTCTCTCTCTCTCTCTCTATATATATATATATATATAAAAACATAAACCCCTTACCCCTAATATCTCTCTCTGTAAATCCCTATCCACCAATATCTCTCCCTCTCTCCTTAAACCTTAACCCCCAATCTCTCTCTCCCTAAACCCCTAACCCCCTCTCTCTCTCGAATCCCCTAACCCCCATTCTCTCTCTCTCTCTCTCTCTCTCTCTCTCTCTCTCTCTCTCTCTCTCTCCATCCCTCTATTTGTATTTATCCCACCTCATCTCGCTCTCCCTCTCTCCTATTCCCTCCCTTTCTCTTGAAATCACCCACCTTTCATCATTCCCCCCCCCCTCTCTCTCTCTCTCTCTCAAACACACACACACACACCCTTCCTCCTCCTCCTCTCTCTCTCTCTCTCTCACTCACACACACACACACACACGCACACACACATTCCCACCTTGGTTGAAACATAGTTGACCATCATTTGGGAATGGTTGACTTCAATTCATAGCTAACTTTAAACTAGTGTTGAAGTTGAACCATGGTTTACCATTGGTCCCTCCCACGAAGTTGAGGGACCTTTTAGATGCAATCGTGCTTTCACGAAATGCACGAAATTTTAGTAAAACAAAAATGAACACGCGTTTCTTTGAACTAGGCATGGGTGGGCATGAGCCTTCCATGTCACTTAACATGCAGGATAGGAAACCATAATGCATGAGGGTTATAGTGATACATAACTCTAAATCATTTATTCGCCCAAAAATGCGCCAGCATTATGGTAATCTACACAATTTGCATTTTCATCAAAACATTATTTAATAGTTTCTTCTCAAGAAAATAAATTTCTTTCATTTCCCTAGATCCCTACTTATCGTGAAAGGTTTTGGGATTCATGTTCTATGGGTTAGGAGGTTAAATAGGGATTTGGTGTTATGGTATTAAGGGTTATATATGGCGGGTGGTTAGTGGTAGGGGAAGGGGGATTAGGAGAGAGAGGGGGGGGGATAGGAGAGAGAGAGGGGGGGGGGAGTAGGAGAGAGAGAGGGGGGGTAGTTAGGGGTAAGGGGATAGGAGGGGGTTTAGAGAGGGGGAGAGAGAGAGAGTGAGAGAGGGGGTTATTAATGGTTAGGGGGTGGAGGAGGGGGGAGAGAGAGAGAGAGATAGGAGATGGTTTTAGTTGTAGGGAGTGAGAAAGAGAGATGGGAGATGTGGTTATAGGAAGGTGGAGGTGTAGGGAAGAGAGAGAGACTGATATAGGAATTTAGTAAGGGATAGGGAGAGGAGGGGGTTTAGGGATAAGGGGAGTAGGAGATAGATAGAAAGATCAGGATGGTTAGGGATGGGGGAGAGGTTAGGGAGAGGGAGAGGGGGTTGAGAGAGAGAGAGAGAGGTGTAGAATTAGGGAAGAGAGAGTGAGAGAGGTGGTTTGTAAGGGTTACGAGGAGGAGGGGATAGAGAGAGTGGGGTTAGGGGTATGGGGATAAGGAGAGAAAATAAGTGAGGGGAGTTGGTTATGTGTGGGTGGGGTGGGGTGGGGTGGGGTGGGGTGGGTTAAGGGGTTATAGAGAGATAGAGAGGAAGGAGGGTGTCATGGGGTTAGAAGAGAGAGAGGGGTGGGGGATAGGGGTTGGTGGATGAGTATAGAAGAGAGAGAGGGGGGGGGTGTAATAACGGGTAGGTGTAGGAGGGTAGAGAGTGAGCAAGGGTTAACAGTGATAAGATTAGGAGAGAGATCGAGACAGGGGGTTTTAAGAGTGGTGGGGATTCGGGAGAGGGAGAGGAGGGGTTAGAGAGAGAGAGGGGAGGGGGTGGTGGGTAGGGAGGTGTTTTTAGTGGTTTTTAGATAGAGGGGGGTGGGGGTTATGAGCACAGGGGATTCATTCAATAAACCACTATCATAGCACGTCCGTTCATGGCAGATGAAACAATACCCCTAATTTCACTAAATATTGGAAAATACCTTCCAAAATCATTTTTTTAACCCCCTCTAAATATGTCTTCCCAATTTAAAACAACCCTTATTTTCACTAGGTATTGTATGTATCAATTTTTTCATTAACATTTTTTATACCCATTTATATTTCTACCTAGTATATTGATATGATACCCCTCTTATGACCCCACATGCATTCTACAATGCACCTTGCTTCTTTCGATGTATATTGTGAATGCACATTACTTCACCCACAATGCAATTACTAAACCACATATCATTATGATTTGCAACATCTAATGGTCTAATGAAGAAATAGGAGATCACTTCTTGTATGTCACTAGAGCCAATTCACATAGTACAACATTTAGATTGCATGTTGCAGTTCCCCAATCGCTGACTAAGCCTGTTATGGGCTAGGTATCCAAGCCCCTAGGGCCTGTAACAAGATTTAGGAGGCTGACTAAACCTCCCAAGGCTTGTAATAGGAACGAGTAGTTGGGTATTCAATCCCCCAAGGCCTATCGACGGCCTATAACAGGCCCTAGAGGCTTAAAGCCTCCCAAGGCTATTGGTAACAACTGGCTGAGTGCTATTGGTAACAATTGACTGTCTATGACCACTATCTCTTGACTATGATCAACTGGCAACCCACTTCACCACAAAAACCCTGGCCTCAAGCATGCCTCAAGATGCTATTTCCTTGTGTACTGGTAAGCCCGAGCCTTGCCTCAACCTGATTTTTCATCCGACCGTGATCCCGCCATCTCCGTTTGGCGGATATTTGTCAGCCTACCCATATAAAAAATACCCCAAAGTATTTTTGTATTGTTACATTAAATAAAAAAAACCCTTTGCCCCTTAATATATAAGCAATATAATTTTTAGGTTTTCATGAATATTTAATACCCCAATATGAATGAATGTGATAGTATATTGCCTTCTAGTGAAGCCCCTGTGGTTATGAGTAGGTGGAATATAGGCTTAGGGGTGGAGGTTATGAGTAGGAGGAAAATGTTTAATTGTTTATAGGGTTAAGGGATTTGATCTTTTTAAGTAATATGGGTTAGACTGTTTAAGGTTTAGGGGTGGACTAGGTATTAGGGGTTAGGGGTTGTGGAATTATAGGTAAAGTAGCTATGGGGTTTAGGGGCTAGAGGCCTTATGGGTTAATTTATTTAGTGCTCTAGGGTTTGCATTTTAGGGTTTATGAGGTTAGGAATTAATGGTGAAGGGGTTAAATGCTTAAAGTCTTATCAGGGGTAAATTAGAGCTTAAAGAGACTAATGCATAAGCCCAAGAAAGAATGAAAAGTTGAGAGAGGATAAATCAATCTAGAGGGAGAGAGCTCAAGAAAACATAAAGCTCTTATGCAAACAAAGACAACACATGCAAAGGTAGAGCACACAAGAAAATGCAGGGCACGCTAGCACAAGGAAGGTCGCACATGCAAACTTAGTGTAGAGGTACATGATTATTTTACCTATATAGGGTAAATTAGAGCTTAGAGGGATAATGGTTAAAGGATTATAGGTAAACAATTAAATGACTTAAGGGGTTTATTAGTTTGGGATTTAGGGTTAAAGGGATTAAGGACTCTGGGCTTAGGGGGTTAGGTTTTAATAGGTTAGGAATTGAGGTCTAAAGTGTTGTAGTGTTAAAGGCTTAGGGAATTAGAGGATAGGGACAACAGTGAGGGGAGATAAAGGGTTAATTAAGAGACGAGGTATTTAAGGAGTAATACATTTATAGGTTAAGGGATTTAGGATGAACTATTAATGGGGTAAGGGATTATGTGTTAAGGAATTAGGTGCTTAGGGGTGTAGGGATTTAGGGGGTTTGGGACTTAGGACTTATGGGTTTAGGCCTTTAATTAACCTCCCTTATCGTTACTCTCCCCAACTCCTTAAATTTATGTCCCTTGCACCCCCTTGTCGTATCTCTCTTCTCTCTCTCACCCCCTTTATCTCCATTCAACACTTAAAAGCATAATTTTGTGAATTTAATAATGTGCCCGCGTTATGTATATACAAAATGCTCATGTGTTTCTTCTAACACCAAGCACTCCAATCAAAATATTTGAATTTAAATAGAATGTGCACGTGTTCCTGAGCACCTAATAACCCCCTCCTCCTCCTCCCGCGTGCCAGCCGCAGTCCTATGTGGTTGGTTCTGACCTACCAAACCTATGCTATGGAATTTACTAAATGATAGCTAATTAGGAATTTCCGCCATTTTTCTCAATATGCTTATTTTTCACCACTCTCTACAGCATAACATACATGATCATTATTGACAAAATTTTAGGCATAGATAGCATTTTTTATGCAGATTCTAAATATGTAATTTAAAAACAAAATATTGAGATTTTCTATTTGTTTCCTAATTTTCTTGTGTCATCACTCCTTAAGTAAAAACACATGTTGTTAGTGTTTATTTTGTAACTTTTTCATTTCACAACCATGTAAAAAAAATTTGTATGCTACAGGGTCAGTGCAAGCTAATGAGGGTCACTTTTGGCGCGTTAGATGCAATAGAAAACTGAAAAATCAGGCATCCCTCAACTTACTTGTATTTTTTGAGATACTTACGCAAACTATCTTGCATTGAGTAAAAAAGATGAAATGTGGGAAATTGAATCACGTTTCTAAATATATAACTTGTATGTATTGAAAATTTGCATAGCTATGTCAAGTATCATTTTTCCTAACAAACACTTTTTATTTTTCAGGCAAATGATAAGGTATATGTTTTTG